>PYXC01002654.1:40000-45000 GCA_015244755.2 Tenualosa ilisha
ACACTGAACACCTCATATTAAACAGACTGGGCATTAAATCAGTCACACTGAACACCTCATGTTAAACAGACTGAACATTACATCATTTGATACTCACAACGGATTAAAAACAATGTGTTTCCCATATCTGACTGATGCTAAGAATATGTACATTAGCAGCCCAATTCACCTGCAGTCCTGATGTTTCAGGCTAACCATGCTGCATTTGCTAACATGTAGCATGTTGGCTCCGATTAGCTTCCTGATGGACAAGTTGGCTATGCCAGTGGAGCACCAGTGGAGCTCTCTGGTTGACCTCATTTGCTGGCAATAAGCTCGTATGGACGTGTTAGAGAGTGAAAATTGCCATCTGGGTAAATTCTGATCCTGTAAGCAATAGGCTACAGGTGGCGTTTTGCCTGTGACAATCCATTAGACTAAGCACAAGTTCTAGCCTAGACCTAGAAGCAGCCTACTGATGATTCCCTTGGTCAACTGAAATATGATCTGGACTTTAATGACATCCTAGATGATTTTGCAACAACAAAAGTTTGGCACATGGCATCTCACATCTAAACATGTTGCACCAGCGGTAGACCAAGGGAATGTTAAAATGCTCAAATAAAATGTTTGTTGATGTGAACAATGTCTGTGAATGACCTTCATTTACAGGAGGCTGGGGGGCACATTCACGACCACTGTATTCATATGAAGCCCTCTTTGTGAAACTCACACTCACAAAACCACACACACACACATGCACACACATACATACACATACACACACATACGTCCTTCAACACAGACAGACACACACATACATACACATACACACACACGTCCTTTAACACAGACACAGACACAGACACACACACACACACACACACACACACACACACATACGTCCTTCAACACAGACACACACACACATACACAAACACACATGTCCTTTGACACACACACACACACACACTCCAAAAGGTTTCACATAAAACGAGGTGCCCAACTGTGTCGCCATGGCAACAGCACTAGCCACTCCCAGTTCCTCAACAGCCACACACGCACACGCACACGCACACGCACACGCACACGCACACGCACACGCACACAGACACAGACACAGACACAGACACAGACACAGACACAGACACGCACACGCACACGCACACGCACACGCACACACACACACACACACAGAGCAGTGTTTTCAGGCCTCTGACAAGCGACGTCTGGTTCTGGCCAGATGTGGATGTGCTCTCATGTTCTTGTTCAAATTAAACCCAAGAAGTGTAAGCAACACAGGCAGACACAACAATCTAGTGTGTGTGTGTGTGTGTGTGTGTGTGTGTGTGTGTGTGTGTGTGTGTGTGTGTGCGCGTGCGTGTGTGTGTGTGTGTCAGGGGAGTGAGACCTTGTAGAGTTCCTTCTCGTCCTTCTCATTCTTCAGCTGAGACTCCAGATTGTCCTTCTCCAGAGAGAGTTTCTTCAGACGGTCCTTCAGACTAATGTGCACACACACACACACACACACACACACACACACAGACACGCACGCACAAACACACAGCATTTGAATTCTTGCAGGTTTACAACATTCCAAAAATCATTGTTATTTTAGCCTCAAACATGCACTATGGTGTGTGTGTGTGTGTGTGTGTGTGTGTGTGTGTTGTTTTGATGTGTGTGTTTGTGTGTTTTGTTTTAGCCTCAAACATGTACAATGGTGTCAAGTAGGAATCGACCGCTATGTTTTTTTCAGAGTCAATACCAATACTGATTATTACAAAATTGTGAGGCCAATAACCCACACGTGCGATTGAGAAATGTTAATAAAAATGATAATTCACATGAAATTAAAAAAATAAACACTGAATAATGCAGTCGTATATAAAAACAAACACTGGTAAACTGATTGTCATTTTCCTGCATGAGCCCTGGCAGTTGCGTCGGCCCCTTGAGTCGTGGACCTGCCCAAGGGTTCCTCCTAGACTAACTGAACACAAGGGAGTTTTCCTGCCCTGCTGCTCTTGGGTGCTCCCTCTGTGAAGCGCATGACACAATACTACTGGAACAGGCCCACTATGAATAAAACTGAACTGAATTGAGTTGAACTGAATATTGTTGGAAAAAAATAAGCAATGCCAATAACCATAAGAATGTGCCATGTGTGCACCAGCTAACCAATAACCAATGCCAATGTGTGTGTGTGTGTGTGTGCACATGCACTGTTTTAGCCTCAAATATGCACTTAGGTGTCAAGATACTTCTACTAACGTTAACATTCTAATCAAGCACTGGTGTGTGTGTGTGTGTGTGTGTGTACCAGTCGAGCTGCGTCTCCTTGTCCAGTCTTTCTGGGTGACTCCTATCAGGTCCTCCTCCAGCTGCAGCAGACGAGTGCTGTTCTCCTCCTGCCTCCTCTTCAGCTCCTCACGCTCCTCAGACAGCATCTGGGATGACTGCTGCACCTCCTACACACACACATACACATACACACACACACACACACACATTAAAGTAGACGCCCACACATTAAAATTGCACACCCACCCACATTTGAATACACACACACACACATCAAAATACACACCTACGTTTCCCTTACATTAGATGTTGGATGTTTAAGATCATCCAAACCAGGAGAATGAAACAGCACAGTCACATCATAAGAAGACTAGAGTTACAGTATGAAGGGACATCAACACTCCCCCCCCCCCCCTGTTCTCCTCCTGCCTCCTCTTCAGCTCCTCACGCTCCTCAGACAGCATCTGGGATGACTGCTGCACCTCCCACACACACACACACACACACACACACACACACACACACACACACACTATACTAACAGCCTGTATTGTAGTGATGAGACGATCAATGATTTTTGTTTTTGCACATTTAAAAACATTACAACTAATCAATCGTGAAACTCCATGTCATTTATACGACAATAACAGACGACGCTGATACACACAACTTCAGCTGAAGTGGCACAACTTGCAAGGAACAAAAATAAAGTTCCACCTTTTATACGCCCCAATGAAGCCACACACACACACACACACACACACACACACACACACATTTAACCCCCACCCCCCCACCAGCAGGGCACTGCTTTTTTGATAAGCTCAAATGAAGAAGAAATAACGAATATGGAACAAAAAGACACTTTAACGATGTACGCTGAAGTGAGAGTCTCATTTCCCTCTGGAAGCCCACTACAGCATCAAACCAAAATGAGAATAGAAAAAATAATGAGGAAATAGATATGAGTGTTGATAATTACACTTTAGTTCACCCCCTTCAGATCAATAACGATCAGATTTGGAAAAACTACCCAAATAAAGACAATATGAAGCTCATTTAAGGGACAGATTTAGTTCATCTTGATATTCACTGAAGAATTGCAAAAAGTGAACTGAAAATATTTGATCATTTTGTCTTGAGCAGAAGAGCCTAACGTGTGTTATTTCTGTTTTACATTCAGCAGTAAATCTGTGCATTAGTCCTGGGATTTCTGCTACTTTTGTGGTAAATTCACTGCAAATGCAAAATAACTGTAACAATCATATAATGAGTGATTATTTCTCAGACAATAACCATAAAAAATCTGTCATTGTTTCATCCCTAGCTCATAGTATCTCACACACACACACACACACACTAATAAAAGCATATACAGCATCATTATCATACAAAAATGATTAGCCAGTTCTGTCTGCTTGTAGATGCACGCGTGCGCACACACACACACACACACACACACACACACACACACACACACACACACACACACACACACACACACACACACACACACACACACACACACACACACAACCTTTCCTCAGTACCACCCTGCAGGCTGCTTTTATGAGCCTAAAATGTTGGAATTATTTTAGCAGCACATAAAATAAACATATAAAACACCACCTATAAAATGAACAGCCACAACCTGGCAGGAACTCAGAGTGTGTGTGTGTGTGTGTGTGTGTGTGTGTGTGTGTGTCAGAAAGAAGACATAGAGATGACGACTTCTTCACGCACACATACTTGTACACACACACACACACACATACTTGATTGAGTCTTGAGTTTCATGCAGTCCCATGTGATGCTTTAGGCTGAGTGTGTGAATGAGCTGATCTCTCCCACATACTCTCACTCTCACACACAAACACACACTCGCAATTCAGTCCTGAGCTCTATGCAGGTGTGTTGTTCCTGATTGAGCATTTGTATCAACTCATCTCTCTCCAACACATTCTCACACACACACACACACACACACACACACACACACACACACACACACACACACGTATTTAGACACAGAAGACAGAATCACACACACACACACACACACACACACCTGTAGTTGTGTCCTGAGCAGTGAGCAGGTGTGTTGCTCCTGTGAGAGTGTGTGTGACAGCTGGTCTCGCTCCTTCTGTGTGTCTCGGCTTTGCTGCTGCAGTTGCTCTACGGCGCCCTCTAGCTGACGCTTCTCCTGCTGGGCCTCGGTAAGCTCCCGCTCCACCGCCTCCTTCTCCACACGCAGCTCCTCCAGCTTTTGCTGAGGGACACACACACACACACACACACACACACACACACACAGAGTGAGGCATCCTTGTCCTGACTGGCTTCGTGGTGAAAAGGAGTTCTCTTCTCATGAGGGCTCACTAAGGTATGCAAGGGTGTGTGTGTATGTGTGTGTGTGTGTGTGTGTGTGTGTGTGTGTGTGTGTGTGTGTGTGTGTGTACCTCCAGAAAGCTGGCCTTGGTGGTGACCACCAGTATATCTCTCTCCCTCTCTCTCTATGTGTGTGTATATGTGTGTGTGTGTGTGTACCTCCAGAAAGCTGGCCTTGGTGGTGACCACCAGTATATCTCTCTCCCTCTCTCTCTATGTGTGTGTATATGTGTGTGTGTGTGTGTGTGTGTGTGTGTGTGTGTGTGTACCTCCAGAAAGCTGGCCTTGGTGGTGACCACCAGTATATCTCTCTCCCTCTCTCTCTATGT
>PYXC01002654.1:52500-67500 GCA_015244755.2 Tenualosa ilisha
AATCCTGTGTTATTCCTTTGACAATGCAAACACTATTTTGTCATGTCAATAAAGCACCTTTAAATTCACCAACACAAGAGGATTAGGCTAAAGTAGACCAGCACAACAAGCAAACACTGAGTTACACCATCACAAGAGGCTAAGGCTAAAGTAAATCAGCGCAAGAAGCTAACGTTAAGGTACACCAGCACAAGAAGCTAAGGCTAAGGTACACCAGCACAAGAAGCTAAGGCTAAGGTACACCAGCACAAGAAGCTAAGGGCTAAAGTACACCAGCACAAGAAGCTAAGGCTAAGGTACACCAGCACGCGAAGCTAAGGCTAAAGTACACCAGCACGCGAAGCTAACGTTAAGGTACACCAGCACAAGAAGCTAAGGCTAAAGTACACCAGCACACGAAGCTAACGTTAAGGTACACCAGCACAAGAAGCTAAGGCTAAAGTACACCAGCACGCGAAGCTAAGGCTAAAGTACACCAGCACACGAAGCTAACGTTAAGGTACACCAGCACAAGAAGCTAAGACTAAAGTACACCAGCGCAAGAAGCTAACGTTAAGGTACACCAGCACAAGAAGCTAAGGCTAAAGTACACCAGCATATGAAGCTAAGGCTAAAGTACACAAGCACAAGAAGCTAAGGCTAAAGTACACCAGCACAAGAAGCTAAGGCTAAAGTACACCAGCACAAGAAGCTAAGGCTAAAGTACACCAGCACAAGAAGCTAACGTTAAGGTACACCAGCACAAGAAGCTAAGGCTAAAGTACACCAGCACACGAAGCTAAGGCTAAAGTACACAAGCACAAGAAGCTAAGGCTAAAGTACACCAGCACAAGAAGCTAAGGGCTAAAGTACACCAGCACAAGAAGCTAAGGCTAAAGTACACCAGCACAAGAAGCTAAGGGCTAAAGTACACCGGCACAAGAAGCTAAGGCTAAAGCAGACCTACACAAGAAGCTAAGGCTGTAGCTAGCAGCACAATAGGCTAAAGTACTCCAGCACAAGAGGCTAATTATAAAGTACACCTGCACAAGAGTAAAACGCTAAAGTACACTTGCACAAGAGGCTAAAGCTAAGGCTATGCACTAAAGCTACCACTCAAGCCCAGGAAGCTAAAGGTAAGCCTAAAGCTAGGCTACTGCTAACAATGTAAATAACAGAAGAGAGGCGGAAGAGCAGGTAGGGGAGCAAGAGAAGAGGAACTCTATTAGAATCAGTTTTAACCTTCCTGTTTGCCATCAAACTGCTGCCATTTCCTGAACAGTTTAACATGATGAATGCTATCACATCATAGTCTGAACAGTTTAACATGATGAATGCCATCACATCATAGTTCACAAAGATGAATATTACCACTACCTTTCACAGGAGTAGCCTGAAAGAGTTAATGACCCCTGGAGGAAACACACACAGAGAAACAGCTTTGATCTAACAGTACACGTCCAACCCCCCCCGCAATAGCACTGCCCCTAACATCTCTCTCTCCCTCTCTCTCTCTCCCTCTCTCGCTCAAGTAGTTCTCATGCATTTCTGCCAGTGTATTGTGTTTTATGCGTTCCTAACAGATTCCGTCTGGGACAACTCTGCTGTACAAAATCCTGCCAAATCTCACACAGACAGAGTGAAAGAAAGAGAGAAAAACACACACACACACACACACACACACACACACTTCATAAACAGTTTCTCTGTGCAGTGAAAACTTCTCTCACACACACACGCACGCACACACACCCACTTGTCCGAGCCTGTGGCTTCGGTCTCAGTGCAGTGGTTTACATTAAGGTGTGTGGACAGCCTCAAGCAACAAACACACCAGCACATAAACCTGTGTGTGTGTTTGTGTGTGTGTGTGTGTGTGTGAGTGACACCTCAGCGTAAACCACTGACAGGATCATGGCTATGAATGTATGTGTGTGTGTGATGTGAATAGTGTGTGTATGTGTGTGTGAATAGTGTGTCAATCAGTCTTAACATTAACAGAACTGCCGAGTGTGTTTGTGTGCTGTTAACTGTGTGTGTGTGTATGTGTGTGTCTCACACTTACATTCACACACACAGACAAACAGACAGACAGACAGACAGACAGACAGACACAGACGCACACGTGCGTTTGAAACGGATGTTTCGGAGAGAGCGTTTGTGATGGGCTGGAGATGGAACAGGCAGGCGTAAGGGAGCAGAGAGAGAGAGAGAGTAAACGCAAGAGCAAGAGAGCGAAAGAGTGAGAGAGAGAGGGAGCAAGAGCGAAAGAGTGAGAGAGCCAAGGCAGGAGATGGTGCTGACCTTGAAGTCTCTCACACACACACACACACACACACACACACACACACACACACACACACACACACACACACACACAGCTGACCTTGAAGATGCCAACCCAGTCTTTGGGGTGTGGTGTGATGAACTGAGTGAGGGTGTAGTGGCAGTCTCTCTCTCACACACACACACACACACACACACACACACACACACACACACACACACACACACACACACACACACACACACACAGCTGACCTTGAAGATGCCAACCCAGTCTTTGGGGTGTGGTGTGATGAACTGAGTGAGGGTGTAGTGGCAGTCTCTCTCTCACACACACACACACACACACACACACACACACACACACACACACACACACACACACACACACACACACACACAGCTGACCTTGAAGATGCCAACCCAGTCTTTGGGGTGTGGTGTGATGAACTGAGTGAGGGTGTAGTGGCAGTCTCTCTCTCACACACACACACACACACACACACACACACACACACACACACACACACACACACACACACACACACACAGCTGACCTTGAAGATGCCAACCCAGTCTTTGGGGTGTGGTGTGATGAACTGAGTGAGGGTGTAGTGGCACTCCAGAGCTGCGTGAGGCAGGTAGCTCTTCCCCACATTCTGAAAGATCACGTGAGCAAAGTTGGACGTTTCCATGGCGCTGGTAGTTGAGGGTCGGTCTTGAAAGGCCATTACCTTAGGCAGAGCCTACAAAAACACACACACACACACACACACACACACACACACACACAGAGAGAGAGAGAGAGAGAACATTACAACTAGTGCATTTAACATTTTCATTTCTTCACTGTCATTCTACCTCCTGTATTCTTCACTCGGGCAGCAGAGAGCAGCTGGAGGAGACAAGTAGGGCAGCAGAGCTGATTATTTTCACACTTCATTAATCCATCAATTATTTCCTTCATTAAACGGTCAGCTATTTAATCGATAAAATGTCAGAGACAATCATGGAAAATTGTCCATCATGTCTACATGCCTTCAGTATCCCAAATATGAGGCTCCCGGTTTTGATCATGTTTGGGATGAAGTGTTTCCCAGCTTATCAGCTTATTAGTATCCCTTATTAACATCCCATCACATGCGATGCGTTTCCTCTATGGGGTAAAAGCCTGATGTTCGGGGTAAATAAAAGCCTGATGTTCGGGGTAAATAAAAGCCTGGTGTTCGGGGTAAATAAAAGCCTGGTGTTTGGGGTAAATAAAAGCCTGATGTTTGGGGTAAAGCCTCTCACTTTGATCAGGGCTGGATCGGGGCCACAGCTCAAGCCTCAGGCCGGCCCTGGAGTAGAGCAGGACCAAACCGGGCTTGAACTAGGACTTTAGGATAGGAATGTGATGCAACAAGAAAACTGAATTTTGAAAACTGTCAGATAGCATTTGTTTAGGGTTGCCAAGCAACAAAAATGGTTTCTTGTATTTATAAAAATAACGATCTACAAATATTTCAAAACTTTGCACATAATCCAGGGACAACGGTTTTAACTATTCAATGACATGTTTCAATTTTCATCATGTAGTTTGCGATATTGTTGCTAAGCAGTGTATGGAATTTTCAATCAATGCTAGCAAAGTCGGGTGGCTCTGCATAGGAACACAGCCAACATTCTCTTCAGCTCAACCTCAACACATCCAGTTCTCCTGGGTTCCACAACAGAGAACTCCCTTTGACAGAACACCTCTACACAAGTTGAAGGTGGCAATATACTCCCGTTGGCGTCTCTACCAGCCAAGTTGCAGCCAATTCTTTTACTGTCTGTGGCTAATCCAAAGATGTTATGCTAAACTTCAAGCTTACAATGTAAGTTTGAAGACTATGGCGATATTTGATGGGAATGAGCGAAGTGACATACTTTACACGTAGATACTTTACTTTTCATTGTTTTGGAAGTGAGACACATGTTGTGCACATACACAAGCCAGCGGTTGTTGCCAGCAGCTGTAGTTGTCGAGCCCGTTTACCGACCTCGCTGTGTCTTTGTCATCTGAGGGGGGATGCGTCAGTCCGATCTTAGCTGCTGCCTGGCTGCTGAGAGAAGTGTGATTCCAATCGATTTTAAGTGGGCCACTTCAATTCGATTTCAGTCAGACTAAGGTGTACACATGCATTTTAAAAGTTCAACTTTAGCAGGACTAAGGCAAAAATGTATTTTCTCTTAGTGGATGTGAGTAACACCCTCTGCTAGAATGCATAACCTACAAAGAACGTCCAGTTCTAAAGGATCCTTAAAAGGACACACGCTACAGATGGTAGAATGCTGAACGTGTCAGCCCCATACTGTCCCATCAGTCCTGCGACTACCAAGCAGGGTTACTGGTTACGCGGGTAGCTTTGGGAGTTACCACTGATCTCTAAAATAACCCTCCGTTGAGCATCAGTTGTTTCTGAAGTGACATGTTGTGTTTAGATCTGCAGTTACTCCAGAGGTAACCAAGTGTAGATAGTAACCTGACATCGTAGTATACCCCCAGCTCAGCCAAAATGACCTAGTCTGCGCTCTACTCTGCTCTGCTCTGGTTAATCGGGGTGTCTCTCATTCCTCCAGGGCTGCACGGAACGCCCTCGCCTATCAAGATTTTGGCAGAGGTAAGCAACCGAAACACGGCCAACACGCCTCTCTCCAAACCCCCGGCCAACGGAAAAAACTCACCAGATTAAAATAAAACTCAAAATACCCTGTGCGTTTTAACAGAACTGTGAACTTCATAACGTTACTAGCGCTAATCAGATATCTAGGTCTCTGCACACGTCAGCACATTAGTGGCATTTCGCTTTGACAAGCGCTCCTCTGGCCGCTCAGAGGCCCGACTGGAAATTCCAGCTACACACAAGTACACATTTACCGTCTCACGTCATGACATCGGATCACCAAGCTACGCATACACCCGCGAACAATACTGAATGCCACAATAAAAACAATCTCTCTGTGCCCGACCGACAAATAGCATATCTGCCGATTTAGCAACTTCTTGGCTGGCTTAGGTGGCGATCGACCACTAGCTGCTAGCTACCTATGCTAACAATTGCCAAAACGACATAGTGTCAAGTAATGCCAATGTAAACATGGCATGTACAATTACAAAACCATACCTGTGATGTTATGACCTGGCCACATGCCTACATGTGTCACGAAAATAATGTCAATCGTGGTTGATCACTGTCACACATCAGACGAACAACAACACGGAACACAAAGCGACTTCGCGGAAAACGTTCACGTTATGTACAAGAAATTCAAATCTGGCAACGATCTTCGTTAACGTTTTCCTGATATTATGGCTAGCTATGTAAACATTAGCTTGATTAATCCTGTACTTCACTTTAGTTAGTATAACCTGCTGCCCTGGTAAAACAACAAATGTCATTCATATTTAGAATGAACAACCCTCTAACTCTCTGACTTCAATATAAAAGATGTTACGCTAGACGTCAGTGGGAACACGAACACTGGCGCAGCATCCATAGATAAGGTTAGCTCGCTAAGCCTGCTTCGACAGGCCGAATGACATTAGCTTAGCAGGCGATGGGTTGGCTATTCTTACGTTAATCCATGAAGAGTTCGTCTCTAGCTAGCGGACAAGAGGTTATTGACAATGAAACGACCTCGATAGAATGAGGAAGAAAATCGATCGCTGTGTTCCAGACGATACAGCAAGCAGTTCAAACGTTAAAGTAACATCTTACCTCCTCTCATGCTGAAATAACAACTATATCTTTCACTGAAGTTACTGACGCACTTTCAAGCCTCAGTATATCCCCTGCTTATTTCCTGGAACAGAATAACAACATGACGTTATTTCCGCCGAAGCACGCACGTAGCTTGTCTGTGAGGATTTCATGACGGCGTAAGTTAGTTCTTGGTGAAGTGCAAAATTGTAAATAATAGTCCTATATAAGAGTCTCTAATAACAACTTATCCGCCAATCAGGATATTATCTGTTTGGATATGTCGTGTTTACTGCTAACACCTTACACTGCGGTAGCATTGGTCAGACAAAGTGGTTTTAATGTCAGTCAAAAACATTTACTTTTTAATCCATAAAATGGCGCAGGGTATGTTCGCATGTAATATGTCAGACCATAGCAACATGTCTAAATGCGATGATGTGTGAAAGGGAAAACCAAATGTGTTTTGTTGATATTGACAAGCACAGGGAGCTCATGCCTTATAAAGTTCTTTCGCTACAGCGCCAAACACCGGATACATTTTGCCGTTGTATCGGCGCATAGGATCGGCGTCTGCTCCAACTCCACCTACTAGAGAGGATTCCCTGCCTTTGTCGGCGCTGATTGGATACGAGGTCGAGACTCGTTACGGGATAGGACACACAGCACATCATTCATCGAACACCCAATCTAGTGCCAGTGTCTCCGAGGTCAGGAGCGAAGAAGCATGGCTGCTGTTTTAAGGGGGTCCCGAAAGCTGTGGAGAAGGTGGCCTAGCCATGTTGATCTGGCTTTTGGTAATATGTTCACTGTTTACGTACATTGCACTGAATCTTTGTCTTCTTTCTCACGTGACAACTGTGTGCATTTTTGAAGAGATGCAAGACGTTGTTGATCTCTTGCGCTTGCAAGTTGCCTTGGTTAGCTATGCTAGTTAGCTAACACATTAGACACATTCCTGACGGCTTTCAGTCCTCCACTGCTACTGTGGTTAGCTTGTAAGCTAATGTCATGAGTGTGGGTCATTGCCAGGCTTGATCTTTACCTCAACCCCGGGCCAAACCGACCGGCCAATTTGTCATTTCAAATGGCACGGGTTCGCTCCTGCAGTCGTGTCCCTATGCTGTTTACAGTAACCTTACTGCACGGTTTGACACGCATCTGCAGGATTTCGACTGGTGTGTATAAGGTTTACTAATTGCTCATGTATCTTTGTATCTTTATCTTCATGTATCTTTCAATGTATCTTTAACTTAGGTAACGTTTTACTAACGTAAGTCTGTTCATGGTTTGCATTATTGGTCCATGTATAATTTTATGCGAGTAGTCCAACACTCCCGTCTATTCAGTCTGAATCTTTACCTGCTGATTTAAAAAGTTGGCTAGTAACCCAGTCCGTCGACATCTGAGAGGTGTTGGGAGGCCCAGGTGATGCACGGATGGGAAGTGGAGTTCAGCCGGAGGTAGTGGTGAACCTGACAGTAAATAACATCTAATATCTTGCCTGATGTGTTTGGGCCCATTGGCACCCTAACCCCAATTCCAATTTAGCTGCCGCAGATTGACATCCTGATCAGCTGATTCATTCCAGTTCAGTCAGTCTTTTGAGGGCTCAGGGTTGGGTTGCATCAAACATGGCAGACAGGAGGAGCAAGTTAGTTATGGTAGTTTACGCTGTGGGAGCAGGGTGGGGATCAGTTCCGATCTGCACAAGTGGGCTTGGCTGTAGTAGATTAGTGGAAGCCCTAGGTGGCGCTAGCCTGGCTGGGAGTACATAGTGCCGTGCACCGTGAGGGGTGTGTGTGTGTGTGTGTCAGTGTGTCAGTGTCAGTCCTACATGGTTTCAGGTACCTGTGGGTGACCCACAAATTTTGATACAGGTGAAAAATATTCTACTATGTTGGATACGTGTGCAGCTCGGGGGTGTTGGGTTCAGGCAGGGTCAGGTGAGGTGTGACGGATATGGGATCGGGCCAGACGGAGGGAGAATGCACGTCTGATTCATTTTTTCTAAAGGTCACGTCACGTGGAAACAAAAATATGTGTAGAGTGTTAGACACGTCCCCAATCACATATGCTTGCATTTCAGGGTGAAATCTGACCATTTTATCTGTGCATGCACCCTCACAGAACTCCACTCTCACTTTTTGCCAGACCTGCTTTCAGCGTTGCAGGAGGCCCATGTTGATTCAGGAGTGGAGATGCAGACGGAGGCCAAACAGTGTGTGTGTTTTGTTTTTTAAACAAACCTTTCTAAATCACTAAACCAAACACAAGCTGGTTTAATGTCACAGCATTGTAAAAGCATAAAAGGTAGGCTAAAGTTCAGCCACTGAATCAGAGGAAAGTAAAGCAACACCAAAGAACGTTTTGCTCTGGGGGTCCCCCATAGACTGAAAGCACCATTACCAACACCGTAACTCAGAGAATTTTTAATAAGGCTCTGCGCAGTTATTTGTCTGTGGCTCCCATCAGAGGTTTGCAAGCTGTCTAAGTATCAGCGAGCCCAGAGGTGCTTAGACACGCTCTAACAAGCAGGCAGCGTCATAAGGGTTAGATAAAAATGACTTACTACAAAGTTTTTGTAGTTTGTTTTTATAATTACCTGGCCAAATGTAGTGAGCGGCAACAAGATATTATTTCATAAATGTTACACTTTCATTATGGGTGGGCATCCTTTGCAAATACTACCAGAGACACCCTCAACTCATAGCTAAGGTAAACTTAGCATGCTAGCTATCAAAATATTGATTTTGAAGTTAGATTCTTACAAACATATGGAACGCTTGTTTCTAATGTTTTGATAGTCATTCTTTGCAAACACTATCCTCATGTACATAAATGATCACTAACCAACATGAGGATGCTAGCTATTGAAATTGCAAAGTAAATCCTCCAGCTACAGCCAGGCTGCTCTGTCTCTATACTGATCATCAACTGGAATGACTACTGTATATATACATATATATATATATATATATTTGCAAACAAGTAGAAAATTACGGGGACAAAACATGTGCATGACACAGAACAGAGACATATATATGTATGCAATATATACATACATATACAAATGTATGTAATGCTGAGTTAATGTTGGGCCAGGGAGATGTAAGCTGGATTGCATGGATGGGGGTGTCAGGAGAAGAATATTCAAATATTTATGTATGTATTCATTTTTACTTGTAATAATAGTAGTAATAATAATAATAAGACTATTATAATATTCGTGTATTAATTGATTTTACTACTACTACTAATAATAATAAGAGTATTACAATATTTATTTATTTATTTTTACTGATAATAATGATTCTGTTGACTGAAATGACCTTGGGTTGGCACCCATTCATGTCTGTGGTGGCAGCCCGTCCCTGCCCAAGGTAAGCCCTAATGAGACGACACCGTGGAGGTGCTGTGTGCCGCGGGGCCCAGGGGCCCCCAGACTCGCCAAAACCTTATACCAGCCCCTCACACCCTTCACACCCCTCACACCCCTCACACAACACACCAAACTTGTCCATGTTTGAGTGGATATGACAAGATTGTTAGCCTTCTCTAATGTGTACTGCATTAAAAGAAATGGGCGTCCTGGGTGAATACCTGCCTAGATGACTTCTTTTACAAACATAAACTGAAGAGTCAGCAAATTTTTATGATTAGACATTTACTGTGCTGGGAAAACATGTTATAATGTTATAATGTTTTAAAGATTCTTTGGAAACATTATTTTAAGGTTTTAAAGATTCTTTGGTGTTGCTTTAAGGTTGCAGTAAATTTACGATGCACACAGTGCACACCGCAACACACACACACACACACACACACACACACACACACACACACCGCAACGATCACGCAGACTTTTTTACGATGCACACAGTGCACACCGCAACACACACACACACACACACACACCGCAACGATCACGCAGACTTTTTTACGATGCACACAGTGCACACCGCAACACACACACACACCGCAACGATCACGCAGACTTTTTTACGATGTACACAGTGCACACCGCAACACACACACACTGCAACGATCACACACTTTTTTTCTTGTTGTCTAGATGCACATCGGGGGCCTGTGCCCTATCACACACACACATACACACACACACACACACAAACACCCTTCACCCACACCAATGTAGTTAATTTACTGAACCGCAACCTTAATTAACAAGCAAGTTTCATTCAGTTATCGAGCGTAATAAGCACACACACTCTTTGGACACATCCAGGTTTACGCTACAAATGAATATTAGTGAACAGTTTGACCTGCTTATGGGAGTGGGTGCTCTGTGTGTAGTAGGTACGGGCGTACTTGCACAGGTGCGTTGCGACATTTTAGTTCTTGCAGTGCACGTCTTATAACACAGGGCTATGGTATAGCCTGTCAAATGATTTTAGTTCCACTGTCAGTTAAGGCCGATTAATTGTATTGATTGTGCGTTATATTTAAAGCATATATTGTCTGGTAGGCAAGTTAGAAGACGGTTTCGCGGAGATGCACCCATGTTGCTCCAGCCAAAGTTTTCTTTCAACAGGTGAAATTGGACTTGCAGTGTTACTGGTGGTTGGAATGGGCTGTTGGGTTCCGGGTCTGGTGTTCTTTATTTTGAGCGGGTCGGTTGCAGAACTTTATTGTTGCTATTGTCAGGAAACGGGTCGGTTGTAGTTTTAAGTGCTGCAGGTCCAGGGCGGAACGAGTTTACAGAATTGGACTCTGAACTGTGAGGTTGCCCTTGTATGTGGTGAGGGAGGTGTGTGTGTGTGTGTGTGTTTGTTTGTGTTTGCCCTTGTATGTGGTGAGGGAGGTGTGTGTGTGTGTGTGTGTGTGTGTGTGTGTGTGTTTGTTTGTGTTTGCCCTTGTATGAGGTGAGGTCACTGCATGCATTTGTTTCAGCCGGCATTGCAGAGATGAGGTGTGTGTGTGTGTGTGTGCGCGCGTCCGTCCGTCCTTGGTGCAGTGGGTATATATACATACTGCGACCTTTACTCTACACATCTCCCCACTCATCTTAGATTCACTGCCACGTTCATCTACACGCTCACTCGTGTGTGTGTGTGTGTGTGTGTGTGTGTGAGTGTGTGTGAGCTGCTATTGTTTCCTTCCTTGAGTTAATGAGTGTGTGAGTCAAGGACAGAGGAGCAGAACTGAGAGCCACTTGCATCACACTTCCATTTTCATGACTTTCACTCTTTCGTGTGTGTGTGTGTGTGTGTGTGTGTGAGCACGTGAGGAGGTGTGTGAGGGCGAGGCATGCATGCTTAGAAGTGTAAATAAAGAGCCATATTGTTAGTGTTGATTTCATCCACTCCTGACGCCAGTTGGGTGCTTAAATCCAAAGTTCAGGCTACTGCTACCATATATTACTATAGGTTACCATATATTACTATAGGCTGCCATAGATTACGACAGGCTACCATAGATTACGATAGGCTACCATAGATTACAATAGGCTACCAAAGGCTGCCACATGCTACCATAGATTACTATAGGCTACCACAAGCTAATAGGCTACTGCAGGCTACCATAGGCTACTAATGCTACTAATGCTACTCTATGCTACTATATCATGTGAAGCTGCACAATCTGAGCTTTCCATCGGTATCACTAGCTAGCTGATGTGATGAACGTAAGAAAATTAGCTTTGAATTTCCATAGAAATATGAATTAAAACAGCTCTGCGTCCATCTCACACCCATTCATCTCCATAAAACATCTTGTGATCTCTCTACCCAAACGTGGCAAACCGCATGTCAAAATAAACTTCCAGTGGTGTATAGTGTTTCTCTTAAAAGTAATTAGTTTGTAGGAAGAATTGCAGACTGGTGGCAGACTCCGGAGCTTCAGGAAACGGCTTTAATCATTACAATGGCGCGTCAAGGGAGACATAAGGGTTTCAGCCCGAAAGCATCCACCATTAAATCTAACTAAACAATGAAAATGTTCCACTTAAATACATTTAACTAAGGGGAGTTGCATACAGTTAGCATACAGTTAAAGGAAGTACAATGAAAGGTGATTGGTTCTTTGCCTGGCGCCATTGTGTGTAATGGCCCAAGGACACTCCTACGGCAGTTAGCATTGGTCAGTGGCTATCCAGTTGTATGTAACACCAAGATTCAGAAATATTACTTATGGATTGTTCTGACAAGTCATATGCTTTGATTATTGCACTCCTTGTACTAAGACCATAAAAATGATACTAAACATGAATATATTCACATTTCATAACATACAAAAATACATTCCAAATCTATCTGAGGTAGGTCTTTGCAGTGTAAATATGAACAAAAGTTCTCCCCAGCCACAGGGGTACCAGCAGTTAATTTCCATTGACCACCGGGGGAGGATGATCCCTGTTGTTTCTGTGCCAAATGGTGGCGGCTCCTGGCTGTCTGAGGCAGAGTATACTTCCAAAATTATTGCTATCACTCTCTAACGAGTAATCCGATCATATCATTGTTTCCAATCTCCCATTCCACCCTTCCCAAAAGAAATAATTTCCTTGCATATCAAAACTTGTTTTCAGACCCCTGTCTGTCATATAGCAAGGGCGCATGCAAGAAGTCTGATTTCAGCATCCTGGCCGCCCCGTTTCTTCTCTGTGCAACGCAATAGGATTCAAATATGAAAGTGAATAAAATATTCTGTCAGTACAGTCATACAGTATAAGGAGCGAAAGTGAAACAGTCATTCTAGCAGTCACGTTCATATTTTTAGACCCCACTTTAAAAGAAATCCCATGAAGACATGACATCGAACTTGCACACCAAAAATATTTTTCATTGTATATATCGGGATGATCTGCTAACTGTGAAAGTGTCAGATGAGATTTCACCTTCTTTTAAAAATCTGAAATAGTGCAATCCTGTCAAAAATGAAGTTTGCGATTAGCATGTTCCCTGTTTATTAGCATGATTGCTTGGAGCAGGGCTGTGGATGTAAAGCACACACGAACAGTTCTTTCTGTGAGTAGTACCTCAACACCAATTGCTGGAACATGGAGGTTATAATCCCACGATAAACATCATTACCTTTATTTACAAAAAATGTTTGGTGAGTCTGGCAAATTGTTTTTTTGACTAAGTGGAGGAGGCAACTTAACCCACATTACCTGCTTCTGGTGTTTTGAAGCAATTCAGGGAGAAAAATTAAGTATGATAACCAGAATAAGTAGAGTTGGGGTTGGGGTTAGGGTTAGTTAGGGTCACAGTTAGTTAGGGTTAGTTTGGGTCAGGGTTAGTTAGGGTTAGTTTGGGTCACAGTTAGTTAGGGTTAGTTAGGGTCAGGGTTAGTTAGGGTCACAGTTAGTTAGGGTTAGTATAGTTGCTAGACATACATAACATATGGAAGCCAGTGCCTTAACTCCTGGAAACTGGGGCCAGACAGGCCCTGTGAAGCTTGGAAATATGGTTCGGCGTTGACTCAACGCCAAGGGCACTCTGTTACCTTGATGCCGTTGTTTACGTGTTTTAGTTCTGCGTTGAGTGTATTCGCTTTTGCATAACATACTTCACCAGATACTGGGTTAGGGTTAGATAGGGGCTTAGGGTTACTGCTTTGAGTGGCACAGGGTTAGGGTTAGGGTTATCTATCTATCTATCTATCTATCTAGCTACCCCACCACCACACACACTCGCGTCTACTGAATTCCATTGCCATGCTTTCATTTTGTTAACATTACTGTCCAAGAGACACTATATATTTATATAACAACCTCGTTATTACTGTTCAAGAGGCACTATATATTTATATAACAACCTCGTTATTACTGTTCAAGAGGCACTATATATTTATATAACAACCTCGTTATTACTGTTCAAGAGGCACTATATATTTATATAACAACCTCGTTATTACTGTTCAAGAGGCACTATATATTTATATAACAACCTCGTTATTACTGTTCAAGAGGCACTATATATTTCAACCTTGTTATTATTGTTTCAAATATCAGAACTATTAACAAGGTTTCTGGGCAGTCCGTTTATGTTCTGTTAACTAGTAAACTTCTCATGACTGCCTACAAAGTGTTGCTGCTGACAAAGCGCTGAATTTAAGACATTATTTAAAGACTGGCACAGTACAGTTGGAAAATGCTGCCGGCTGTTGAATCCAAAACCCTGTCTGAAAAGGTCTCCAAAGCTGGACTAGCATGTTGCTAAAAGGGGTTGTGGAGACACACCGGCGAACCAAACAAAGCGAGAGGATGAACTCGACCAATCACTGCCCTTGACATTTACGTGCATTGACAAGCATCACTCACATGGTTTGGTTTAACATGCACTCACATTTCCATTTCTGCATTTAGCAGACGCTTTTATCCAAAGCCACTTACAAAAGAGGAGAACATTCAAGCCTCAACACAATGAAAGAAACTAACAAAGAGTGCATATTGCTAACACAGAACTGCACTGTTTTGAGTTGAAAGTGCAATAGTGTAATAAAAACATGCATGGGTTCCCTGGCTCAAGCTTGTGTGTGTGTGCTTAATTCTGTGTTCCTGTGAGTACAGAAAGTGTGTGTGTGTACACTGATGTGCTAAGTGTGTGTTCCCCATAGTGTCTATGCGGCGGATGGCGTCTAAGACCCAGGTGGGCTTCGTGGGTTTGGGGAACATGGGGAACCCAATGGCGAAGAACCTGCTAAAGCATGGCTACCCCGTCATCGCCACTGACGTCTTCCCAGAGTCCTGCAAGGAGGTCCAGGAGCTTGGTGCACAGGTGCGTGTGTGTGTGTGTGTGTGTGTGTGTGTGTGTGTGTGTGTGTGTGTGTGTGTGTGTGTGTGTGTGTGTGCGCGTGTGTGTGTGTGGTGGAGAGATTAGGAATGACTGTGTGTGAACGAGAATGACTGTGTGTGTGTGTGTGTGTATGTGTGTGTTTCTGGGGGATAGATAAAGATTGTGAGAGGCCGTGTAGTGCAAGACTGAAACACTGACACACCTGCACACTGGAACACTGACACACCTGCACACTGGAACACTGACACACC
>PYXC01002655.1:0-2500 GCA_015244755.2 Tenualosa ilisha
ACTCAAATAAACTTAAAAGACAACACTGTGTCTTCATTGTGTCTGTATGTGTTTGTGTATGTGTATTTTTAAGGGCCAGAGACCATTTGAAATATAAGTAATACAAGTAACTCAAATTAATCTTTATTATGTTGTGCAGATTGACAATGGTCTGTCGCATAACACCTACACACAGAAAAAAATAACTTTTTTTTTACAAAAGTAACTAAGAAAAATGCCACCAGAAAATGAAGAGTTCAGATGCAAAACCAGTTCCTGGTCCATTTCTGAAAAATTTACAGAAATACATTTATAATTTTTTTATAAATTACATAATTTATTACTCTAACAAAAATCTGCATCTACATTTTTTAATGAAATGTTTTGCTATGATGAACATGTTCTACTACATACTGCTGAATGACAATATATCATTATCATTTGATCTACAAAATAGTAAAAACATACATAAATACCGGACTAACATGCTTTTAATTTTAACTAATAAAAACTATAATGGAAATCCTTGTTCTTTAGCATAAAAGTTTAATTGCACAGGGCTGTAGTTAGGATCATCATCTGAGACAGAGAAAAGTAGAGGAAAAAAGGAAAACGTGAATAAGGGTTAGCACAGGCAAAAGTAACTGTCCATGCCACAGGGCAGGTTGCGGAGGGTATACTTACAAAAAAGGATGTGATTAAGAAAATGTATGGATGGGTAATGAATTGTTATTGTTATCATTATTATCAGGTAAACATGTGTGAAATGGGCGAAGTATTTTGATGTGATGCTCACCTGTGTAGCAGAGGAAGTTGAGCTGCTCCCTGCAGGGCCTGTGGCTCCACTGAAACTCCCCCATGCTGGCTGCTGCTCCACAGGAACTGATGTGCTGGACGTCATGGTACCGAGGTCTCCCTCCTTCCCAGCTGTTGAGGTCCATCTCCTCCCCCGTCATCCAGTACCAGACATTGGACAGCACCCTGCGCCGGAGGCCCAGTCACACGTGGGCGGTTTGGGCCCCATGGAGCAGCAGAGCCTTCCCCACCTCCAGCTGCTCCTCTGGGCTATGTAGGCTGGCCAGGTTCCTGTAGAGGCTCCGGCAGTGGAGCAGGGCGTCAAACCAGTTGAGCTGTTCACGAACTAACACCATGGTGCGGCCACTGACCAGGGGAGTGATGGGAGGAGGAAGAGGAGGAGGAGTGGTGGGAGTGGGGGGAACTGGAGAGGAAGGAGCAGGAGACACATAGGGTTGTCACTGTAGAGGTCTTAGCCAACTTGCACCTCTACCAAGGGGTCATAGAATGGAAAAACATTTTTGCCTTGTCTTTGTTAAGTTAAGAATGGTTGTGTATGGCAACAGAGCTGTCATGAACGTGAAACATGGTTGTGCCCTCCTACATATGCAAAGCTTTATCTTAGCCACTAAAGAATGGGCGAATTAGAGCAAAGCCTGGCTGTGATGTCATATTGGCTGTAAAAAGAATACAAATCTAGAATACGCTGCAATTAAAAATAATCATTAATACTTTGTTATTATTAACACATAATAATTAATTGATAATAATACAAATTTACTTAGGCATCCCACTACTGGTGACTGCGACTTTGATCCGAGCCCCACTGAGCTTCTCTGCACAGCAGTCTTTTCTGTTGGTGATGCTGACAGCCTCCACTCTGTAGACTCTCTGCAGGTCTATCCTCCAGGTAGGAGTAGTCTGCACTTGGTTCATAGTGAAGGTGTCTGGATCACCATCAACAGCCAGCTCAGGGTCCTGGCTGGAGTCAGTAGATGTGAGTCTTGTTGGTTTTCCCCTTGCTATATTTTCTATAAAATTGACAGAGTTTTAGACTACCTTAAAATGAATGACAACATGCCTTGTTTACGTAAATCTAATTGATGTTGATGTCCTTGAATATGTATGTATGTAGGCTTAATCATTTTGTTTACCCTTTCAACACTGATTTACTTCTGCAACCAGGGTGCCTGAGTAACAGAGTAATATATGAGATCACACACAAACACACACACTCACACACACACACACACACACACACTTCATACCAACCGCAACTCTTGAAGTCTATTTGTTTGCCGGTAGCTCATCTTGAATCACTCTTTGCATTTTGCCTGAACACTAAATCCTTCTGAAGTTGTATTCAGATGCAGGCAAATGCATGCCATAAGTGCACTGTACCTAAACAGTCAAACTAACTTAAATAATTATTCAGCACAGCTTAATCCTCTGAAAAAAGTGTCCAATAAATATTTAAAAAACAAACAAACAATAATTTAAATTCCCACTATGAGTGTCACGCTTGTAACAGTTGGTTATAAGGTAAATTTTATTAAATGGCCTACTTAAATAGTTTTCATGATCCATAGTTAAGAAATGTAAATAAAATAAAATAAAGTTTTGGGCCTGAGAATTTGGTAATCTGAGCTAAAATCCAATGCTTTGTTGCATGCATCTTTACATGGTTTAGGTAACTTACTGTATACTGGGTAGGTAATTGTTACGG
>PYXC01002655.1:7500-61500 GCA_015244755.2 Tenualosa ilisha
ATACCAATGACAGTTCATGGTCCATGACAGTGACTACTGATAATTTTGACTGATGCTCTCAACAACCTGTCCTCTAAGCTGAGGTCTAATGCTCTAAAGCAGAGGTTTACCTGCAGGCAAACCAGTCACTTCCACTTCACATAAGAAGACATATCCGTTTTGTCCAGGACCAAATATGGCAAGATAACGGCCCGCCATGTTTGAGCAAACATATGTGTTGGTTGCTCCCCGTGCAACACCATCTTTCATTACCACACATCTGTATGAAAAGGAGAAAACACTGAATATATGCATAATTTATTATATGCATTAAAATAAAGATATTAATACATCTGCATGGGCCACTGCATTCCTTTTTGACCTGACTCTCCTCCATCAAAAACATCAGATAATCCATGTTGGTCATGTGTGGGAATATCAGAGTTTGCAAATATGACATGATCCCTTTAAATTGAGAAGCTCACAAGCCATTGGGTCAGTTACAAGGCCAGTACAGTTGAGAACAGCAGAGTACACAGTACACAGTACAGAGTACAGCAGAGGACCAGGTCTCACAAGGTGTCATTGCTGTTCTGGTTGATGTCTGGGGAGTTGCTGACGTGGATTTCTGCTCTCTTGAGGAGGTCTTCACAGCAGTCTCCTCTGCTGGTGATGGTCACTGTGCTAATGATGAATTCCTCCTGCAGGTCCACCCTCCACCAAGGGTAGTCATGGCCATTTGTGCCGGAACACACCGAGTGGTTTGAGTTGACGCGGCTGCCATCCACAGCGTTTCCTGCCTGAGAATAAGTGTTCCAAAAAAAGTCTGAGGATTGTGTGGCTTCTTTCCCCAGAGCCAGGTTTTCTATGACAGGAGGCAGAGAGAGAGAGAGAGAGAGAGAGAGAGAGAGGATGGGGGGGTGGAGATAGACACACTTTGCTGTTTCTTGTGTGAAGAAGTTATTTCTTAGCTTTTTAAGATCTAATGTGTTGCTTTACAGCAGTGCTTCTCAATTATTCCCCCCCTCAGGAAAAAGAAAACATTTTGCGCTCTACAACTCCACCGCAACTACAAATAGTATGATTTGTTACACTTTATTCTAGTATGACAAAAGAAAAGCATGTTCCCCATGGTCATATGTGCCCGTGTACCGAGGGGGTGCGTCCGACTATTTGAGAAGGATATTTTACAGAGATTTATGTGATTTATGTTATGTGATTTATGTGATTTATGTATGGTATTTATGTGAGTTTCTAATTACTGTGGACACTAACAGAAGCAAAGCATCACATGTGTATAAACAAGTTCTTCAGGTCTTCACAGTACAACTCAATTACTTGCTAAAAGTACAGCTCGGTGAAGAGATAAACATGTTTGGATAGATGGCGCAAAAAGACACTGACACGTCCACAGTGATGTCTCTGACAAACAGGCAATGATGTTTCCAATCTGTCACTAGGCTCTCACCTGCAGGTTTGCCAAACACCTGAACTTCTGCTAAGGCCAACTGATTCCCGTCCCCTGGAATGAAAACGCTGACATAGCGTCCCTCCATCCCATAACAGCTGTAGGTATAGGTCTCTCTAAGTGGAACAGCTGAGACCACAGCACACCTTTCAAACAATTGGGGTTGTTTGTGATGGAGAATAGATGGGTATATAAAGTAAATGATGTAAATGATGAGTGTGATGTGTTGGTAAATTATTCCAGATCACTCATGAGATTATAAAAAGCAAACTACCATTCTTTATATTGTCATACTTCATTCTAGGCCTTTATTAGGAAAATTTTAATTAATATATTTTTGTAAAAATTTAATCATACATTAACTGTAGACAGAACGTAACATGTAGTCCAAATTAATTTATTAATAAATAATATTAATAAATAATCACCTGGGCATCCCACTACTGGTGGATCCAACGTGTATCTGAGCCCTATTGAGCTTCTCTGCACAGCAGTCTTTTCTGTTGGTGATGCTGACAGCCTCCACTCTGTAGACTCTCTGCAGGTCCATCCTCCAGGTAGGAGTAGTCTGCACTTGGCTCATAGCGAAGGTGTCTGGATCACCATCAACAGCCAGCTCAGGGTCATGGCTGGAGTCAGTAGATGTGAGTCTTGTTGGTTTTCCCCTTGCTATGTTTTCTAGAAGACAGGCAAAACTTTACCTTAGCTTTCAGTGAGCAGATGGGTGTTCTCACACCTTGTTTATTTAAACGCAAAATGCAAAATTATACTGAACTTTGATTTGTTTTGTTTACCTTTTTGATCACCTGGTTTGACTTGCACAGCTAAGGTACCTAAGGGGAAGGGGAATATATGACATCACCACACAGACACACACCTACACCTATACACCTTCCTTATAGCCTTATTTAAGTCTATTTTTTGTCAAAGGTCACATTGAATCTTGCTTTGCATTTTACCCAAACACCACAAATCATTTCAGCCACCCAGTCAAATGAGGCCTGAGCACACAAATGCATGTTAAGAGTTGCTGTAGGCATTATCATATCAGATGCAGCCACCAATAGCAATTGAGCAGTTATCTAACTTTTTAAATTATGGCATGAAAAACAGAGTGGCATGGTTCTGTTTCTTCCTTTGAGACATACAGAATCACATGCACAAATTCGAAAAAAAGCATCTCACAGCAAATTGAGCAGTGTATAGGTTACTCTATAAGAGTACAATTTACACTATTTTTGGTGTTTATGTTTGTCCAAATGTGCTACTCCTATAGAGTCACATATACACACTGCCCAATTTGCTGTGTAGACATCTCTGTCACTGCGTTACATTGGCAGTGTATATGTTACTCTATAGGAGCACATTTTACACTATTTAGAGAAAAATATATCCTGCCCAATGTAAAGCTATTCTGCAGCGGTCTGGAGTGGACCTCCTATTTGTCTGTGTTCAGCATGGTAAGTGGTAATGCAAATCAGAGAAATTCTGACCACAACTTTGTAAAACATTGTTTATATTCATTTATTTGTGGGTTTTAAACTGTGTACTGTGTGTATTTCCAGTGTTGGAAGTCTCTTAGCAAACGCCACATGGTACCTCTAAACAACAGCATATCATCACAAAACCCATGATCACATTTACTGTAAATTATGCTAGTACAAATGAAGTTCTTAAATCTTAGGCATAAAACAGCTTACCTATGATCATCATATGAAGTAAGAAGGTGTCCATTGTCCAGGTGTCTGCCAACATGAATATAATGTCATTTATTTCTACATGTGTGCTATAATTAATGTAAAGCCAAGCCTTAACATTCAGGATTCAGGCCATTCTTATCTTTTGTGTGTGTGTGTGTGTGTGTATATATATATATATACATATATATAAATGTGTATAAATAAATGTTGATGTGCTATGATGTTTCAAAAAAGATCATACTTGTAAATCTGGATTATAGATTATAGCATTGGTCTGAGTTCGCTATAAAGCAGGAGAAATAAAAAAAGAGGAAATTATCATTGTTTTACCCACCTGAGATTTTATGCTGGTAAATCAAAGTTCCAGTCACAGATTTTGAGTGATGTGATGGGTTGAGATGAGCTATGGCTCTGAGGTGAGATGGTGGTGTTGAAGTGTCTGTCTCTTTCCTTCCTTTGCAGTAAGTGATGTGTTGGCTCTATGAAATGTCACTGTCTCTATACTCTATAGACTCTTAGGTATGTTCAGTTCTTCAGCCACTCAAGGAGTGGTCACAGAGGAGATGGGAGGTGTTTAACATGCCTGTTTAATGCACGCCTGTTTAACATAACCTGCCTTCCTATGAGGTGAGGGTTATAAATTTCACGGTGGATACATTGTCACTTTGATTTTTATTTTGATATTTACAGAATAACATGCATTTATTTATTTATTCCCACAGTACTTTGGCTTGATCATTCTCTGTGTCCCTTAGAGGTGTATCCCATTTTGAGTTTGGGACTCCCAGCCTATGCATAGCACAGATGTTTTTATATACTATCCCAGCCACCTGGTTATGGCGCTCCATGTGAACCAACAATCCAAAATGTTTGTCAGTCCCATTAGTTAGGGCTTCCCAAAATTCTTCCCAAAAAGATTTTGAAGAATATGAAAATTCAGGATTCACCCCCCCCATACATACATACATACATACATACATACAGCACAATAACCCCCCCCCCCCGCCACACACACACACACACACACACACACACCACTGCCATTACTAGCAAGTGTCACCCTTCCCCACATACATACAGCACATTACTCCCACTGCATCACAAGTTAGCCCATTCTCCACAAACACAGCACACTGCTAACCAACCCCCCCCCCCCCCCCCCCTTCACCCCACTGCATCACCAGTAAGCCCCCCCACATAAACAGCTCACTGCCCGTTATCAGCAAGCCCCTCTCAGCCCTACATACACACAGCACACTGCGTCCACCCCTGCCTTCGCCATTACCCCCTCTTCCCCCTATACACACTTTAACTGCCCACCCCTCTTCCTGCAAGACACCTGGCAGCTGGGTTGGCCCCTTGAGCCATCGATCTGCCCACGGTATTGTAATTTGCCCCCCTCCCCAAGCAAGCCACATAGCTCTTGCCCTTCTCAACACTATTCATCACTTTTACATCATCCACCCATGCCATTTTGTAAGACCATATCTCTGTGTGTTAGCAATCAAAACAGTTGAAACCTGTCTTACTTCTGTGGTTCTCAGTGGTTATGTCACAGACTAAGAATCAGTTGACCAGGGGTTTGATTCCCAAGCCTCACATCGCAAGTGTCTGTTGCTTTGGATAAAAGCGTCAGCTAGTCAACTTCACTTTACTTGTTTAGATGAAAAAGACTACCTCTCAGAAGTCTTGCAAATCAAAACTAAATATTTTGCTCAGGGGAACAACAGCAACAGTCAGGTATAGAACCCCCATCTAATTAGGGCTGGAATTTACTTTCTGTTAGACCAAGCGTACATGTTTGCGCCCCTCTTGCGACCTGCTGTGTCCTGCGTGCAGACTCACTGCAGCATTACGCAGTCAAACCCACGATAATGAAGGTCTCCACTTGGGTATCGAGTTCCAGCTTTGGATATCGAGTAAAAGCCGCTATAACAGTATCACATGCATTATTGTCAATATATTGCATCTTGCGGTCAGTGTTTTTTTTTTTGCACAATCACCCACTACTTTCTTGTCCGTGTTGCATCTTGCAGACTGACTAAACGAATGCAGAAAATGCATGGCAGCCATGATGCATACACCTATACATTGTCTGCAGCAAGTACATTCCAGCCCTTAGACTGCAAGCATGCAAAACTGTTTCCTTACCCACTATGCTGCCATCACTCAGTTGTTTTTGTATATACTTTTTACTTTTACTTCTTTGAAGGTTTATTCTTTACTTTCAATGGCATAATTCTGATTTGATATATGATAAAATACATCACATCATTTCAACCATTTTTATAACTGTGTAGAGCTAAACATATTTTTAGGGAATGGTCTTATTTGGGGTACTAGACCAGTACATTAGGACGTATGGGTTCAATTATGGTAAAAAATCGAGAAGGTGTATGTGTAAATTTATCAGTTTGTTTAAAAAAAGAGTTGAATATACCACTCATACAATCAGTGCTGTGCAGCTCAGAGGCCTTGGCAACAACTTTTCAAAAAGACAACATCAATTTCTTGTCAGAAAGAACATTCAAAGATCCTACAGCTGGCTGCAATTTGTACCTGGAGTGTACCAGCCCCATCCCAGTGTACTGGTTGCAGATATAGACTGGAACTAAAAAAAGGCCATGATCTTTTTTTTCAATATAGGCCCATGATGCCACCTATATGCACATGCACATACCTTATCGTTCACAATACTGTCTAAGAATACTATGCCTGTCAAGGTTTGACATACAAAATAGCCAGGACAAATGGCAAGCTTCTGATAGATTGCAGACAGAGTTTATTACCTGGACTATTTGCAAACAAAAGCCTGTGCTTGAATCTAAAATAGTTTTGGTAATATTATAGTCTGAAGTTGCCAAAAATGCTCACGGGCACTTTTTTGGAAGAGAGGTTGGGTACATTCTAAGGCATATTTTTTATAAAAATACTTGAGATACTGAGGTATAATTTTGCACATTTTCTTTGGAGATGTTTGGGCACATAATATTCAATTCAATTCAATTCAGTTTTATTTATACAGCGCCTTTTACAATAGTATTGTCTCGTGGCGCTTCACAGAAGGAGCACCCAAGAGCAACAGGGGCAAGGAAAAACTCCCTTATGTTCAGTTAATCTAGGAAGAAACCTTGGGCAGATCCACGACTCAAGGGGCTAACCCAACTGCCAGGGGTCATGGAGAAAAATTACAATGAGTATTATCCCACTTTTACATTACATGGTAGTCAGTCTATAGATGGTTATCAGGAATTATGGCTGGACAATGTAGCAGCGGCCAGGCATAGTGACAAACTCAAAGGAGTGAGATGGGTCATGGGGGTAACAGTAAGGGTCCATATGACAGCGCCATTGTGAGGGGGGGTCAATCACAAAGCCTTAGGAAGGGGAGTCAGGCCCAGCATCGGCGTCAGGAAGGTCCTCTGTGATGGGGATTCGGTCCTGACATGGTGTTGGTTGTAGTCCAGGGGGGGGTGAGAGGAGTCCGCCGGAATGAGGCAGGGATGACACTCAGAGAATCCTGAGAATCAGGAACAGGAACATCCTTCAAAATTGGTCCATTTGACACAGAATGTCCCAGCACACACTGCACAGCTTCATCAGTAACATAGTGTAAATGGACTTGTTAATGATTGGCCTCTGTGGCAGCGCATGCTGTACCGTGAAGGAACACCATTACGGATCCTGGGTATGGCATGCAGCTGCCACAAGCCAAATGAGACAGGTCAATGCAACAGTCTCAGCAACAAAATCAACAACAAAAGGCCTTAATGCAAAACAACACAGTTCCACTGTTCAGCCACATATAGTACTCATAACCAGGAATATTGGTTAGTGGATCATAAACTGCCCCAGCAAAATCAAGGAACAACACCACAGTCTCTTGGATCAGCATCAACAACAAAGTCAAAATGGATCATGAACAGCCCAAGCAGGTAAGTACTCATAATCCACTAATGGGTTATGTATTTTGGATCAGGGAAGATGACGCCCCTGCCAGGCATTGTCCCCAGGCACCTTGGATTAACATCACACCCTGTGTAATTGAAATCTTCCCAACTGCTTTGGTGCATTTCTCTAATTATCACAAACATTAATGTCAGCGTCATCAGAATTAAAAGTTCATATCACTTAGTAACAGTGTTGCAGAAGTTACCCCCGAAAAGTAACTAGTTACTTTACTTTAGTACCTGCTTTGAATTGAAACTGGATTACCTACTCATTACTCCTTTTAAAACAGTAACCTCACTAAGCTACTTGTTACTTTACTTTTTTCATACTCATCCAGATTCCCCATGCAGAAACACAAACTATATAGTTTTTCATTCAGGGTTGTAGGCCTAGTGTTCTACAAGTTATCTACTCACCTTCTGGAGCAGATAAAATACCGTTTAATTAGGCGTTTTTAACATTGCATCAGCAACGCATTGTTCCACAAGCTCCGTCAGATTTTCTAGCAATCGCTAATCCTCCTGCGTTTTGGACGGGAGATGTGTCATTTCACGTGTCATTCTGCTTTCATTAGCTAATTGTGTCGCGTTTGACGGATTAATTTGTATAAAGTTGAGCTGAGCCCAATTTCTGACGCATCGGAGCTACGCGGCAACTTCTCAAGATGCTTTGTGTGACGATTCGTCGCGCTCCATTGAAACTGAACTGAAATTGCGACGTGTTATACTTGACGTGCCCAGTGGATCTCCACCATAACGGGGCACACAAAGCATCTCGGGGAGGTGCCGCGTAGCTCCGTCGCATACAAAATCTGCGCACAAAACGACGTTGGGTGCATCTTGCATTTCACTGATTTTTTCTTTTTTTATCGCGCAATAAACTGAATATAATGTAAATATTTCAGTTACCTAAGATACTTGTGCTCTCGCCCATGTCTTCTCTCTCCTCCAGCAACTAGGCACGCAAGATCCACAAACTAAAACCGTCTCCTTTGACACGGATACAAATCAGTTCATTTAACTGGTCAGATATGATTTCAGTGCACAAAGCGTTGGTAATGCAGAAAAGCCCGTTACTATAGTCAGTAAGTGTAATGAAGTTACTGATTTTAAAGGTAACTTGTTACGTTGCCGCAGAATGTAACGAGATTACAGTAATGCACTCTTTTGTAAGACGTTATTGCCAACACTGTCTAAATGTTTGGCCATTTTTGTCAAAGTAACAGGTCTGTCAGCGTTGTCTTGTGAAAATGCAAGTCTGCAGTTTTTCTGTATCAACATGTTTCAAGTTCAAAGTTACATAATAGTCTTTTACTGAAGAAGATTATACTGTAGGTGATCAAATGATTCATTTTCAGAACTTTTTCACGATTTGTATAGTCTTTGTTTGCCCAAATATAATCCACCGATATGGGGTATAATTCACAGATCACATCACCATCATATACTGTGTACTAACATAGTTAGCCTATTCTATAGCATAATTCACCAACAGGGGAACATAGTTTACACATAGACTAAGCTACACTTCCGGACACAGGCTGGATACGGGACACGATGGTGGAGCCACTCGAGCAAGCAAATTCTTCAGCTACATTGTAGAGCAGACTTATCCAAAGCCTATCACAAATGCTCGAATGCCAAAAAAAGTGAGTAGACCTAACTGAATAGGCTTTGACTAGGCATACGAATTGTAGGACTTTTGGTTTGTTCTTTCTATTAACCATTAAAAACACTTTCATTTTCAGTTTTTATTTTAAACACATTCGGGTATCTAAGCAGTGTATCTTGCCTATCCCGGTCTATTTGTGTCAACGTTAGGGTCGGCCAAACCATCGCTGTTAAGAATAGGCTTTTATATGAAGTGATGTAGGCACTGTTAGGCATACTCATTTCATATTAGGTTATACAATGCAGTATTCAGCTTCCGTGAGTGTCCACAGCTGACTAGTGGTAGCTGCTTCAGTTCTGTAGCTTTTCAGTGGGCCTGATTTGAAAGTGGCTAGTCCATGCATAGAAGGGGGCAAGGTTCCGGTGTCAGTTTATAATTTTTGACCGTATTAGCTACAGACCTACAGCTGTCTGAGGCTCCATAATACTATCTGTGTTTTCATGAACGCTTACTTTCGCTTTCGAGATGTCACAGCTTTGCATTCGCCTGCTTTGTATTTTCTTACAGCGGCCTCATGTGGTAGAATATGATATTATGATAGGCTACTCGAAAACAGACGTAATGAAAGAGTTACATATGCTCATATAAACAGAAATAAAATGATAGCCCAGATGTTATCTGTAACTAGTTTCATATTAATAGCCTATAATTTTCAGTGTTTTCTTAAATCCTCTGTATACATTGTAGCTCCTGTGGTGATGCCCCAACAGATACCCTCATAATTCAGATCTTAGTCATAAATTCACTCAGGAAGACTGAGAAAGTCATAATGGAAGTTACCATTTTTTATCTTTGAAAAGAATTACAGTAACAAAAACTAACACAATATGAGACTCTTTGGCATAGTCTCAGTCCAGATCTCAAAGTGCGACCTCTCTGATCTTGCTGGAACAAGATGACAGGGGGAAGAGAGTAACGCCTATGGTCGGATAGAGACTAAACTGAAAACCTGAAACAGAAGAAATATGTGAGCCAAGTCATTGAGTGCTTGACTACAAGCGGTTTCTTACAGTTCTTATCCTCATAGAGCATTTTTTTCAAGCACCCATCACAACTGCAACACAAATTTAACTATATAGATTTATGTCCATTTGTTTGCTTTTGAACTCCTATTCTAAAAACATATATTAGTTTTAAAAATACATGTTATTGCGTTTGTTAAAACTTAACAGTATAAAAAAAAATGTAACCAAATGCAAATGTAGCCAAAAATAATGCTTGTTTCACGTAATATTCATTATAACTGCTAACGTTAATGCCTGGGGAAAGTGTTTTGACAGATTGATGTAATGTGTCTCTGGTCCAGTGCTGATGGGATTAATGAGCACAATGCGATTGGGCTCTATATTGATCTCTAGTATTTTTCTCCCCATACGACAAGTTTATATTTTGTAGCAAACTTTTTCACAGACCCCCTGGCAACGCCCTGTGGATCCCTAGGGACCCCCAAACACCACTTTGAGAACCAATGATCTAGGTTACTGTTTTCATGCAAACCATTTTGTAACAGATCAAATCTTAAAATCTAACAGTAAATCAGTGTAAGTACAGACAAACCTGATATTGTTTGTTTTACATTAATGAGGCAACTCTTCCTGACATGTCAAGCAGCTGCGCGCGTGTGCGAACATTTCACATCCCCACGCACTAAGTTTTTCAAGCCGCGCACAAAATGATTTAAGGGGAAAAGTGGGGAAATCCGATAATTTTGTCCGAACTGAGAAAAGCGGAGCTATTTTGCCCTCTCGACTCAACATTTTGTTGCTCTTGCACTAATATTACTCTGCCAAGAACGCTAAACATACAGTCAGGATTTTTTCCCTTTTGTTGTTTGCGATATAGCCGCACCTTTTCTCAGCCGCATCTTCCGAGCATTACACGTGCAGTGCCGTAGCCTACGTCCTGTCTCTTGCATAAAAATACTCCGTTATTATTCATATGGCCATACGGGCACATCCATAACCTACCACGTTTCATCAAGTCTCTTTTATTTGCATTATTTTCAATTCTTTCATTTAACTGATTTTCATTCTTTGTGTAGGCTATTTTGTTGTAGAACCGAGGAGGTTCAAATAATGAAACCGTATGCATTAGGTCCTCATTATACTGTCAGATGCATGCCACTCCAAAGTTGACTTTCAAACAACGAGTTAAAGAAAATCATCAGAAACAGAATGGTTGGTCTTTCTGTAGGCCCATACAAGAATGGACATCCATCCGTGAATAATTTCAATGTGAGGGGGAGAAAATCTGTAATTTGGCCCATACTTGACATCTTCTAGCCCACAAGTTGGGCAATGTGTTCATGATGACTATCACGTGTGATGGATGATGTGTGTTCTTATTAACTAGCTTATCATTACAGAATTAAGGTGAAACAATTGAAACAATTTATTTTATTTACTCTATATTCCAAGGCCAGAGGACTCTGTGTTGGTGGTGTGATAGCAAATAACCCCATCCCCCCCATGTCAAACATTGTATTTTTTCAAAATCACTGATTAATCTTTTCAGTCTTTTGATTAAACTTTTAAGCTTAAGAATGAGCAGGCAGCTCAATGGTGCCCTGTCGCTCCCCATGGAGGGTATTTTGTAAGTTTGTCAATTGCCAACTAAATACCAAATAGCCAAATAAATTAATATTGGCCAGTTATTATCAATTATCAATTATCAGTTATCATTATCGGTCAACCACAAAAGGCCGCACACAATGCCGAAGCAAGCCGCTCAGACAAATTTAAATTTGCTCAGTGTTTAAAAAATTAGAGGGAACATTGATGTCAAGGCCAATCGATTTTGACTATAAGCTACAGGCATATTTTAGTGCAAGGAGATATAGTCCAGATTGCAAAAAGGAACAGTCTGGTTCAGTAGATATTGCATTTACAGTATGTTTTCATACATAATTCTTCATACTGTGTGTATACATGAAACTTCAGGAGATGATGTAAGTAGTTTGTGAATTAGTATTAGTAATACAATGACTTGTCTTTTATTTGCCATATCGCTCAGATGCACTGATGCTGATGATGCACATGTAACATGGCCTGCACAAAGCAATCAGCTGTGGACTTCATCAAGAACGCCTGGCCTCTCCTGGTTGAGTACCTGAAAAATCAAACCCTGATTGCTGAGAAACTGAAAGAGTTGAGAGTGTTCAATTTTGAAAATGTCAGAGAGATCACTTCAGAGAAGAATCCCTCACAACAAACCAGAAATATTTTAGAATTTGTCACCAAAAAGGGGGAAGAAGCAAGTTATGCGTTCCTCAGAATACTAGATAGTGAAAAAAACAGAACTCTGCAAAAAAATGTTGAACCTGACCTGCATCAATGGATCAGCTGTTTTTCCTTCAGAGAGGAGCCAAACATGAAGCCCACAGGTGAGGAGAATTAGCTGACACCTTTTTTGTATATGTATTGCTGGCAGAAGCTGTTCAAAGTTAAGTCAGTGTCTGTACGACTCATGCGATTAACACACAGGCTTGATACAAAACTATATCAGTCTGCTATCATTTTTTTTTTCAAAGTAGACCTATGCCACCCATTGAGGAAAATCAATCTTTAAGAGCCCTCTTTGGAAACATTTAGGAGCTTTTATGGAATGTAGAGTGCAATTTCTGGAATGTGGAGTGCAATTTTGAAGAAAATGAAAATTCTGGATTTCACTTGCAAATATCCAAGTGAGCTTTCATTCTACATTCATGAAATTTGGCCACATGACAGTAGGGCCCATAGACTTTTAGGGCATGCCATTGCCACTTGGGTTAGCACATTCCAGGGCCCTGGAAAACAGAACATTTTCATTTCTGTGTTGTTTTCGTGTGCCTGTCTCACAATTAGGTCTCAATCACTCTTACATCACTTAAATTTATGATTACCTTAGGATTTCCTCTTTTTGGTATTTACATAGGAGATGCTGCACAAGTTGAATCAAGCTAGAAGGAATTGTTTTTGGTAAAAACAAAATTGAAGGCCATTTTTACAAGCCTTTAACTCTGTGCACCATCAATGAAAATACTTGTGAATACTTGAAATCTTGTGTATACGTGTATTATCTGTGTTCTGATTATCTAGGTGGCTTTTTGCTGCATTACCATGCAAATGGCCCTGATTTCATGCCCAATTTTGCCTGAAATTCTACAGAAGTGGGTTACACACGTGAATTACCCATACAACCCAAATTGGTAACCCAGTTGGTGCTCAGCATGCCGTACATGCAGATAAGGAACTGAACCCAGATCAATTGGTTGCTGGTCAGAGATTTTACCACTACTCCCTCATGGCCACAGTGTAAATATACAGTATGTCCAAATAAGGCTTGAGTGTCACTTGAAATGTAAGAGGCAAATGAAAATGGTACAAAAATGTAAATGTCCTGTTTTGAAGACGCCCTTCTGAACAGTGCCTTGAATTTGCCACAGCAGTGATGGCATAATTTAAATGTCCTCAGCTTTTATGTGGCAAAATTTCAGGACGGTAGGATGAAGGCACAGCGAGATATTTGAAGGTGAAATCCTGAAGTTTCATATTCTTCAAAATCATACTGAAATCTTGGGAAGCCCTAACTTTTTCTTGTAATGATCCATTGATCATTTATTACAATAAATTCATTTATTAACACAAATTAAAATTGTTTTAGGCATGTATCTACTGGCAATAAAAATTTGAAAGGAAAATTAAGGGGGTTTGTATCACCACCCACCTGATTCTTATAGAAACTCTTAAGTGGCAATAATGTGTCATATTACACTGATCAACAATGTGGTCAGAGTGAAGTTAATCAGTTTGTTTTTACTTTTATCATCAGGGTCCAGACCTTGTCAACAATATCAGATCCAACTCAGAACAAAAGCCCAGGCAATACTCAGATCTCATTCAAAACATATACAATCCCTTTTGGGGGGTAGTGATGTGGAATCTTTTTATTATGCAAAGCTTGTTCTTGACAGGGATGAGCAGAGATGCCCTGTGTCAACAAAAATTAAACTAAAAAGCAAGAAGTACAAAAAATGTCGGACTAAAAAGCTTAGTACCTACATTCCACAGAATAAACTACAGTTATCTCCTGAAGATCTGCTGAAAGAAAATGAGCAAGATATTCTGCTTGTTGGAAAACCAGGTATTGGAAAGACAGCAATCACTCTGGAAATGATTAATCTCTGGACAAACATGGAAAACAGAAGATTGAACTATTTGTTTTACTTTAATGAGGCAACACTTCCTGACATGTCAAGGCCAATCAATTTGGAATCTCTATTATTTGATGCATATGTTGAACCAGCAGGGTTAAACAAAGAGGAAGCACTAGAGGTGCTTCAAGACATCAAGACTAACTCTGAAAATGTCATAATAATATTTGATGGTATCAGAGATGTACCTCCCAACTCTGTTCTACAGAAAATACTGAACAAAGAACTTCTTCCTTATGCCAAGGTTGTGTTATCCTGCAGACCAGACCGTGAAGACATTCTTTCTGACTGGGAAGCCTGGCGAGTGTATGTACTGGGGTTCAGTGAAGATTCAATCCACACTTATTTGTCCCACGTACTCAAATCCAAACCTGATGTTGTGAGCTACATTATAGGGAATCCAGAACTGCGTAGCCTTTGCCATGTGCCTGTCCATGCTCTCTTGATTGCTGGCTCAGTCTTGTTTCAGTCTACATCTGAAGGTCCTTACCTACACACAGTAACCTTTTCACTTGAAGCACCTACCCAGTGCACAGCAACTGAGATCTACCTTGACATCTTTCGGCATTTAATGAATAGATGTCAAAAAACATCCAGTTTCAGTGGATTGGACAACTTCATCAGCTGCAACAAAGAGAATATACTACATTTAGCCAAATGTGCTTTCGTTTCTCTTCAAAACAGGTCTATACTCATAGATGGACTTGAGGAAACAAACATTCACTTGAATTTTCTGAGCAAGTTTACAATCAGGCATCGCTTTTCACTGACAAAAACATACAGCATTTTCCTTCACAACACAATGCAGGAGTTCTTTGTTGCATTGTGGCTGCTTGCTAATCCAGGAGATATTGATGATTTTTTTCAAAAGTGCCAAAATGAAAATGGGAAACACATGAGGCATGTGATTCCTTTCCTGAGTGGTCTCCTGTCACAGAACAATGTGGCATTACTGAAGTGTTTGTTTTCAGAGGAGCACATTCAGCTGATGTCTGGTGAATTTCATGAGAAACTTTTAAGTGCATTCCTACACACCCAGGAAGATCATGACCTTGACGATGAAGTCATCCCAGAGGATGCCAGCGAAGATTTTGTCTTCCTCTGTCAATGCCTGTTGGAATTGCAGTCACCTCAGGCATGTTCTGTGTTCCTCAAAAAAATCAACTACTGTTTTGAATTGATGGATGGATGTCTTGACCCTTATCAGAGCTGGGCTGTGTCTTATGTTATCAAACAATCCAATGTCATGAAGATTGTGTTAGAATTGAAGGACTGTAAAATATCTGACCATGTTCTAAAGCTTATTCTTCATTGCTATCAGCACTTCCGGTAAGAAATACTATGAAATGTTATCACACACACACACAAACACACATAACTCTTATAAACATATCAGGTATTGTGTTCTAGTCAAGATGTGTTACTGAGTTGAATACCTCTACAATTTGTCTTTGAAGAGTTGATTCCTGCTTTCTACGTCAAATATGGACAGCTGCCCTTAGCTGTGAAAACTCAAGAGTTTCCACTGATTTACTGGACCGTTTGGGGTCTAAGATGTATTTGCCAGTGTGGGAGCCATCTGTTTTCAAGAGAGCAGGAGAAGTGATACGCCAGAGCCAACAGAAGATGAACCTGTTTCTGTACTTGGGTCAGACCACACAGCCCCTGAGTGAGGATATCTACAGGCTCATTCTCAGTGTTTTACCATGCATCACTTCTCTTTGGTAAATGACTGAAAGACAGCTTTACACCTCATAACAGTTTTTTAAAACCATTTTATTTGTTTTCATTGTAATGTTGTCAGTAAAGTCCAGGTGGTAACGTTTATAACCCGTGGGCCAGATAGGTTTGCACCTGTTTACTTAAAGTTCACTCTTTGTTCACAAATATTTAATACAGGCTTATGTGTTGCCAGTAGATGTAAGGGAAAATTGGAATGCTTGATTGCTGCCCTCAAAGCTAAGGCAAATGTTCTTATTGTTTTCCATCAGTAGTATTCTCTGTCTGTTCTTGTAGTGTCATTCCATCCAAAGATGTAGCGGGATGTCCAGAGGACTGGCAAAAGACAGCAAGGATGTTTCAGCTGGATCTTTGCCTGCACACACTTCTACTAGAGAGGGATTCGTCATCCACAAAAATAATTGCACTTATGAGTCTTTTCCCAATCAATGATGAATCTGATTTCTTGTCAGAACTATACTGTCATGTGAGAGATTCTAATACCGGCAAGATGGTCCTTCCACATTTGCAAAAGCTGTATATGTTAGCTCCTGCAGTCTGGTCAATAGATCTTTCAAAAACAAAGGCGTCCCTTCTTCTTGAAGTATTGAAGCTCCAACCATCGAAACCTGTTGATCTGGGAGGCTGGTCAGATGAAGAGACAGATGTGCAAAGTTTACTTCGATGTCTGCCCTTCATCTCACAGCTCAGGTGAGTGATATTTCCTGACTTTAGTTGGAGAAATAGAAGATCAAATTTGTATTTGTTTCCAGTTGTGTTCTGTAGAGGCACTTTGACTGAAAAGTTGAAAGCTTGGAAACATGAAATTATTTCAGTGTATCGACCTCTCCATAGATTTCTCTTGAGTATCTATGCAACTGATATCCATATTTTCTTTTCAAGTATAAGTAGACAAGCCCTATGTCATAGAGTACCCACAGAATAATGTATGTATTCTCATTTGCATCATTGGTGAATGGGTTAAATCTGATGTCATATAATTGCACACATGGTGTACTATGCAAATATAAGCGTGTTATAAGGATGTGTGTATTTAAGTGTGTGTATGTCTGTGTTTGTGTGTGTGTGCATAGATTCATACAGTTGCCAAGTCAGAGGCCAGAAGACTGGCAGAAAAGACTGAGATCTATCCATCTGAATCTGTGTGTGCACGCTGCTCTTTGTGATGAGGAGTTCCCAGTTGTCCGGACACTTCTGAATCTCCTTGACATCACTGATGTATCAAATTTCATGTTTGACCTGTATGCACATGTGAAGGAGATTGAGACTGAATCCCAAAGGAAAGCACTTACAGGATTACAGACAGTTTATCAGTCAGTTCCAGAAAGATGGTGCATTGACCTCTCAAAGAAAAAGGCCTCCTTCTTCCTAGAACTACTAAAATTCCAAAAGGAGAAGAAACCAGTCGAGCTGACAGACTGGTCAGTTGAAGAAAGTGAAGTAAAGCAGTTTTTGCAGTGTATGCCCTACATATCACAGCTAAGGTAAAATGAATTACTCCTATTCCCATGTTTCAAGCTATTCCCATCTCCCATCTTTGTCTTTGCTTATGGTGATTGTGATTGATGATCTGTAGTATTTAAAGAAATGTATCAATTAATTGTGATGGCTATATGATAAGACCATGACAAATCAAACACAAATCATGACAATTCAACACAAGCAAGGACAATCATAGAACTGTAGATCATAAAATGACACTGGGTGGACAGCTAAGCTAGTCTTCCCAGTCATCAGCAAAACAAAGTTTGTGCACATTTTGTTGTGCACCCCCATAATCAGTTGTCAGTGAATCAGACTCTGATGTGAGGCATGGTATGAGGTTAGCTTCTGGCTACTTCTTTGGTGTGTGCAGGAAAATAGAGGTGGGTGTCAAAATAAAAGATCTATCAATATAGTATACGACTAATGCTGATGCATGGTGACAATGGTAGCAGTGAGGAGGATTAAGTTGTTTAGATTGTTAGGATTATTTACTGCGCCTATTCATCAATTTATACTTTTGTACTTGATTTCAGTAAATAAGAACTAAAGACACTCCTCCTTTTCAGCTCCGCTTTCTCTGTCCTGCCTGCACACAACAGACCATGTCTAGACTAGAACAGAAATTGTTGTGTAGGCTGCAAACATGAAATAAGTCAAAGATTCAATGATTAAATGGCTGTTAAATGGACCAAAATTGTGAAAATTATAAAAAACAAAAGCATTATCTTGGCATGATCTTGTGAACTAGATATTTACTTGTTATTGACTCATTACCACAACAAATAGTGGATTATTGTTTAGGAATAACAAACAATTTAAATAGAGCTGTTACCATGATTTTACCAACTTATTACCACAAAAACTACCCTCTTATTACCAACCTGTAAAGTGTTACCAAAAACATCATATTTTTCTGTCATCATTTTAAAAATCTGTTAATGTCGGAAAATATTTAAGCAGTTTGCCCACGGAATGGGGCTGTCCTTAGGCATTGGTGGTCGCGGTGCCAGTAGTAATGGTAGTAATAGTAATAGTAATCCAAAACCACAAGTTAATGATGTGTATGTCTGCTGTAAGGTAGAGTTTTATGTTGTTGTATTGGAGACGTAGAGCACGCTAAATAAAATAAATAATTATGTGTTGCCTATAAATGGATCATGGGTTGTATAAAGGAGATATTCAATGCATTTTTGATCTTGGCTGAAATTATTCTTTGAGGTGTAAATATGTAGTTGCGGTCATGCTTTAGCAAAAATGCCTTTAGGATTAAGTACTAGAGCACATTTTACAAGGTTGTTTGTAGAGAAGCTGTCTACAAAACGTCTCGTCTCAGCGCCTCGTGTCAATGAGCCACTGCTCGCTCAACCCCTCTCTGTATTGCATTGTGGCCACATGAATGTTGATTATTTAGTAACATTGGAAACTGTTGAGTGTGAATTCAGAAGGAAAATGACTCCTAGAGAGTAGGTCTACTCACACATGAACAAGTAGAATGAAAGCACTTTGGTTTATATGCTTGTTTTCTGTCCAGCCCAAAACTCATACTTTGCTCAGTTGATCATTGCAAACAATATGCCAAGGTCTAATAGTTCTAGAGTTGCCCTGTGTCTTCATGTGAAAGTTTTAGAACGTATACCAAGGTGTCTGCGCAGATAATCACCACCTAACGAATACTGAAAATGCATTTAGTTGCATTAAAAGAGTGAGTGAATTTAAGACAAACAAAATGTTTTCAAATATGACTTCTCAGCCTTAATGAGACCAGACCGTTTATAATTCTTTTTTTTTTCCTCTTTGATATCACACCTACAATTAGTGACCAAAATATGTGTATACTCAATATAGTGATAAACTAATGCATATCACACTTTCACACTTAAGACTTACACTGCAAAGACTCAACAAAGAAAGACACAAAACACAGGGTTTAAATACTCTGAGACAATTGGCTTACAAGGAGCACACATGACTCAATTAACAAGGTACAGGTGATAATGATCAAGGCATCAACTAACAAAAAATAACATTGCAGGACAAAAACTAGATTTGGCGACATCTAGTGGTAGGCTCATGAAAAAAGATCCAGAGTGTGACAATAGTATATAAAGTCCACTGTATTTGTACAGTATATTTGCCGAGGTGCTTATTATGAGTCTTGCATGCCAATGACAATTAATTTACTGTACATGTAGGAGGGAAGAATAAAATGTATGTTGTAACATTCTGGTTCTTTTTCACACATTCAATAAGCAGGTAAATTGCACAGAAATAGCAATACCTAAGGTAGAATTTGCTTATTTTGAAAGCAAAGTTTTGCATTTTGTCCTCTAGTTGTGTTATGATTGAACCTTTTCTGTAGGTTTCCAACAGAATATTGTCTGGGTTGCAAGAACCTTTTACAATAGGCCATTTAAATTTTCCATTGATTTGCCCTTTGGATTTTGACTGTTTTCAACAAAATAGTTACATACCTTCACCTCAAAGCAGGAAAAGAAATGTCCATTTCACCATTATTCCTGTCATATTTCATCATGTCCATTTCATCATTAATTCCTGAATGTAGAACATTTCTCTTTGTATGTATAGTGATTTAATGCTGTTCTTGAAATGTGTTACACGTTTGACAGAAATTTTCACTTGTTTAAATGAGATCATGAAATATAATGTGGATTGATAGAAATTTGGTACTGATATAAATGATAGTTTCAGTACTCTATGTTGTCTCTTTAAACAGATTCACTCCACCTCGGTTAGATTGCAGTTCCATTGAGTGGCAACAGAAGAGGCAATTATTCCTTCTGGATTTGTGTCTGCAAGCAGCTCTCTATGAGAGGGAATCTGTTCTCACCACTGTCAGGACACTGCTTAGAGTCTCCAGAGTTGATGATGAACTGGATTTCCTCTTAGATCTGTACTCTTATGCACGGGCCTATGATTCACAAACTGACAAGAGTGTCATTTCAGCACTCATGCCACTTTACCAGTCAGTTCCAGAATCATTCTGGTTCATAGACTTATCAGAAAGAAAAACCTCTATCAGCCTGGAAGTGCTGAAACTCCAAATCCAGAAGAAATCAGTAGTGCTGACAGGCTTGACAGATGAAGAGAGTGAAGTGAGGAGTTTTCTGCAGTTTCTACCCTACATCTCACAGCTCAGGTGCCTATGTTTTAGTCATATTTACTGTATTACTTTAAGACAAGATGAGATAAGACTTTTCCCCACAGGGGAAACTCACTTGTCACAATAGCCAAGAGGTAGACTAGACACAAAAAATATGTTAACTTCCAATTACAAAAAAACATATCACATTTCACTACAGCACTGTGTCAGGGCTTAGGTTTCCTTTGGAAATGGATGTTTAGATGTTTGGCTGAGCAATCAGCGAACATATATAGACACACACACACACACACACACACACTCATACACACACATCTTTTCCATGATTAGGTTTACTTTTGCATGGAATAGTAATCCTAATCATGGAAAAAAAAGTTGTGCACACATAACCAAAACTTATGTTAAAAAGTTTACTGAGATCTATATTTTATTGTATGATTTTGGCTATAAACCCAGTTTATCAATTATCAATGTAGACAGCATAGAACTGGTAACGCTAACTTAACTCTTACAGTTATGTATGACAGATTTGTACAGGTAATTCCATAATTGCTGTTAAAATGCTATTAAAATTAACGCAATGCTTTTAGAATGCCTATATTACATTTTGTGATATATATATATATATATATATATATATATATATATATATATATATATATAAAAGGGGTAATGGCCGATGAGGTGTGCTGTTATACAGAGGCGAAGGCAAATACTCCACAACGCAGTTCCCCCAAGTTCATTAACAGCACACCTCAAAGGCCGTTATCCCACTTATCATCTGGTTGCAACGCATACGTGTTAGGAATGGGTGTGCGTTTAATAAACATACAAAATCATGCAGCCCAGTTTTAAAGAAACCTGTTCAGTTGCTGTACTACCTTCTTTTCTTTTATAACAACAGTGATTATTGCTAGTAAGAGCAGATTCCATTGTTGCTTGCAAGTTCAACGGCCATTTTCTGTGGTTGTTATAGTTACCATTCAAAAGAGCGCCGACATGGAATGATGATTATTTGGCATCCCATGTCCCAGTATTTTTACTAATATGTCTTCTAACCTGATTTCATTCATCACTCCCTTTTAGGTTTGAATGGAACTATAACAAATCAAGCAAAATCATCCAGTTCCTGGTGAATCTCAGTGTAGCAGCAGCAGACTATGACTTGGCTTCTGGAAGTAGTTTTTCAAAGCGTCTGTCCTCTGTGCTCTGTCTTTTTGAGGACGAAGATTATGAAGATTTTTATGAAGATTGTAATTTCCTTTTGGATCTGTGTTCTTGTGTCCTGGCCACTGAGGCTGATACAGCCAAGGAACTTCTATCATCATTCCAGTCAGTTTACCAGTCAGGCCCTCCATTCTGGCACATCGACCTCTCAAAGAGAAAATCCTCCATCCTTCTAGAAGCGCTAAAACTCCAAGCACAGAAGAAACCAGTACAGCTTAAAGGCTGGTCACATGAGGAGAGTGAAGTGAGGAGTTTTCTTCAGTGTCTGCCCTACATCTCACAGCTCAGGTGCCTAAGTTTCATTCCCCATATATTATTTGTATACATATTTGCAATTGTATCTTTATTACGTATACCTTCACTTGATTACATTTATCACTTCCTTTTAGATTTGACCCGGATTCAATATATGACACGTCAATCTCAGCAATCCAGTTTCTGGTGAATCTCAGTGCAGCAGCAGCAAACCATGACTCAGTTTCAGGAAGGAGTTTTTCTGAGCATCTGTCCTTTGTGTGCAGCTACAGCTCTTTTCCTTTTGAGGCAGAATATCATGATGATTTCATACAGACTGATTTCTTACTGAATCTGTACTGTCATCTCTTGGCTTGTGAGTCTGAAACAGCCAAGAAGCTTCTTCCATCATTCCAGTCAGTTTACCAGTCAGGCCCTCCATTCTGGCACATCGACCTCTCAAAGAGAAAATCCTCCATCCTTCTAGAAGCGCTAAAACTCCAAGCACAGAAGAAACCAGTACAGCTTAAAGCTGCCCTACATCTCACAGCTCAGGTATCTGAGTTTCATTCCTTATATATTGTATTCTATGTCATATAAATATTTTTGTGACACTTTATATTACTGTGCCCTTGTTACAGTGTACCTGCACCATGAAATATAGTGCAACTCACTGTGTACCAAAGTCTAATATAACAACATTGTTTATAATGGAATTTTGTATACTGCTGTGTGCATGCATTCAACCAATCATTTTCCATTACAGATATACTAGGAAATTATAAGTACATACAGTCCCATTATGGTATTATACTTTGCTACACTGTTTGCAACACTGCAGTTAATGATGTAGATACACTGTACCAAGGGCAGTATAATACAGTGTTAAGGCCACAATTACAGCATTTACAGAGATGAAACCTTGATGAACAGGGTTTAATTCACTTACCCTAGACTAATTTTTTCTCTCTGCTATTTTGACTTTAACTTTCTCCTTGTGATTCAAGGCTGCTCTGGTAAAGTACTGGCTTTAACTGATAAAGATAACTATAAAGAAGAACTTCAGGATTTGTTAGTTTCACAGTGAAAACGATGCAGAATAAACCAATAAATCCAACAAATAATCCTTCAAATTCGTTGAAGAAATAATAAAAAAAAAAAATAAAAAATAATAAAAATAATAATAATAATAAAGAAATGTGTTTATGTCCCAAAATTCCTTGTAAAGATTAGGAACAATATGTAACTGAATCCTTTCAATCTATACTGAAATTTGAATTAAAATGTCTGTGGACTTTCAACATTTTGATTTGTAGCTTTGTAGCACCTACCCCACAAGACCATTTCAGGGCCCAAAGTTAGGGGCCCATTTAATTTTTCTAACTTTGGTCCCTAAGAGACTGTAAGAGTTAAGTTAGCGTTACCAGTTCTATGCTGTCTACATTGATAATTGATAAACTGGGTTTATAGCCAAAATTGTTTTCCCCAGCGGGCTCATAAATATTGAAACAAACCCATGTTTGGGCCATCAGGATTTTCTAGGTGTGACAGATGGCAAGCTTGTGGTATTGCAGACAGAGTATAGTAACTGGACTGTTAGCATACAAAAACAGTGCTGGAATTTCAAATAGTTTTGGTGATATTATAGTTTGAAGTTGCCAAAAATGCTCACAGACACTTGTTGGACAAGGGCATGTGTACATTCTAAGGCATATTTTTCACAGAAATACTTGAGATACTGAGGTATAATTTTGCACACCTTCCTTTGAGATGTGTGGGCACTTAATATCCAAGAATCAGGCAACTCTGAAAGGGTCGAGCCAGAAAATCCTTCAAAATTGGTCCATTTGACACAGAATCTGCCTTCTGAGTTCACCTTGAACAGTTTCCTGTCTTACTAAATCATCAATATTCAAATGGGCACAACCGAATACACAGAGGGGTGGAGCGGGCAATGGCTCATTAACATTAGGCACTGAAACAAGTCATTTTACAGACAGCTTCGAAGACAGCCTTGTTAAATCCTGTAGGCAAAGAAAATGTAAGCATTGTAGAAATGCATTCATTAACTTCATATTGTGTGAAAATAGCAAAAAGTATGGCTGTATATATAGCTGTATGGATACAACATACCCATAGTGTGATAATTGATATTTAGAATTTTGAAAATGAGGCTAATGGTCGGAGAAAAACTTCAATTCATTTCTCCTTGTCTAAATGTCATTATTGTGCAGAAGTATTTGATGTTAATGTTCTCAAACGTCATGCTTCAAGGCACTGGCACACAGTTTACTTTGATGAGGTGAACTTATTGATAAGACATTCTTATCTTTATATTGTTCCTCAGGATGTCATTATTATACAGAAGTATTTGATAAGTTTAGATTCAAATTTTCAAAATGACATGCATCTGATCTTTTCGTATTCATGTCTTCCTTTTAGATTCAGAGTGTGTGTCTGTTTGTATGCGTGTGTGTGTGTGTGTGTGTGTGTGTGTGTGTGTGATGTGTGATACCTCTGTCAAGATGTTATTATTGTGCTGAATAATTTAAGTTGCTTAGTTTTAACTGTATCAATGACAACCACCTGACCTCTTGACTTTTATTTTTTCCATTCAGATTCCATTCCTATTCAAGCCAAACATCCAATTTCTTGGGGAATCTGTGTGCAGCAGCAGCTGAATGTGATACAGCAACAGGAGAGAATTTCTCTGAGCTCTTATCCACTGTCTGCAGCTACCGCACTTTCCCTTTTGGTCGCGAGGACAACTCTAAACAGAGTGATGTGCTGCTGGAACTGGACTCACACATGAAGCACTATGAGTCTCAAACTGGCAGGAGTCTCTTTCCAGTATTTAAGCCAGTTTATCAGTCAATTCCTGGAGTCTGGTCTGTAGACCTCTCATGGAGAAAATCCTCCACCTTCCTGGAGGTGTTGAAACTGCAAAATCAGAAGAAACCATTAGAGCTGAGAGGCTGGCCAAATGAAAAGAGTGAAGTGATGAGATTCCTGCAGTGTCTACCTTACATCTCACAGCTCAGGTAAATGAGGTCATCATGTGGGAATTAGGCCGAGCAGTGTTTTTCTAAGGTCACAAATTAACGTGTAAAAATTTGAGGGAGTGAAGGTACAGACAGAGATGAAACAAAGTTTGCGTGTAATCTGAAGTAATGTATCATGTTATTTTATGGAAAGTACCTGGGCAGTTCTGTACAGAACATGTCACAGATTGCGGTGTGAAGGAGGCGAATACTTGTCTCAGTCCCCTGCTCTTAATGGCATGGCAAATCAGTGAGATGAGCTGTAGAGGAGAACGCATAAGAAAGGATCTAGGACTATGCATAATCTGGATAGGTTCTGTGAAGAGGAAGGGTCTCAAATTCCTTTCTTGTTTTTGCCGACTTTTTTGACATGTCCAAGGAGAAGTCTCACATTTGTGTTATTTGCAAATGTGCCAAATGTAGGGGTGCCAATAGTTGTGGCACTTGTGTTTATGGCAAAAATATATTCATGTTTAGAACATTGTTCTTTCATTCTTGTTCTTTATTTTTAGCAGATTGTTCTTTCTCAACTAAATTTCCTTGTCTTCAAGGGACTCTACAGTCATTCAACTGATGATTTTAACATGTTTATATGTGTTTTTAGTCAGTTTTAGTCATTTATGTACATATGGCATGATTAGAAGTTTCTTTTTTGTTTCTAGTATTTGAAAATTTGGATGACAATGATATTGATGATGTCATAGTGATATTTAGATGTGTGTGTGTGTGTGTGTGTGTGTGTGTCTTGTCTAATAATTTTGAATGTTCTCAAAAGTAATGCTTCAAGGCATTGGCACAAAGTTTGCTTTGATGAGGTGACTTTATTGAGAAGAAATGGTTATTTTTAAATTGTTCCTCAAGATGTCATTATTATGTAGAAAATTTGATAAGTTTAGATTCAAATTTTCCGAATGACATGTATCTGGCCTTTTAGTATTCATGTCTTCTTTTTAGATTGTGTGTGTGTGTGTACATGTCATATGTGATATGTCTGTCAAGATATTATTGTGCTGAATGATTTAAGTTCCTTAGTTTTAAATTTATGAATGACAGCCACCTGAACTCTTTGACTTTTATGTTTTTCAATTAGATTCCATCCCTATTCAAGCCAAACATCCAATTTCTTGGGGAATCTGTGTGCAGCAGCAGCTGAGTGTGATACAGCAACAGGAGAGAATTTCTCTGAGCTCTTATCCACTGTCTGCAGCTACAGCACTTTCCCTTTTGTTCACGAGGACAACTCTAAACAGAGTGATGTGCTGCTGGAACTGGGCTCACACATGAAGCACTATGAGTCTCAAACTGGCAGGAGTCTCTTTCCAGTATTTAAGCCAGTTTATCAGTCAGTTCCTGGAGTCTGGTCTGTAGACCTCTCAAGGAGAAAATCCTCCACCTTTCTGGAGGTGTTGAAACTGCAAAATCAGAAGAAACCATTAGAGCTGAGAGGCTGGTCAAATGAAACGAGTGAAGTGATGAGTTTCCTGCAGTGTCTACCTTACATCTCACAGCTCAGGTAAATGAGGTCATCATGTGGGAATTAGGCCGAGCAGCATTTTTCTAAGGTCACAAATTAACGTGTAAAAATTTGAGGGAGTGAAGGTACAGAGAGAGATGAAACAAAGTTTGCGTGTAATCTGAAGTAATGTATCATGTTATTTTATGGAAAGTACCTGGGCAGTTCTGTACAGAACATGTCACAGATTGCGGTGTGAAGGAGCCACATGCTTGTCTCAGTCCCCTGCTCTTAATGGCATGGCAAATCAGTGAGATGAGCTGTAGAGGAGAACGCATAAGAAAGGATCTAGGACTATGCATAATCTGGATAGGTTCTGTGAAGAGGAAGGGTCTCAAATTCCTTTCTTGTTTTTGCCGAATTTTTTGACATGTCCAAGGAGAAGTCTCACATTTGTGTTATTTGCAAATGTGCCAAATGTAGGGGTGCCAATAGTTGTGGCACTTGTGTTTATGGCAAAAATATATTCATGTTTAGAACATTGTTCTTTTATTCTTGTTTTTTATTTTTAGCAGATTGTTCTTTCTCAAACTTAATTTGCTTCTCTTCAAGGGTCTCTACAGTCATTCAACTGATGATTTTAACATGTTTATATGTGTTTTTAGTCAGTTTTAGTCATTTATGTACATATGGCATGATTAGAAGTTTCTTTTTTATTTCTAGTATTTGAAAATTTGGATGACAATGATATTGATGATATTCATGTCTTCTTTTTAGATTGTGTGTGTGTGTTTGTACATATCAGATGTGATATGTCTGTCAAGATGTTATTGTGCTGAAAGCTTTAAGTTCCTTAGTTTTAAATTTATGAATGACAGCCACCTGAACTCTTTGACTTTTATGTTTTCCAATTAGATTCCATCCCTATTCAAGCCAAACATCCAATTTCTTGGGGAATCTGTGTGCAGCAGCAGCTGAGTGTGATACAGCAACAGGAGAGAATTTCTCTGAGCTCTTATCCACTGTCTGCAGCTACAGCACTTTCCCTTTTGTTCACGAGGACAACTCTAAACAGAGTGATGTGCTGCTGGAACTGGGCTCACACATGAAGCACTATGAGTCTCAAACTGGCAGGAGTCTCTTTCCAGTATTTAAGCCAGTTTATCAGTCAGTTCCTGGAGTCTGGTCTGTAGACCTCTCAAGGAGAAAATCCTCCACCTTTCTGGAGGTGTTGAAACTGCAAAATCAGAAGAAACCATTAGAGCTGAGAGGCTGGTCAAATGAAACGAGTGAAGTGATGAGTTTCCTGCAGTGTCTACCTTACATCTCACAGCTCAGGTAAATGAGGTCATCATGTGGGAATTAGGCCGAGCAGCATTTTTCTAAGGTCACAAATTAACGTGTAAAAATTTGAGGGAGTGAAGGTACAGAGAGAGATGAAACAAAGTTTGCGTGTAATCTGAAGTAATGTATCATGTTATTTTATGGAAAGTACCTGGGCAGTTCTGTACAGAACATGTCACAGATTGCGGTGTGAAGGAGCCACATGCTTGTCTCAGTCCCCTGCTCTTAATGGCATGGCAAATCAGTGAGATGAGCTGTAGAGGAGAACGCATAAGAAAGGATCTAGGACTATGCATAATCTGGATAGGTTCTGTGAAGAGGAAGGGTCTCAAATTCCTTTCTTGTTTTTGCCGAATTTTTTGACATGTCCAAGGAGAAGTCTCACATTTGTGTTATTTGCAAATGTGCCAAATGTAGGGGTGCCAATAGTTGTGGCACTTGTGTTTATGGCAAAAATATATTCATGTTTAGAACATTGTTCTTTTATTCTTGTTCTTTATTTTTAGCAGATTGTTCTTTCTCAAACTTAATTTGCTTCTCTTCAAGGGTCTCTACAGTCATTCAACTGATGATTTTAACATGTTTATATGTGTTTTTAGTCAGTTTTAGTCATTTATGTACATATGGCATGATTAGAAGTTTCTTTTTTATTTCTAGTATTTGAAAATTTGGATGACAATGATATTGATGATATTCATGTCTTCTTTTTAGATTGTGTGTGTGTGTGTGTACATATCAGATGTGATATGTCTGTCAAGATGTTATTGTGCTGAAAGCTTTAAGTTCCTTAGTTTTAAATTTATGAATGACAGCCACCTGAACTCTTTGACTTTTATGTTTTCCAATTAGATTCCATCCCTATTCAAGCCAAACATCCAATTTCTTGGGGAATCTGTGTGCAGCAGCAGCTGAGTGTGATACAGCAACAGGAGAGAATTTCTCTGAGCTCTTATCCACTGTCTGCAGCTACAGCACTTTCCCTTTTGTTCACGAGGACAACTCTAAACAGAGTGATGTGCTGCTGGAACTGGGCTCACACATGAAGCACTATGAGTCTCAAACTGGCAGGAGTCTCTTTCCAGTATTTAAGCCAGTTTATCAGTCAGTTCCTGGAGTCTGGTCTGTAGACCTCTCAAGGAGAAAATCCTCCACCTTTCTGGAGGTGTTGAAACTGCAAAATCAGAAGAAACCATTAGAGCTGAGAGGCTGGTCAAATGAAACGAGTGAAGTGATGAGTTTCCTGCAGTGTCTACCTTACATCTCACAGCTCAGGTAAATGAGGTCATCATGTGGGAATTAGGCCGAGCAGCATTTTTCTAAGGTCACAAATTAACGTGTAAAAATTTGAGGGAGTGAAGGTACAGAGAGAGATGAAACAAAGTTTGCGTGTAATCTGAAGTAATGTATCATGTTATTTTATGGAAAGTACCTGGGCAGTTCTGTACAGAACATGTCACAGATTGCGGTGTGAAGGAGCCACATGCTTGTCTCAGTCCCCTGCTCTTAATGGCATGGCAAATCAGTGAGATGAGCTGTAGAGGAGAACGCATAAGAAAGGATCTAGGACTATGCATAATCTGGATAGGTTCTGTGAAGAGGAAGGGTCTCAAATTCCTTTCTTGTTTTTGCCGAATTTTTTGACATGTCCAAGGAGAAGTCTCACATTTGTGTTATTTGCAAATGTGCCAAATGTAGGGGTGCCAATAGTTGTGGCACTTGTGTTTATGGCAAAAATATATTCATGTTTAGAACATTGTTCTTTTATTCTTGTTCTTTATTTTTAGCAGATTGTTCTTTCTCAAACTTAATTTGCTTCTCTTCAAGGGTCTCTACAGTCATTCAACTGATGATTTTAACATGTTTATATGTGTTTTTAGTCAGTTTTAGTCATTTATGTACATATGGCATGATTAGAAGTTTCTTTTTTATTTCTAGTATTTGAAAATTTGGATGACAATGATATTGATGATATTCATGTCTTCTTTTTAGATTGTGTGTGTGTGTGTGTACATATCAGATGTGATATGTCTGTCAAGATGTTATTGTGCTGAAAGCTTTAAGTTCCTTAGTTTTAAATTTATGAATGACAGCCACCTGAACTCTTTGACTTTTATGTTTTCCAATTAGATTCCATCCCTATTCAAGCCAAACATCCAATTTCTTGGGGAATCTGTGTGCAGCAGCAGCTGAGTGTGATACAGCAACAGGAGAGAATTTCTCTGAGCTCTTATCCACTGTCTGCAGCTACAGCACTTTCCCTTTTGTTCACGAGGACAACTCTAAACAGAGTGATGTGCTGCTGGAACTGGGCTCACACATGAAGCACTATGAGTCTCAAACTGGCAGGAGTCTCTTTCCAGTATTTAAGCCAGTTTATCAGTCAGTTCCTGGAGTCTGGTCTGTAGACCTCTCAAGGAGAAAATCCTCCACCTTTCTGGAGGTGTTGAAACTGCAAAATCAGAAGAAACCATTAGAGCTGAGAGGCTGGTCAAATGAAACGAGTGAAGTGATGAGTTTCCTGCAGTGTCTACCTTACATCTCACAGCTCAGGTAAATGAGGTCATCATGTGGGAATTAGGCCGAGCAGCATTTTTCTAAGGTCACAAATTAACGTGTAAAAATTTGAGGGAGTGAAGGTACAGAGAGAGATGAAACAAAGTTTGCGTGTAATCTGAAGTAATGTATCATATTATTTTATGGAAAGTACCTGGGCAGTTCTGTACAGAACATGTCACAGATTGCGGTGTGAAGGAGTCAAATACTTGTCTCAGTCCCCTGCTCTTAATGGCATGGCAAATCAGTGAGATGAGCTGTAGAGGAGAACGCATAAGAAAGGATCTAGGACCATGCATAATCTGGATAGGTTCTGTGAAGAGGAAGGGTCTCAAATTCCTTTCTTGTTTTTGCCGACTTTTTTGACATGTCCAAGGAGAAGTCTCACATTTGTGTTATTTGCAAATGTGCCAAATGTAGGGGTGCCAATCGTTGTGGCACTTGTGTTTATGGCAAAAATATATTCATGTTTAGAACATTGTTCTTTTATTCTTGTTCTTTATTTTTAGCAGATTGTTCTTTCTCAAACTTAATTTGCTTCTCTTCAAGGGTCTCTACAGTCATTCAACTGATGATTTTAACATGTTTATATGTGTTTTTAGTCAGTTTTAGTCATTTATGTACATATGGCATGATTAGAAGTTTCTTTTTTGTTTCTAGTATTTGAAAATTTGGATGATAATGATATTGATGATGTCATAGTGATATTTAGATGTGTGTGTGTGTGTGTGTGTGTGTGTGTGTGTGTGCGTGTGTCTTGTCTAATAATTTTGAATGTTCTCAAAAGTAATGCTTCAAGGCATTGGCACAAAGTTTGCTTTGATGAGGTGACCTTATTGAGAAGAAATGGTTATTTTTATATTGTTCCTCAAGATGTCTCTATTATGTAGAAAATTTTGATAAGTTTAGATTCAAATTTTCCGAATGACATGCATCTGACCTTTTAGTATTCATGTCTTCTTTTTAGATTGTGTGTGTGTGTACATGTCATATGTGATATGTCTGTCAAGATATTATTGTGCTAAATGATTTAAGTTCCTTACTTTTAAATTTATGAATGACAGCCACCTGAACTCTTTGACTTTTATGTTTTCCATTCAGATTCCATCCCTATTCAAGCCAAACATCCAATTTCTTGGGGAATCTGTGTGCAGCAGCAGCTGAGTGTGATACAGCAACAGGAGAGAATTTCTCTGCGCTCTTATCCACTGTCTGCAGCTACAGCACTTTCCCTTTTGTTCACGAGGACAACTCTAAACAGAGTGATGTGCTGCTGGAACTGGGCTCACACATGAAGCACTATGAGTCTCAAACTGGCAGAAGTCTCTTTCCAGTATTTAAACTAGTTTATCAGTCAGTTCCTGGAGTCTGGTCTGTAGACCTCTCAAGGGGAAAATCCTCCACCTTCCTGGAGGTGTTGAAACTGCAAAACCTGAAGAAACCATTAGAGCTGAGAGGCTGGTCAGATGAAACGAGTGAAGTGATGAGTTTCCTGCAGTGTCTACCTTACATCTCACAGCTCAGGTAAATGAGGTTATTATGTGGGAATTAGGCCGAGTAGCAGTTTTCTAAGGCCACAAATTCATGTGTACAAATTTCAAGGAGTGAAGGTACAGAGAGAGATGAAACAAAGTTTGCGTGTAATCTGAAGTAATGTATCATGTATTTTATGGAAATTACCTGGGCAGGTCTATATTAAGTGGTCTATTTTGTCACTTCCCGTAAAACCAAAATAATGGCATGTAGTTTTTTGATGCAAATGTTTTTGGAAAAAAAAATGAAATCGGAAGCTTTACATGTATTCCCTTATGGAGTCTATGAAAATTTAATTTTTAATGTGACTTATTTTTACTTGTTCTATTTTGATTTTAAAGATTCAATGATTGTCATGATGTCAAGTCCCTTTTATTGAATTGTGGGTCTCTCGGATCTCAACAAGAACTGTTTCAGCTCCTCCAGACCCTAGATTTCAATTTCAACCTCAAACTACAAGGGATCCTACAAAGCTCCAAGTGCAGACCTTTAGGGCGAGTACTGGGTTGGATAGCCTCCAAGCTGAACCTCACTCTGACTCTAAAGCACATTTCTCTCAGAGGACTCAGGCTGCTCTTCAGAAGAGTCTCTTACATCCACAAACTCAGGTGAGAAATCTGTCATTGATATATATATAAGCCTAGAGTATACAATCCCTTTACATGGTGTAAGGTATTTAAAATGTTTTGTCATTTGTCTGGCTTCTAAGCCTACTGTAAATTCACACACTGACAGTTAACACACAGTTGCTATTTTGAATGCTTAATTTGATCAGCCTGAATGGTGAAATGGTGATGAGACTGGCCAGAGCGATGCAGACTGGAAAAGGTTTGGCTGCAGTCACTGTTGAGGAGCTTAATTTAGACCTCAACAGTACAGCAGTCTCTCAGAGAGTTCTGTCCAGGGTCCTGAGTTGCCTGGCTCTCCTCCTCAGGCTCTGGACTGTCCAGTGTCTGGATCTGACATCCTGCAAGGTTGAAGGTCACTCTCTTATTATCCTTTGCTGTCAGCAGTGCCCTTTGATGCTCAGGTAAATCCACATATTCAGCCACTGAAGCTTTGTAATATTAGCTCCTCTGTAGGGGTGGAGCAGCAGTCACTGTTTATCAGCAGTGAGCTTATCATAGTGCTCATGTAGTTCAGCTGGAGCAGAACAGAAAACTAACAGAGACTAACAGAGTTGTTTGATTGCAATGAAAATAATGGTTGTGATGTCAGGAATTGTGGATATAATAAATATGTATTTCTAATGTCAATGTTAATTATTAAAACAGAAGCAAAGCTATAAGTGTTGAAGCATTTTATCATTGTTCACCTTTACATGTCATCAGCCTTTTGTAGTGTTTATACCACTCTCTCTGTTTCTCCAGACTGAGTAAGGAGAACATGCAGCAGCTGTCTCTGCTGGTGTCTGAAGTACAGGATGATGACCTCACTCAGTCTTTCCTGGATAAAGTTGGAGGAGACCTGACCACATGCACTTTGACCCAGGAAGCACTTCTCTATCTGCTGCAGTGCCACTCTAAGCCTATCACTGTGGACTTCAGGAAGAGCCAGATCACTGAGTGGAGCATTAGAAATCTCCTTCCTCTGCTGAACAGAATACGGTTTAAGAGGTAATAGCTGAAAAGCCACCCAACTACAGGAAATGGCAAAATCATTTCAGCATATTCAGTTGATTTTGGGATATCAGTCCTTTTAAAATCCTTATTTAGCCTAAAAACAAATACTTGGGAAAACAAAATTACAGGAAAACAAATCTGACTTTAATTTGTGGTGTAATTCAGTGCAAACTGTTGTACACTACACTGTAGCACATATCATGAATAAGATGGGGAAGTAATATACAAACTATTATGACCCACAGGCCTACTCCAGGATTCATCATGGATGTTATCAGAGAGATCTATCCGACTCGTTCCCCTCTGTATGTGAGAAGCCTGCTGAGTTCTACAAAGAACTACATCAATTTGACCACAAGAGGCCTGGCTACTGCTGACTGTGATGCCCTGCGCTTCATCTTACAGCACAGCCAGACAGTCCGACTCAACCTGATGTGGACCTCCATACCAGAGGGGGAGCTAGAGAGCCTCCTAGAGCATGTTGGGAATGTCTCTCAACTGAGGTGTCATTTTTATATGAACAAAAATTGGGATGATCGTTTTGTTTCTACTCTATATGTGCGGGTGTGCTTGTGTGTGTGCATGTGAGTGTTTGTGTGTTAGTAGTGATTTGGAAAGTACAAATACAATATTAGCTTTCACTCCCTGATGTATGCATATGTAGGCTCAAGTTTTCATTCAACCTTTATTTCATACTCGGGAGGAAGTTGAGGGCAGTTCTCTTTTCCAAGGTATCCAAGATAACATGCATGGGATAGCGTACTTGTGCTACGATGGTCTGACTGTCTTGGCAATGAGTGGTTGGATGGTTAAAGACTTGATAATTGAACTATACATCACATCATGCTAGTTCAATGTTAACTTCTGTGGCTGTACAAAAAACTCACACCATGCAGTATATTCGTCCCCTCCTCAAGTGTCTGCTGACATAACAGTGTGTTCTCTCTGACTCCAGTGTTGACAGGCAGCTGCTGTGGAGATTTCTACAATGTTGCAAGTCCTCAGATGTCCAGCAGGGGGCAGCAGTAGCTCTTCTTCAGGCTCTGCAGCACAGATTGGACTTCTCCTGCTTGACTGCTATAGATCTGACAGAAGAATGCACACAGGAGGCACCTCTGCCTTTAAGTCCTGAAGACTGCAGGGTCATCTCCACGATGATCCAGAGGGTCAATACCAAAACTGAACTCAATGTGATGGAGTGTACTGTGGATGAAGCGGGTCTAGAGCACATTTACTCCATTCTAAAAAGAGTCCGTCTGAGGTGAGATGTTAAATTGTTATCTGTGTTACAAATCAATGGTAAGTATTTCTGTCACGTCAGGTAAAAGAGAAACTGAAGCTCTACAGACTACTAAAAATCAGTCTGATGTGATTTTCACCAGTTTTACGCTTTACCGTGAGATAATTAAATCTGTAGAATTGAAATCCCTCTCCACAGTACCAGGAGAAAGCTGAACAGCCAAGTTGAGGAAATTACATGATTCAAATAAAATTGTTGTGGACTTGAATGATTGCAGTAACATTTCACTGTAACATCATTCTCTCTCTTTTTTTCTCTTTCGCTTTCTCTCTCCCTCTCTCTGTGTCTCTCTCTCAGGTGCAGTAAAGCCCAGTTGTTGCAGCTCCTGACTCTGGTGCGTGTGCGCTCCGAGAGGGAGTGTGTGAGGAGAGCCGAATCTCTCTCTCATGCTGTGGGTGGGGAGGTGGACCTCAGTCATACACTGCTGGACTCACGGGCCTGTGAATCTCTAGCACTGTTTCTAGAATATTCTGAAGGGCTATCAGAACTGGACCTCAGCTACTGCCAGCTCACAGACAACTGCCTGGAGCCATTGCTCCCATACCTGCACAAGATACAAGTCCTGGAGTAAGTGTGTGTGTGTGTGCGCGCGTATGTGTATCTGTGTCTAAGTGTGTGTGTTTGCTCACACTAGTATGCATCATGTCTGTGGACAGGCAATTTTGTGATTTCTTGTGTTTATGTTTGTGTGTCTATGAATATGGTTGGTGAGTATTTTATCCCATGGTCGTGTCTTCTTCCAGCCTCAGCAACAACAGCATCACTGATCAGGGAGCAGAGCTGATCTACAATAAAGTCAAAGAAACAAACTCCATTGAGACTGTGCGGTTAGTATAGGCTGTTGTGTAGTCAAATTCTCATGTGTTGTGTTATCACGTCATGTTAAATTCACCAACGTGTTGTTTGCTTTTCATGATTTTCAAATTCAGTGTGGACTAAACAAATTAATTTTCTTCATGTAGGCTCTTCAACAATAGGATCAAGAGCACACGACTCTACCAGGGAGACAAGCGCTTTGAGCTGTGGGGTTGACTCTGCAGGTATGAAAGCTTTAGCGTAAGTTCTACCAGGAAGACTCTAACGTTACGTCATTCCTAGCTTGTCCAATCACTTGCACTCACCTGTCTCATATAGACCCGTCTAACATTCATGCTCTTACTGCTCTAGGCGCCTGCATTCCGAAATCCCCACCTCCCTTCCCACCACCACCAGCTGGGTCCCTGTCCTCCTGTCCAGGGGATAGGCTCCGCCCCTGCCAGCCTAATTCAGGCAGGATCTGCTGGGTCAAGATTTTCAAACTCCTGGACCACGGACAGGGCTTACGCCAAAGACTTTCTATTTGAATAACTTTTATATTTCACATACATATTAAATGTGTCATTCTACTCTCTGAGTCTTTCTGGGAGAACTGGTATCATAGCCACTGGATCTGATGTGATGGCAGTCTTATTTACCTCATACCATACAATGAATAGAAAAGGGGGCACCCTGTTGTTTTATCAGGAGTTGACCTTGACCAGTCCTCTTTGATCCATCTTGCTCCATGTGCCAATGAGTCTCAGGGAAATAGAATGTATTTCATGATATACAGTGTAATGGAAATACATATGAAAGATTTTTTAATGTTTTGGGATATGTTTCACCTAGTCTTATATGCCTAACAGTAATAGATGTTGAATTCTGGGTATTCTATCTGCAACCAGACTGCTTATGAATTTACTTCTGTTTCTTCTACTGCATTTTTACTGAAATATTGTTAGACTGGTTCATATTATATGATTTAAAGAAGTGTTGCTTTGTTTTTCCTCTCTGAGAAGGTACAGCTAACAAGTTTGTGTTTATGTTTATGTTTATAGGTTCTTTGCAGACATACTGCAGTGCATCAGCTAAATACAACTGCCTAATATGGGCTGTCAAATGTGTCACTGTAAACTCAATCTGTAAACTTGATCTTTGTGTTTGAAAGGTATGTCCTTGCAAAGTAACCATCTATTTTTCAATCAATTTTTATCAGCTATAGTTATTGAAGGACTCGCTTGAAGTTCTTTGAGTCAAACAGAATTCTAGTTTCAGTGTGAAGAGTACAGTAGTGTAAGTACAGTAGGTGACTTTGGACAGTAGGTTATTGATATTGTCATGGTTATATGTTGAATTGAATGTTGTCTTTTAACAGAGAAAAAAAGTATATTCTTAATGTCAACTTGACTTTATTTAGGTTTCTGCTACATCAATAAACATAACAGTATTTAAAAAATGAAGCCTCGGTGAAAACATGTTTATAATAATAATAATAATGATACAGAACACTGGGTTGTCCAGTATGAAGTACCGTAGTAGTATATTCTACACTTGAGACATGTAGAAACTGAACCGTAGCCTGGGCCTGCTGGTTAGGTGATTGAAGAGTGACTGGTTCCATCCCTGACTGGTAGCAAAAAATGGGAAATGCTTGAACATCTCTCTCCTATGTCTGCACCAACGGCTGAGGAGCCTTTGACCAAACCTCAACTGCTCCCTATGCAATGTAGCAGTGACTGCCTGCTGTTTCGGGTTTCCGTTTTGTCGACTTCACTAGTTGTGTTATGTGTCTAATGACTTGGATAGTGGGTAGAATGCTGAGAAGGGCATTTCGCTCAGGGATCAAAATGGTATCTCTCTGTATGAGCATATGTATGTAGTAAACATTTCCAATGTGCAACAGAAGTGATATTGTGTGAATGTTTTTTTTTAGAGAGGGAGTGAAAAAACCTTCATGTTCAAGAAAAAAAAAAACTTGAAATGAAATGCCATGATGGTTATTTGTAGTATGTAGCCTTTCTAGAAGGATTAGGAGGCCATGATTATTATTGGTTTATCAGCTTGCAATTATTGAGCAGAATTCACATTTGAACTCTCAGCAATAAACAATGAAGTCTATTTGGAGTTTTCTGTTCATACCTGTAGCACACAACAGAAGACAATCAAGCTGAGGCTTCCTCTAATCTTGTTTCACATCTAGCTAAGTAGACAGGCCAAGGTTCTATTATCTGCTGAAACTTGTAATATTACCACAAAATACAGATGATCCCTGACCTAAAAGCAGCATGTGTATCACAAGATCTTCCACCACTCCCAGTGGACCACAGCATCCTTTTGAGCTCCATTACTGTGGGTTGCACACAGTGGAGAGAGAATATGAGGGGAAGGGTGTTCAGTGGAAATGTGACATATCTAAACAAAAATGTCTAACAAAAATGTCTAAACAATCATGTCTAAAAATGTAAAAAAGAAAAAAAAAAAAAACCTATCAGGCAAGTAATAGTAAATTAAACTCATTTTAACTGAATGACGATGGAGAGCCATTGTATGGACAGTAACATGCAATGTGTACAAGTAGCTGTTGTTATGGCCTTAACCATGTGAGATTAACGGTAAATTTTCCATGCCCCCAACCTCACACCTAGGCATGGCTGAATGTAATCTGGACCAGACTGTAGCCAGAATCGTCATCTGATACACAGAAAAGGAAACAAGATGTATTGTAACAATGTCAGACAATGTAACTGGTATACACTTAGACAAGAAGATAGAAAATACAAGACTTGTTCATGGATACTTCATTGTACAGAAACTTGGCAAATTTCCTCCTTGTCTATTAAAGTACTAAGGAAGAAGTGATACTCCTCTGCGTCACAAGTATTTTGTTTTACATTTTGACATTTAATGTGTAGCCCTGTGCTATATTTGTGTTTGAATTTCCCTGATGTTACAAAATTGTTATAACATGTATAACAAATGTTTTTGAGATGTACTATGCTGAAGTGTAATTATTTTGTAAAAGCCTGTATTTTATTTGAGTTTTCAATATTTGAACATTTATTTTATGTAAGTTGTCATTGGTTGTATAGTATGACCTGTGACCCTGGACTGTTGCTATGGTGGGAAGTACGTGCAGAACGTGCAGGTAACGATAGAAGGAAGATGGTGTTGAAGAGAGCAGACGGACAGTGTGCTTTCTCCTGATGTTAGCGTGTTAGCTTAATTTTCCCTAGGCTATTGGGGAAAACGGTTTTTAGTAGTGGTCAACTCAAGCACTGAAAAGAACTGTATAGTTAAACACGGGACTCAGGACATCATTTAGTTTATTTCACGGAGTTGGGAGGCGAAGCCAGTAGTAGCTGACCAACGTGAGTGTGCTAGTGCTAGTAAGAAAGTTGTAGCCGTGTAACTAAGTGCTTCTTGAACTGTGAAAAGTGGAGCTTGGACACCGGAGAGTTTACCGTTCGCCTGGCCAAGACGAACAAAGGGAAACGTCGACGGCGAGCCTGGAGATTCTGCTGCCTGTTGCCCTTCTGTGCGGTGCTGCTGTACACGTGCGTGCGCGAGGAGCCACTCACGCCTGTCCATGCTGCTACTGCGTGGCTGCTACGTTCTACACTGCTACATTCTACACTGCTACATCCAGGTACAGGCTTATGCTACCATTTTATTTTTGCTCTTCTGAGTGAAGCGGCCGTTTAGTTTTTGGTCTCAACGTACCCGAGCGACACACAGGCCTGCATCACGGTATTTCTAAGTTAATAGATGGCATGTCATAATATAGGCATGGGGGCGCTACACAAAATGGAGGCACCGCTGGGATGGTTTTGAGTATTTTTGATTATTTTTCTTTGTCCAAGCATATTTCTAAAAATATTTTTTGTCACTTTAGCTTACATTCTGACATTTAGTGATATTGCTATTTTTTGTAATGGAGGTAAGTAAGCTAGAGAGGCTTCGAACAGAGTTTATTGAGTGGTGCAGGGAAGAGAGTATTGATGTTACCAAGACTATATTGGTAGTTGGCGTCAAAGACGATCTTGAAGTGGGCGAGATTGAAGATGTCCTACACACTGTACGTTGTTGGGGTCGTGTGAGAGTAAGGGGATTTAGATCTAGCAGTGGAGATGGTCGTTTGGCTCTCTGCGAGTGCAAAGAAGTAATTGACCCACGCGTAGCTCCCCCTGAAGTCAGGCCCGCAGATGGCACTGTGTGGACGATCGTGACAGCCCAACGGACTCCTCCTGCTCCTGCTGATGATTTTTCAGTTAGGCTAAAGAACTTTTTGGCTACAGAGGGTAAGACTTTAGCTGATTTACCAGGTTTATCTACTCCTGTTGTCCCTCCACACGGGCCAGATGAGTCAGTTTTGCGGGCAATGGTTGATGTAGTCAGTCGGACTAGTAAAAGCCAGGCTGAGAGTCATGGCTATCGTCGTCTTCGGATCTTTTCAGGAATCACTCCCACTCCTGCTGGGGAGGAATCTTTAGAGTATTGGCTAGAACAGGCAACATTGATGGTTCAAGAGAGTGATTTAACTGAACAAGAAAAGAGACGTCGCATCCTGGAGTGTTTGAGAGGTCCTGCTTTAGAGGTTGTCAAGTCTTTACGCCTCAGTAAGCAAGGAGCCACGGCTGAAGAGTTTCTTGATGCACTGGATAGTGCATTTGGTTCTGCTGAGTCTGCTGAAGACCTTTACTTTTCTTTCCGTCTCATGCAGCAGAAGGCTGGTGAGAAGTTGTCAGACTATGTTCGGAGAATTGAACCGTTTCTGGCTAAAGTGGTGAAGAAAGGTGGCGTCTTTGCTAGTGATAAAGACAGAGTGAGAGTGGAACAGCTGCTCCGTGGAGCAATTGACTCTGACTTGCTGCTGTTGCAGCTACGGCTGAAAGAAAGACGTAGCAGTCCCCCTAATTTCCTTGACTTGTTGTCTGAAATTAGAACCGAAGAAGAATATCAGCGAACACGGCAAAGGGTGAACGCTCGTAGTCGGAATGTTGCTATTCGAGACGACTCAGTAGAGGAAGACGTTGACATTGAGGGGTTGAAAGCTGATTTTAAAGCTTTAAAAGCCCAAGTGTCTGAGATGAGTAAAAAACAGTGTTCAGGTAGTGAGGGTGCAGATGCTAACATGTCAGCCTCTCAGTCATTCCACTCAGGCAATGACAAATCCACAGCTGTTGCTTTACGTAAAAAAGTTAAAAGATTGAGTAAGAAATGAAAGTCTAAAGAAGGCAAAGCTGAGTCCTCAGCAGCTGTTGCTGCTGTTGGAACGAAGTCGACTGATCATGGTTCTTCTAGACAAGCGCAGAGTCACAAGGGTGATGACCGCTTTTGTTACAGATGTGGGAAAGATGGTCATATTGCCACAAACTGTTCATCTGATGAAGATGAGAAGAGAGTGATTAGGAGACTTATAGCTGCGCTTAGCAAAGCCAAGGATAAGCATGCTCCTGACGGTAACTCTAAAAGTGAGGCTACTAACTGTTTCTCCAACAAGCAGGAAGTATGTGCTAAAACAACTGCCACACTTCCTGAGGGTCTCATTGGTCCGCCGTCTACTGTTCAGGTGAAGGTTAATGGTCACCCATGTATGGCGATATTGGATAGTGGGTCACAAGTGACAATAATTTTTGAGGAGTGGGATGACAAACATTTGTCGGGTGTGCCCATCCAGCCAGTATCTGGCTTAGCCATCTGGGGACTCAGTGATACAAGTTATCCCTACTTAGGCTATGTTGTGGTTGACATGCAGTTTCCAAAACAGCTTACTGGTAAACCAGAGACATTGTCAGTGTTGGCATTGGTTTGCCCTGGGCCTAATACGCCAGATCAGGTCCCCGTGATTTTAGGCACTAATGCTAGCTTGTTCCATAGGCTTGCTGACTTGTGTGGTCGTTCACAGAGTGAGGCTTTGGCTCGTGCCCTGAAGGTCTCTAATGTTGGGCCTAATAAAGAGCTGGTTTCACAAAGCATTAGTGGAGTGGACCAAGATGACACAGTTGGTTTAGTGAGATGGATGGGCCCTGATCGATTGACCCTCCCACCTCAGGAGAGTCGTTGTGTACCATGTCAACTGGACTTTTGCCAGCCAGTGCCTAAAGGCATCATAGTGGTGGAGGCAAGTGATGCTGTGCCATTGCCACAGGGTGTGATGTTTCAGCCTGTAGTAGCCCCGGCTTGTGCTATTGATTCCAACTGTTTCTCTCTGTTGATCCAGAATGAGACAAGGAAGGAGGTTATTATACCTCAAGGCACGCCCCTGGGTACTGTCCAGGCTGCTGATTCGGCAAGTTCAGTAGTGAAATGTCAGAAAGTTGAAGAGGTGGACCCAAATTTGATTGATTTTGGTGACTCCCCAATTACTAGAGGATGGAAAGAGAGACTTAGGAAGAAGCTGTGTCGCCGACGCAATGTGTTTTCACTCCATGAATGGGAGGTTGGCTTAGCCAAAGCAGTGGAACACAACATTCGTCTGTCTGACCCCCGACCATTTCGGGAGAGGTCCAGACGATTAGCGCCTGCTGACATAGAGGATGTGCGAAAACATCTCCAAGACCTGCTAGCTGCAGGAGTTATAAAAGAGTCTCGGAGTCCGTACGCATCCCCTATAGTGGTTGCGAGGAAGAAAAATGGTAGTGTGCGTATGTGCATCGACTACCGGACTCTGAATAGTAAGACTATACCCGATCAGTACACTACGCCGCGCATCGAGGATGCATTGGATTGTCTAGCTGGAAGTCGTTGGTTCTCTGTGTTAGACCTTCGTAGCGGCTACTACCAAATAGCCATGGCGGAGGAAGACAAGGAGAAGACGGCGTTCATTTGTCCTCTCGGCTTCTACCAGTTTGAACGGATGCCGCAGGGTGTGATGGGGGCCCCTGCGACGTTTCAACGTCTAATGGAGAAGGCCGTAGGGGACATGAACTTGCTACAAGTCCTTGTTTACTTGGATGATTTAATTGTGTTTGGTGCAACTTTAGAAGAACATGAGGAGAGACTCATGAAGGTTTTAGATCGCCTCGAGGAAGTAGGTCTAAAAGTGTCGCTGGATAAGTGTCAGTTCTGTCAGCCTAAAGTAAAATATGTGGGTCATATTGTGTCGGCTGACGGGATCGCTACAGATCCATCTAAGGTGGAAGCTGTAACCCAGTGGCCGCTGCCTACTGATCTGAAGTCTTTGAGGTCATTCCTCGGCTTCTGTGGTTATTACCGCAGATTTGTTGCCAACTACTCTTCCATCGTGAAGCCATTAACAGACCTAACCAAAGGTTATCCTCCTGTGAGGAAAGGCAAAAAGCCAAACAGTGTCAAAGATCAGCAATACTTCAAGGAGGCTGAACCGTTTGGGTCACGATGGACGGATGCTTGTACACAGGCTTTCCGGGAGATTATCAAGCGCCTTACTAACGCGCCAGTGTTAGCTTTTGCAGACCCAAATAAGCAGTATGTGTTACACATTGATGCTAGCCTCAGAGGGTTGGGTGCTGTCTTGAATCAAGTGTATCCTGAGGGCCTCAGGCCCGTTGCATTTGCCAGCAGAGGGTTGAATGCTGCAGAACAGAAGTATCATATACACCAGCTTGAGTTTCTTGCACTTAAGTGGGCCGTAGTGGATAAGTTCCATGATTATTTGTACGGAGTTAGGTTCACAGTGATGACGGACAACAATCCGCTCACCTACGTGTTGACGACTGGGAAACTCAATGCTACAGGGCACGGTGGCTCGCTGCTTTAGCCACGTATGATTTTGAGGTCAAATATCGCCCTGGAAGGGTCAATATTGATGCTGATTTGCTTTCTCGTAACTGGATTGATGTTGACGCTGAGCCTTGGAAGAAACTTTCCCAGGGTGAGGTGAAAACTATTTGTGGCTGTGTGTGCGCGCATGAGTGTGATGTGCGTGTAGCAGAGAGACTAGGAGTTCCTGCAGAAGGTATTCCTGAGCTGTATGCTTTTGCAACTCATCTTAACTTGGGTCAGCTAGAACAGTTTACTCGTGAGGATTTGCGAAAGGCTCAGCTTAGGGATGCTGTTCTGAAAGTAGTTAGAGAGGCCTTGAATACAGGCCAGTGGCCATCTAATTCTAGTCAGACTGATTCTGATTTATCTTTGCTGAAGCGTGAGAGTCAGAAATTGAGGGTTGAAGATGGATTGCTGTACAGAGTTACATGCAAAGCTTCTGGAAAAGAGCGTCGCCAGTTGCTACTACCCAAGGAGTTTAGGATGCAAGTGTGTCGTGCTTTGCATGATGACATGGGACACCTGGGTGTAGAGAGGACACTGGACCTGATTAGGGACAGATTTTATTGGCCAAAAATGAGTCAGACTGTGGAGACGTACATAGGAAACTGTGGTAGGTGTGTGACGTGGAAGAGTCCTTGTCCACGAGCTGCTCCGTTACATCAGATCACCTCCAGTGGCCCTATGGAGCTCATATGTATAGACTTCTTGTCTTTAGAGCCAGACGCATGTGGATTTGCAAACATACTTGTCGTCACTGATCATTTTAGTCGCTATGCCCAAGCATACCCCACTAAAGATCAGAGAGCTGTGACTGTAGCTAAGGTGTTGGTGGAGAGGTTTTTTGTTCATTATGGTCTTCCCGCGCGAATTCATTCGGACCAAGGCCGTGATTTTGAAAGCCGGTTGATCCATGAACTTTTGAGGACTTTAGGGATCCGTAAGTCACGGACGACACCTTACCACCCACAAGGCGACCCACAACCAGAGCGCTTTAACAGAACGCTGCTCTCTATGTTGGGAACCTTGCGAGATACCCATAAACGTCAATGGAGCCGTCATGTAACCCAGCTTGTACATGCGTACAATAGCACCAAGAATGATGCTACAGGGTTTTCGCCTTATTACATCATGTTTGGCAGGGAGGCTAGATTGCCTATTGATGTGTGCTTTGGGACTGATGGACATGAAGTAGCCAGTCATTCACGGTATGTGGAAGAACTGAAAAGAGACTTACAGAGTGCTTATGAGTTAGCTACAAAGTCTGCAACTCAGGTTCATTTGAGAAACAAAAGGAACTATGAGAGAGTCCTTCGCAACCAAGTGTTAGACAAGGGTGATCGAGTGCTCTTGAAGAACTTGGGCTTGAAAGGGAAACACAAATTGCAGAGTAGGTGGAACTCTTTACCTTATGTGGTAGTGGAGGAGCTCCCTGATTTGCCTGTCTATAGGGTGAAACCTGAGAGTGGGATGGGGAAGCTCAGAACTATTCACAGAGATAATATTTTGCCAATTGGTAGTTTAGTGAGGATGTCTGAGGAGTCAGATGTTCAACAACAGACCACAAGACCTTTCACTAGGAGTCAGAGAAGGTCAATGTCACGTCAGACACGTAGTTTGGAACCTCAAGAAAATACAGGTCATCTACTTGATGAGTCTAGTGATTCTGAGTCTGAAGTACAACCCGTATTCAGATGGAGGTCAGGACCTGATGATCTTAGAGACCATGCTTCTGAGAGTAATCGTGAGAAAGTGTTACAAGTAGTAGACACTGCTGATGAACAGGACAGTGTGTCAGATCATGTTAAGGGTGATGATGAGCATGACGTGATGTCAGATGATGATATTGTAGAAACTAGTGATGGTGAGGTAGATGCTGTTAATGATACAGATGTGCCTGTTGAACAAAGAGAGGGTACTGAATCTGAGAGAAATTCTTCTGTTTAGTGGAAGAGGAAGTCCAACCCCAGAAAAGTTCCCTTAGACGGGAGAAGAGATCCATTAAGCCTGTTATCAGACTAACTTATGATGAGGCAGGAAAGCCAAAAGACCAGCCTTTGACTATAGTTCATAGGGGTGTAGTCATAAAAATTGGTTAATGGGTTAGTGTGACATTTTTTTGTCTTATGATGGTTTCATTTCATTCATGCTACATGGAAATTTGGTTTCATGGGTCATGTAAACCGTTTAAGAGGGGGAGAGTGTAGCCCTGTGCTATATTTGTGTTTGAATTTCCCTGATGTTACAAAATTGTTATAACATGTATAACAAATGTTTTTGAGATGTACTATGCTGAAGTGTAATTATTTTGTAAAAGCCTGTATTTTATTTGAGTTTTCAATATTTGAACATTTATTTTATGTAAGTTGTCATTGGTTGTATAGTATGACCTGTGACCCTGGACTGTTGCTATGGTGGGAAGTACGTGCAGAACGTGCAGGTAACGATAGAAGGAAGATGGTGTTGAAGAGAGCAGACGGACAGTGTGCTTTCTCCTGATGTTAGCGTGTTAGCTTAATTTTCCCTAGGCTATTGGGGAAAACGGTTTTAGTAGTGGTCAACTCAAGCACTGAAAAGAACTGTATAGTTAAACACGGGACTCAGGACATCATTTAGTTTATTTCACGGAGTTGGGAGGCGAAGCCAGTAGTAGCTGACCAACGTGAGTGTGCTAGTGCTAGTAAGAAAGTTGTAGCGTGTAACTAAGTGCTTCTTGAACTGTGAAAAGTGGAGCTTGGACACCGGAGAGTTTACCGTTCGCCTGGCCAAGACGAACAAAGGGAAACGTCGACGGCGAGCCTGGAGATTCTGCTGCCTGTTGCCCTTCTGTGCGGTGCTGCTGTACACGTGCGTGCGCGAGGAGCCACTCACGCCTGTCCATGCTGCTACTGCGTGGCTGCTACGTTCTACACTGCTACATTCTACACTGCTACATCCAGGTACAGGCTTATGCTACCATTTTATTTTTGCTCTTCTGAGTGAAGCGGCCGTTTAGTTTTTGGTCTCAACGTACCCGAGCGACACACAGGCCTGCATCACGGTATTTCTAAGTTAATAGCCGGCATAGGACATTTCCATTGTTGTTGCGAACTGCTAGAATTCATGTATTTGAAAGCCTAAGACTGTTTAATACTGAGTGCAACTTATTTGTATGTTTATGTGCAAAAGCACTTGATTTTCATTGGGCAAAGAGGTTTAAGCATTGTATTGTGTTATATACAGTGGGTTTACATAAGAAAGATACAACAAGGGTTTTAATTTGATTTATTTCATGTAATTTCATATACATTTTCAGTAAAAAGAGTTATGTTTTTATTATACTTTGGTATTCATAATTTCATAGAAATATAAGTAGTGTATACATGCAGATAAAAAGGAGAGACAACTCAAAACCACCGATAAATAATACTGCTGTTTTATCACCAACTGATAAGAACTCAGGGCGCCCCATTGTGAATTAATTACATTTAGATGGCATGTCATAATATAGGCATGGGGGCGCTACACAAAATGGAGGCACCGCTGGGATGGTTTTGAGTATTTTTGATTATTTTTCTTTGTCCAAGCATATTTCTAAAAATATTTTTTGTCACTTTAGCTTACATTCTGACATTTAGTGATATTGCTATTTTTGTAATGGAGGTAAGTAAGCTAGAGAGGCTTCGAACAGAGTTTATTGAGTGGTGCAGGGAAGAGAGTATTGATGTTACCAAGACTATATTGGTAGTTGGTGTCAAAGACGATCTTGAAGTGGGCGAGATTGAAGATGTCCTACACACTGTACGTTGTTGGGGTCGTGTGAGAGTAAGGGGATTTAGATCTAGCAGTGGAGATGGTCGTTTGGCTCTCTGCGAGTGCAAAGAAGTAATTGACCCACGCGTAGCTCCCCCTGAAGTCAGGCCCGCAGATGGCACTGTGTGGACGATCGTGACAGCCCAACGGACTCCTCCTGCTCCTGCTGATGATTTTTCAGTTAGGCTAAAGAACTTTTTGGCTACAGAGGGTAAGACTTTAGCTGATTTACCAGGTTTATCTACTCCTGTTGTCCCTCCACACGGGCCAGATGAGTCAGTTTTGCGGGCAATGGTTGATGTAGTCAGTCGGACTAGTAAAAGCCAGGCTGAGAGTCATGGCTATCGTCGTCTTCGGATCTTTTCAGGAATCACTCCCACTCCTGCTGGGGAGGAATCTTTAGAGTATTGGCTAGAACAGGCAACATTGATGGTTCAAGAGAGTGATTTAACTGAACAAGAAAAGAGACGTCGCATCCTGGAGTGTTTGAGAGGTCCTGCTTTAGAGGTTGTCAAGTCTTTACGCCTCAGTAAGCAAGGAGCCACGGCTGAAGAGTTTCTTGATGCACTGGATAGTGCATTTGGTTCTGCTGAGTCTGCTGAAGACCTTTACTTTTCTTTCCGTCTCATGCAGCAGAAGGCTGGTGAGAAGTTGTCAGACTATGTTCGGAGAATTGAACCGTTTCTGGCTAAAGTGGTGAAGAAAGGTGGCGTCTTTGCTAGTGATAAAGACAGAGTGAGAGTGGAACAGCTGCTCCGTGGAGCAATTGACTCTGACTTGCTGCTGTTGCAGCTACGGCTGAAAGAAAGACGTAGCAGTCCCCCTAATTTCCTTGACTTGTTGTCTGAAATTAGAACCGAAGAAGAATATCAGCGAACACGGCAAAGGGTGAACGCTCGTAGTCGGAATGTTGCTATTCGAGACGACTCAGTAGAGGAAGACGTTGACATTGAGGGGTTGAAAGCTGATTTTAAAGCTTTAAAAGCCCAAGTGTCTGAGATGAGTAAAAAACAGTGTTCAGGTAGTGAGGGTGCAGATGCTAACATGTCAGCCTCTCAGTCATTCCACTCAGGCAATGACAAATCCACAGCTGTTGCTTTACGTAAAAAAGTTAAAAGATTGAGTAAGAAATTAAAGTCTAAAGAAGGCAAAGCTGAGTCCTCAGCAGCTGTTGCTGCTGTTGGAACGAAGTCGACTGATCATGGTTCTTCTAGACAAGCGCAGAGTCACAAGGGTGATGACCGCTTTTGTTACAGATGTGGGAAAGATGGTCATATTGCCACAAACTGTTCATCTGATGAAGATGAGAAGAGAGTGATTAGGAGACTTATAGCTGCGCTTAGCAAAGCCAAGGATAAGCATGCTCCTGACGGTAACTCTAAAAGTGAGGCTACTAACTGTTTCTCCAACAAGCAGGAAGTATGTGCTAAAACAACTGCCACACTTCCTGAGGGTCTCATTGGTCCGCCGTCTACTGTTCAGGTGAAGGTTAATGGTCACCCATGTATGGCGATATTGGATAGTGGGTCACAAGTGACAATAATTTTTGAGGAGTGGGATGACAAACATTTGTCGGGTGTGCCCATCCAGCCAGTATCTGGCTTAGCCATCTGGGGACTCAGTGATACAAGTTATCCCTACTTAGGCTATGTTGTGGTTGACATGCAGTTTCCAAAACAGCTTACTGGTAAACCAGAGACATTGTCAGTGTTGGCATTGGTTTGCCCTGGGCCTAATACGCCAGATCAGGTCCCCGTGATTTTAGGCACTAATGCTAGCTTGTTCCATAGGCTTGCTGACTTGTGTGGTCGTTCACAGAGTGAGGCTTTGGCTCGTGCCCTGAAGGTCTCTAATGTTGGGCCTAATAAAGAGCTGGTTTCACAAAGCATTAGTGGAGTGGACCAAGATGACACAGTTGGTTTAGTGAGATGGATGGGCCCTGATCGATTGACCCTCCCACCTCAGGAGAGTCGTTGTGTACCATGTCAACTGGACTTTTGCCAGCCAGTGCCTAAAGGCATCATAGTGGTGGAGGCAAGTGATGCTGTGCCATTGCCACAGGGTGTGATGTTTCAGCCTGTAGTAGCCCCGGCTTGTGCTATTGATTCCAACTGTTTCTCTCTGTTGATCCAGAATGAGACAAGGAAGGAGGTTATTATACCTCAAGGCACGCCCCTGGGTACTGTCCAGGCTGCTGATTCGGCAAGTTCAGTAGTGAAATGTCAGAAAGTTGAAGAGGTGGACCCAAATTTGATTGATTTTGGTGACTCCCCAATTACTAGAGGATGGAAAGAGAGACTTAGGAAGAAGCTGTGTCGCCGACGCAATGTGTTTTCACTCCATGAATGGGAGGTTGGCTTAGCCAAAGCAGTGGAACACAACATTCGTCTGTCTGACCCCCGACCATTTCGGGAGAGGTCCAGACGATTAGCGCCTGCTGACATAGAGGATGTGCGAAAACATCTCCAAGACCTGCTAGCTGCAGGAGTTATAAAAGAGTCTCGGAGTCCGTACGCATCCCCTATAGTGGTTGCGAGGAAGAAAAATGGTAGTGTGCGTATGTGCATCGACTACCGGACTCTGAATAGTAAGACTATACCCGATCAGTACACTACGCCGCGCATCGAGGATGCATTGGATTGTCTAGCTGGAAGTCGTTGGTTCTCTGTGTTAGACCTTCGTAGCGGCTACTACCAAATAGCCATGGCGGAGGAAGACAAGGAGAAGACGGCGTTCATTTGTCCTCTCGGCTTCTACCAGTTTGAACGGATGCCGCAGGGTGTGATGGGGGCCCCTGCGACGTTTCAACGTCTAATGGAGAAGGCCGTAGGGGACATGAACTTGCTACAAGTCCTTGTTTACTTGGATGATTTAATTGTGTTTGGTGCAACTTTAGAAGAACATGAGGAGAGACTCATGAAGGTTTTAGATCGCCTCGAGGAAGTAGGTCTAAAAGTGTCGCTGGATAAGTGTCAGTTCTGTCAGCCTAAAGTAAAATATGTGGGTCATATTGTGTCGGCTGACGGGATCGCTACAGATCCATCTAAGGTGGAAGCTGTAACCCAGTGGCCGCTGCCTACTGATCTGAAGTCTTTGAGGTCATTCCTCGGCTTCTGTGGTTATTACCGCAGATTTGTTGCCAACTACTCTTCCATCGTGAAGCCATTAACAGACCTAACCAAAGGTTATCCTCCTGTGAGGAAAGGCAAAAAGCCAAACAGTGTCAAAGATCAGCAATACTTCAAGGAGGCTGAACCGTTTGGGTCACGATGGACGGATGCTTGTACACAGGCTTTCCGGGAGATTATCAAGCGCCTTACTAACGCGCCAGTGTTAGCTTTTGCAGACCCAAATAAGCAGTATGTGTTACACATTGATGCTAGCCTCAGAGGGTTGGGTGCTGTCTTGAATCAAGTGTATCCTGAGGGCCTCAGGCCCGTTGCATTTGCCAGCAGAGGGTTGAATGCTGCAGAACAGAAGTATCATATACACCAGCTTGAGTTTCTTGCACTTAAGTGGGCCGTAGTGGATAAGTTCCATGATTATTTGTACGGAGTTAGGTTCACAGTGATGACGGACAACAATCCGCTCACCTACGTGTTGACGACTGGGAAACTCAATGCTACAGGGCATCGGTGGCTCGCTGCTTTAGCCACGTATGATTTTGAGGTCAAATATCGCCCTGGAAGGGTCAATATTGATGCTGATTTGCTTTCTCGTAACTGGATTGATGTTGACGCTGAGCCTTGGAAGAAACTTTCCCAGGGTGAGGTGAAAACTATTTGTGGCTGTGTGTGCGCGCATGAGTGTGATGTGCGTGTAGCAGAGAGACTAGGAGTTCCTGCAGAAGGTATTCCTGAGCTGTATGCTTTTGCAACTCATCTTAACTTGGGTCAGCTAGAACAGTTTACTCGTGAGGATTTGCGAAAGGCTCAGCTTAGGGATGCTGTTCTGAAAGTAGTTAGAGAGGCCTTGAATACAGGCCAGTGGCCATCTAATTCTAGTCAGACTGATTCTGATTTATCTTTGCTGAAGCGTGAGAGTCAGAAATTGAGGGTTGAAGATGGATTGCTGTACAGAGTTACATGCAAAGCTTCTGGAAAAGAGCGTCGCCAGTTGCTACTACCCAAGGAGTTTAGGATGCAAGTGTGTCGTGCTTTGCATGATGACATGGGACACCTGGGTGTAGAGAGGACACTGGACCTGATTAGGGACAGATTTTATTGGCCAAAAATGAGTCAGACTGTGGAGACGTACATAGGAAACTGTGGTAGGTGTGTGACGTGGAAGAGTCCTTGTCCACGAGCTGCTCCGTTACATCAGATCACCTCCAGTGGCCCTATGGAGCTCATATGTATAGACTTCTTGTCTTTAGAGCCAGACGCATGTGGATTTGCAAACATACTTGTCGTCACTGATCATTTTAGTCGCTATGCCCAAGCATACCCCACTAAAGATCAGAGAGCTGTGACTGTAGCTAAGGTGTTGGTGGAGAGGTTTTTTGTTCATTATGGTCTTCCCGCGCGAATTCATTCGGACCAAGGCCGTGATTTTGAAAGCCGGTTGATCCATGAACTTTTGAGGACTTTAGGGATCCGTAAGTCACGGACGACACCTTACCACCCACAAGGCGACCCACAACCAGAGCGCTTTAACAGAACGCTGCTCTCTATGTTGGGAACCTTGCGAGATACCCATAAACGTCAATGGAGCCGTCATGTAACCCAGCTTGTACATGCGTACAATAGCACCAAGAATGATGCTACAGGGTTTTCGCCTTATTACATCATGTTTGGCAGGGAGGCTAGATTGCCTATTGATGTGTGCTTTGGGACTGATGGACATGAAGTAGCCAGTCATTCACGGTATGTGGAAGAACTGAAAAGAGACTTACAGAGTGCTTATGAGTTAGCTACAAAGTCTGCAACTCAGGTTCATTTGAGAAACAAAAGGAACTATGAGAGAGTCCTTCGCAACCAAGTGTTAGACAAGGGTGATCGAGTGCTCTTGAAGAACTTGGGCTTGAAAGGGAAACACAAATTGCAGAGTAGGTGGAACTCTTTACCTTATGTGGTAGTGGAGGAGCTCCCTGATTTGCCTGTCTATAGGGTGAAACCTGAGAGTGGGATGGGGAAGCTCAGAACTATTCACAGAGATAATATTTTGCCAATTGGTAGTTTAGTGAGGATGTCTGAGGAGTCAGATGTTCAACAACAGACCACAAGACCTTTCACTAGGAGTCAGAGAAGGTCAATGTCACGTCAGACACGTAGTTTGGAACCTCAAGAAAATACAGGTCATCTACTTGATGAGTCTAGTGATTCTGAGTCTGAAGTACAACCCGTATTCAGATGGAGGTCAGGACCTGATGATCTTAGAGACCATGCTTCTGAGAGTAATCGTGAGAAAGTGTTACAAGTAGTAGACACTGCTGATGAACAGGACAGTGTGTCAGATCATGTTAAGGGTGATGATGAGCATGACGTGATGTCAGATGATGATATTGTAGAAACTAGTGATGGTGAGGTAGATGCTGTTAATGATACAGATGTGCCTGTTGAACAAAGAGAGGGTACTGAATCTGAGAGAAATTCTTCTGTATTAGTGGAAGAGGAAGTCCAACCCCAGAAAAGTTCCCTTAGACGGGAGAAGAGATCCATTAAGCCTGTTATCAGACTAACTTATGATGAGGCAGGAAAGCCAAAAGACCAGCCTTTGACTATAGTTCATAGGGGTGTAGTCATAAAAATTGGTTAATGGGTTAGTGTGACATTTTTTTGTCTTATGATGGTTTCATTTCATTCATGCTACATGGAAATTTGGTTTCATGGGGTCATGTAAACCGTTTAAGAGGGGGAGAGTGTAGCCCTGTGCTATATTTGTGTTTGAATTTCCCTGATGTTACAAAATTGTTATAACATGTATAACAAATGTTTTTGAGATGTACTATGCTGAAGTGTAATTATTTTGTAAAAGCCTGTATTTTATTTGAGTTTTCAATATTTGAACATTTATTTTATGTAAGTTGTCATTGGTTGTATAGTATGACCTGTGACCCTGGACTGTTGCTATGGTGGGAAGTACGTGCAGAACGTGCAGGTAACGATAGAAGGAAGATGGTGTTGAAGAGAGCAGACGGACAGTGTGCTTTCTCCTGATGTTAGCGTGTTAGCTTAATTTTCCCTAGGCTATTGGGGAAAACGGTTTTAGTAGTGGTCAACTCAAGCACTGAAAAGAACTGTATAGTTAAACACGGGACTCAGGACATCATTTAGTTTATTTCACGGAGTTGGGAGGCGAAGCCAGTAGTAGCTGACCAACGTGAGTGTGCTAGTGCTAGTAAGAAAGTTGTAGCCGTGTAACTAAGTGCTTCTTGAACTGTGAAAAGTGGAGCTTGGACACCGGAGAGTTTACCGTTCGCCTGGCCAAGACGAACAAAGGGAAACGTCGACGGCGAGCCTGGAGATTCTGCTGCCTGTTGCCCTTCTGTGCGGTGCTGCTGTACACGTGCGTGCGCGAGGAGCCACACACGCCTGTCCATGCTGCTACTGCGTGGCTGCTACGTTCTACACTGCTACATTCTACACTGCTACATCCAGGTACAGGCTTATGCTACCATTTTATTTTTGCTCTTCTGAGTGAAGCGGCCGTTTAGTTTTTGGTCTCAACGTACCCGAGCGACACACAGGCCTGCATCACGGTATTTCTAAGTTAATAGCCGGCATAGGACATTTCCATTGTTGTTGCGAACTGCTAGAATTCATGTATTTGAAAGCCTAAGACTGTTTAATACTGAGTGCAACTTATTTGTATGTTTATGTGCAAAAGCACTTGATTTTCATTGGGCAAAGAGGTTTAAGCATTGTATTGTGTTATATACAGTGGGTTTACATAAGAAAGATACAACAAGGGTTTTAATTTGATTTATTTCATGTAATTTCATATACATTTTTCAGTAAAAAGAGTTATGTTTTTATTATACTTTGGTATTCATAATTTCATAGAAATATAAGTAGTGTTATACATGCAGATAAAAAAGGAAGGACAACTCAAA
>PYXC01002656.1:10000-15000 GCA_015244755.2 Tenualosa ilisha
CTTGCGGTGCACAGATGTGGCTCATCATGCCGTGGCACTAGAACAGCTGCAGCGAATTGAGTGTGTGTGTGTGTGTGGCTGCCTCCCCCCGCTTTCTCTCTCCCCTCAAAGCTATGCAATGGCGCGACACAGAGGCGCCTCCTACAGGCGGGATTGTGCGGCTGAGCGCGGGGTGGCTTGCTGACTGTGGGTAGCCAGCCCCGAGTGTGTCATTGCGGCGGTTCTGACAAACGGACTCATTGACTCCCGCGACTGGTTGGGACCAGAACCCCTGTTCAGTTTCAGTTTCTTAATGAGCTGTAGCTGAAGTAACCCCATTTGGACCCAGCAGCGTCAAACTCCAGTTGATTTCGTTCCACATGAATGTGGATTTTGTTTTGATCGAGCTGTTCAGCCTCACGGCTACGGACGCGGACCCGTGCCACTTGTGGCGCGCATTTGTATGTTAATGTGAGGCTTTGCTACAAACGCTCTCAGGACCGCTGCAGGGTGCTGCCTGCCTGCCTGCCTGCCTGCCTGCCTGACTGACTGACTGTGCGTCAGGTCACTCCGCCCGGAGAGTCCACAGCGGTTCATTTCCCCGGTCCAAACCCTTAGTCACAGCTGACCATCACCGGGGCACAGATCTTTGCGAGGCTGTCTCAAAGTTTGAAGGTAAGACCGAGACCGTGAAGCTACGCGCAACTGTTTGACAGCAGGCAGAGTATGTAGCGGAGCGGGGTGCATTTCGCCTCTGCAACGTTCACTCCATCTGGGTGGAAGCGGAACGTTATCATGATGCTTTGCATTGTTATGGTGTGTTAAAGCACACCGAGCTCAAACTAAATGTAAGACGCGGAATCTACTTTTCGGACAAATTGTATTATTAAATTACAACCCTGATCTGCTCTTGTAAGCCATAGGTGACAGAGAGAAGTCTGTTCATCGGTATTGAAACGACAGAACCACGCAATGTGCGTGAATTATGTGACAGAAGCACCTGTTGTAACTTGAGGCAGTGCTGTTACTTCATGAGTATCCCTGCTGTTGAGAGATTATGACTGATGATGTCTAATCTTAGAGAAATTCTTTCAGTTTGGGCATTGCGCGCGTTATTGCATCACTGTGGCAACTGTTATACAATTTGCCATGAATAGTTCCACTGAATAGCCTATCTCTCAGTTGCAATAGACTACGTTATTCGTTTGTGTACAGACAGGCCAGAAATGCCATTTGTTTTGTCCTCTGACAGTTTGCGGCTCTGCGTGTATAAATTGATGTATAATACATATTTATATCCAGAGATATGGATCAGACAGGCAACGGAGGGTTCTGTTACAATCCACCAGGCTCCGTCACCCTTGAGCGCTGGATAAGCCGAGCGCATATAGTCCTCGGTGGCTGGTTTGAGTTCCAGATCGATCAGCCCATTTCATTCTGTTGCCCGCTCTTGCCTCAGGCCGCTCCCAATGGCCCCTGGCACCGGCCTCGTGTCTCCTTCTCTCAGCTCCTCTGCTGCTGAGGGCATAAAGAGGGATTGTAACAAGCATAGTTCTTTGGTAGAGTTCTGTCTCATGGCAATCCCCATAAATCTTGCCAGTGGTGAAGTCCGCCACATCTTTGGCTCCAGCCAGATGCTTAGGGTTGACCTTCAGTGCTCTCCAGTCTGAGCCGATGATCCCTGGTCTTCTACCCGTGGCTGAGATCAGTCAGATTTTAGGACCAGGATGACTTGGTAAAACTGTGTGCAGCCAGTGGTTATGACTTTGTTACATAATCCCAGAGCTTAGTGGCTTTAGACTTCAAATGCCTCAGATTTGAAGATTGTGTAGCCCACTGCAAAGACCAGACTCAGCTGAGGATGCCTACGTTTTTGTTTTTGTTTGTTTTTGTTTTTGTTTGTTTTTGTTTGTGTTTTGCTCAGAGAGGACCGGTATGTGTTTCCCTAGTTTCCAAATGAGCTCTCCTGCAATAAAGCCTGTGCACTTCGCCCAAATGGACAATTTAACAGAGCACACGGTGGAACATTAAGTTCTACTTTTCTTAATTGCCTAAAGCGCTGCATTGTCCTCTATTCATGGGTGAACGTACGTGAAAGCAATGAGACCTTCCTGCAGGTGGAGTTGACTAAACACAGCAGTGATTTTTCGAGGCATCAGTGCCAGTGCTGTTTGTTGCTGATTGCGCTGAGCAGAAAAGGTGTAAAAGTCAACAGGAGGAAACGTTGACTCTGGGTTCTGCACCGTGGATTCGCTGGTTAGCCAGAGATTTTAATTGGCTGCTTCTCTACATGCCAGAGCATGTGGTCTCACCGTGGAAAAGAAATGACAGCAGTCATGACGCACCAACTAAAGAGATCAGGCCCTGGAGAGAGAAAGACACACACATACACACACACACACACACACACACACACACACAGCAAGGCAAGGGAAGTTTATTTATATAGCACATAGCACAGAGGCATTTCAATGTGCTTTACAGAGATGAAGGCAAAGAACAGAGAATAATGGAGAATAAAATGACTGAAAAAAAGAGGACAAAATATTTAAATAAAATGATTGAAGAAAATCACACAAACATACAGAGTAAGAGATGGAGCAGGAGAGAGAGAAAGGGAAAGAAAGGGTGGGGGGGTAGGGGGTAAAGAGGTAGAGAGAGAGAAGAGGAGGGAGAGAGAAATAGAGATTGAGAGAGAGATGGAAAGAGAGTGGAGGGGGTAGATTGTTTTTTGTTTCCATATGAGTGTGTTCATGCATGTGTGTGTGTGTGTGGGGAGAAGCAATAGAAACTCACTGACACATACTGTATACGTGAGACAGGAGAGGTGTGTGTGTGTGTGGGGGGGGGGGTAGTGAAGAGAAAAGGAGAAAGAGAGAGTAATTGCAGCATGCTACCATCCGTCTCTCGATGATTACTTAACACCCTCCTATATAGATACACACACACACACGCACGCACACACACTGAGTCACACTCACCGAGAAAGCATTACAGGTCTTGGCAGTTACAGAGTACAGAGTTATTTCAGAGCTGTTCTCTTCCTTGAGCATGTGAGGAATGTTCTGGATGATTCTTCCAGAATGATCTGCACTTATAATGACCACAGCCCTGCACTGGCACAGGTGTGACAGCATCCAGGACCAGCTGGATCTTGAGGCAGTGCAAGAGAGGTGTGTGTGTTGAGCGCGTTATGAGAGGTGTGTTACCATGGGGGTGGTGTGTGTGACGACTTCAGACATATCATATGTGGCACCACAGAGGTGTGTGTGTGTGTATGTTACCAGAGAGCTGTTTGCTATAGAGTAGGAGGTGCGTGTTGTGGTGTGGGAGAGGTGTGTGTTATGGAGAGGTGTGTGTCATTCTGCAAGAGATGTGTGTGTGCTCCCAGAGATCTTATGCTGTGAGAGGTGTGTTTCAGAGTGTTTTCCTGTGTTTCTCAACACGTCAGTCTGACTTTGGACATGTTGCGTCTGGCCTTGAAAGTCCTTGAAAACTGTTTGGTGTCCGGCGGGGGGTGGAGTTATACCAGGAGAGGAGATCTAGCACAGAGGCATGACACACACACACACACACACACACACACACACACACACACACACACTCACTCGCCCCTCTTTACATCCCCAAGCTCACTCCCTCTGGCCCTGCTCCAGGCCTCTCAGTGCCCCTGGCTCTGGCATCCTTGCAGTGAGCGCAGGACCTGGTCTTTGGTGCATCCCAATATGGCTGCCTTTGTTACCCCCCCCCCCCACACACACACACACACACACCTGCAGAGCCCAAACACACACGTGCACACACACACACAAACACATGAAAGCACTCTCTGTCTTTCTCTCTCTCCCTCTCTGTCTCTCTCTCTCTCTTTCACACACACACACACATTGCAGCTGTCTGTAAGTGTTAGCTTGAAATGCAACTGCTACACAGTATGCAAATGAAACATATATTTGTGTGTGTGTGTGTGCGTGCGTATGTGTCTGTGTGTGTGTGTGTGTGTGCACATGTGTGTGTCTGTATTTGTGTGTGTGTGTGTGTGTGTGTGTGAGAGAGAGTGCTTTCGCTTGTGTGTGTGCGTGTGAGAGAGGGTGCTTTTGTGTGTGTGTATGTGCATGCGTGTGTGTGTGTGCGTAAGAGAGAGTGCTTTCGTGTGTGTGTGTGTGTGCATGTGTGTGTGGGATCATAATCAAAAAGTGCTGCCTGTATGTGTTAGTGTGCGTGTATGTGTGTACACAGGCATTTCCTCACACAGTATGCATTTGGGTGTGAATGTGTATTCTTGTGTGTGTGTGTGTGTGTGATTATTCTTGTGTATGTGTGTGTGTGTGTGTGTGATTAGGGCATTCTGTTTCCTCTCCCCTCCTCTGTCAGCTCAGCTTGGTGCTGGTGCCGAGTCTCTGACATCACGCAGTCACAACACAGGAAATGGCACTTGACCTTCGACCCCTCTGATCTTTGTGCTGTCTCCGAGGGAACTCGTAAACAGGAAGTGCCCCGTATGGCTCTGGAATGCCAAATATAGCCCCCCCCCCCCCACCCCTCTGGGGCTGATGGAGGAGAGGGTGGAGACAGAGATGCTCACTCTAAAACTAGAGTCAGAGCCACCCAGTATTAACCTCCATCCTGATACGATGGAACATCCGGCCCAGTCATAGGTAGTCCGAGGCAATCAACAATAGTCGCGGTGTTCAGTTACGTGTGTTTGAGTGACAGATTTGAAACGTTGCGATTCTTTCCATTGTCAGACTGAATCAAACTTGTTTGATATTATCCTAACTGGTCCGTTCTGTGGTCGCTGTGATGCCGAGGAGCCTGACCTGGACCAAGGACGTGTGCATTGACTTCAGACGCAAGGGTTTAAATCCCGGCCTAAAGAAACATCAATGGGATTGATATTGAAATGGTCCAGCATCACATCAGAATCAACTTTATTGTTCAAGCATGCTTACATGCACAAGCAATTTGACTGGCAGATGTTAACTCACTATATACATCCAACAGACACATAGGAATGCCTA
>PYXC01002656.1:20000-30000 GCA_015244755.2 Tenualosa ilisha
GGCTCCTCTGGATTGAGTCATATTACTGTTTTTCTTAATTGCTTTCATGCAGCCATCACTTACAGAACACACACTTACAGAACACACACTTACAGAACACACATTTACAGAACACACACTTACAGGACACACACTTACAGAACACACACTTACAGAACACACATTTACAGGACACACATTTACAGAACACACACTTACAGGACACACACTTACAGGACACACACTTACAGGACACACACTTACAGAACACACACTTACAGAACACACATTTACAGGACACACACTTACAGAACACACACTTACAGAACACACACTTACAGAACACACATTTACAGGACACACATTTACAGAACACACACTTACAGGACACACACTTACAGGACACACACTTACAGAACACACACTTACAGAACACACATTTACAGGACACACACTTACAGAACACACACTTACAGAACACACACTTACAGAACACACATTTACAGGACACACATTTACAGAACACACACTTACAGGACACACACTTACAGGACACACACTTACAGAACACACACTTACAGGACACACACTTACAGAACACACATTTGCAGAACACACATTTTCAAATCAGTTAACGCAAAGCACTAAACAGGTAGCCTAGAAATCGAGGCGCACCCTTGTGGTAGCAAACAGTTTTGCTCAGCGGGCACATCTAGCTACACACCATTGGAGCCTTAGCAGGTCTACCATTGGTCTTACACAGGCCTGGAAAGACCAATCACAGCGCTCTATCTTTGTGGAGAGTCGCTGGGCAGGCTTAGCACGATAATGACAGGGCTTTGACAGTGCCAATCAACGGTGGCCAAGAGATAGCGGCCGCTTGAATCGGCTTTGCCATCAACTTAGAGTTAGACGTGGGCTTGTCTTTGCAAATTGAGTCCTTTGTTTCAAACAGGGACGTATTTGCTGTTTGCCAACGTTGCTCTGATTGCGCTTGGTCTAGTGGTCATGGTCAGACCATACATGTTGATGTTATAGTCTGACTTCACACATTTTGTTTGCAAAAGGCTGACAAAATATTTAAACAAACTTTGACAAAACATTTAAAACATGCAGCTAAAGCAAATTTTTCCCTCTATGCAACACAAGACGTAGTCAGATCAGTGAGTACTCTTAGTCAGTCATAACACAAAGGAGGACAAAATGCAAAGCTTTGCTTTCAAAATAAGCAGACTCTGCCTTAAGCTATGTCTATGCCATTTCTGTGCCATTATCAATGTGTGAAAAAGAACCAGAATGTTACAACATAAATTTGAATCTTTTCTCCTACACCTACAGTAAAGTAAAATACAGTAAAGTAACTGTCATTGACATGAAAGACTCATAATGAGCACCTAGGCAAATATACTGTACAGTACAGCGCACTTCATGTGCTGAAGTAACTTTCCAATTTTCATTGACCTTCTTTTCATCAAAACATGGATGCTTTCACGCTTACTCTATATGCTGGTTGACCCATTCTTGCAAATAGCAAACACCAAAGGTGGTATCTTATACGCATGAAGAATGATTGTGGATTGAAGAATTATGGAGGAGGAGATTTACACAGTGACATGAGTAATTCATATGTCTGCAGATAGTCTCTTTTTGGCTGTGAATAGTTGTTGTTCAAGATAGTAATTCAGTGGAGTTTGGGAACTTTCTTGGAAAGCTGTGTTAAATATTCTGAAACACTATGTGGAAAATGCTTGAAACTAATGAAACAGGTGAACACAATTGAATGTGCTGGTTTCTGCTGCGCTAATAAAGTGAGAATGAAGATCAAGTGGATCCCAGTTTCATTAAGTGCTTCTTAGCAGTCAAGAAAAACTCTAGTTAGGACACCCTTCACATGTGTGTGTGTGTGAGGATGCTACTGAGAGCTGCCACACCAGGCTCAACAAGCACACATACGTTCGTCATGTCATAAAACTAGCGCGCACAAGGCCAACAGTCAACAGCTCAACAGTTTGAGCGAAAGTGTGGCTCGTGTACATGCTGAAAAAGAGCCTTAAAAGCTTCAGTGCCGGTATATCACTGTGATTGAGCAGATGCTCCGATGCCTTGATGTGTGTTGCTAGGCACTAATGGCTACATTATTCTAATCAGTGCTTTCGCTCAGAGTTAGCTCTTAGCCCTCAGCTCTTAGCTTTTAGCCTAGAGTTGGCTTTAAGCACCAAGTTAGTTTAAGCTCTGAGTCAGCTTTTAGCCCAGAGTCAGCTTTTAGCCTAGAGTCGGCTTATAGCTCAGAGTTAGCTTTTAGCCAACAGTTAACTTACAGCTCAGAGTTAGCTTTTAGCCCAGAGTCAGCTTTTAGCTCTGAGTTAGCATTTATCCACTGCTCTACACTACAAGAGGCATATAGCAAACAAGTAGAGGAGAGGATGGGAGAGCGCAGGGACAGCAGACATGTGTACCCTACACACACGTGCACACATGCATGTATACACACACAACACACACAGTCAATAAGAAGATGCATGAAGAACTCTTAACATTGTGCTTTCTCAATGCACAGGCATCCATGCGCACACACACACACACACACACACACACACACCATCAGCAACCCCCAGCCTCGTTCCAATACAGCCAGCAGGATCAATAACCCCAGAGTTGGCGTCACCTGGCAACAAGGTTGTGATGTCAGCACGGCTTCTCATGTCAGAATATTCTCTTAGGTTGGGTGATGCTTAATGCAGTGGAGACCAACGCCACTCAAAGGCTCTTAAGCAGGAGAACGCAGGATACAGAAGTGGAGAGAGAGAGACATGGACTGGCGGATAGATAGAGAGAACAAGGGAGGTTAATCAGCAGAGAGAAGTGACATATAACAGGAGAGGAGAGAGCTGTAAGGAATATGTTTTCTCACAGGTGTGTGTGTGTGTGTGTGTGTGTATGTGTGTCTGTGAATGAAAGAGAGGGAGGGAGAGAGAGAGTGACAGTGAGAGAGTCAGGGATAGGAAGAATGTTAAGGACTTAATGTTCCTACCACATGAGAAAAAAAACAAGATGTGTGTGTGTGTGTGTGTGTGTGTGTGTGTGTCTGTTGGGGGTTAGTGTCTCATTACTGGTGGTGAAGCAGCAGCCCTTAATGTGTGTAGACTGAAGGAGGATGGGCGGAGAGAGGCTCAAGCTTTGGCAAATAATGACCATGCCACCTCTGTGTGTGTGTGTGTGTGTGTGTGTGTGTGTGTGTGTGTGTGTGTGTGTGTGTGTATGTGTATGTGAGAGAGAGAGAGAGAGAGAGAGAGTAAAGGAGGAGAGAAGAAGAAGGGGAGAGGAGAGGCTCAAGCTTTGGCAAATAATGACCATGCCACCTCTGTGTATGTGTGTGTGTGTGTGTTTGTGTTTGTGTGTGTGTGTGTGCTTGTGTGTGTGCGTGTGTAGGTGTCTGGATTTCTGCCTTGTCGTCTCCTGGCATGGCTGGGGAGATGACTCATGGTGCTGTTTGCTCCATCAGTTAAAGGCTTTGTCCTCAATCCTCACTATAACAAGTCCTGCTCCATCAGTTAAAGGCTTTGTCCTCAATCTTCAGCATAACAAGACCTGTGCTGTCTGTAATCCCCATCAGGTCAAAGGTGACTCAATCTTCCTGACCATCACAAAGGCTATTTGTCTTGGTCAGTGAGTTAAAGAACTCTCTTTATTATTCAACTTCTCAAGGGCTATTCTTCTTTGGTCAGCCAGTTAAAGGCCAGTACTTAGTCTACTAGGGCTGCTCACTCTCCAGACTCAACAGCCAATCAAATTGGCATCAACTTCGAGTTGATTGGCTAAAATCTTTCAAGATCTGGCAGCCCTGTGCAGGGATGAGAAAACGGCCTTGTTCGACTTGGCTATCTGGCTGGCTGGCTGGCTGGCTGGCTGGTCAAGTGGGTGGGACTTTTTTCATTGGGCAAAAGTCAGTGATGTTGCTTACAGCATGGGCTTTTGAAAAAGTCTCACCCACTCCGGCAACAAGCCAAGTCGAACAAGCCTGATCTGGCATCCCTGGGCAGGGCTGGCCAGTCTTCTGTGATCTTGAATCATACTTCACCTACTCTGTTGCTCAAGCTGATGGACTTTTTAATTTGCCTGGACCGTGAGCAAATTATGCTAGAGTCTTCCCTGAAAGCACACACTGGACAAGCAACAAGCAGCAAGAAGAATATGAGAAGGATCGGGCTGAATTTACTGGATACTGGATCAGATAATAGAAGGAGATAGAGACTGATAATCACTGACTGGCCCCTTTAAGTCGCTGGCTAATAGGATCTCTCTCACCCTCCACACACAGAGCTCTTTGGCTATGGAAATAAAAACCTATCAATACCACCATGATGATTTAATTAGATAGCCAGCCAGCCAGCCACACACACACACACACACACACACACACACACACACAAATACAAATACACACATAGACGGAACTTGCCATTGATGTGAGCTGACTAACAGGAGCAAACACAATGGGTGATTGTGTAACGTGAGCATGTAACGCTGCTGGGCCATACACAGTGTGAAGGTAAGTTGAGCAAGGCAAGTAACTGAAGTGTTTTGCTCTTGTGAGCGGAGGCTGTGTATGTGTGTGTGTGTATGTGTGTGTCCAGGGTGACAGGGCTAGTAGAGATCGCTACCCCAGATTGTCTCAGATAGTCTTTAGAGGAGAGAGAGAGAGGAAAGAAGGGAGCAAGAGAGAGAGAGAAGAATGAGGGAAGGATAGAGGGATGGATAGAAAGAGAGCGAGGTTGAAAAAAGACTCAGGGATTCAGAGAAAGAAAGATACAGAGAGAGAGAGATGGAGAGAGAGAGAGAGAGATATGGAGAGAGAGAGAGCGAGAGAGATACAGAGAGAGATGGAGAGAGAGAGAAAGAGAGATATAGAAAGAGAGAGATAGAGAGAGAGAGAGATACAGAGAGAGATGGAGAGAGAGAGAAAGAGAGAGATGGAGCCTACTGATGCAGTGCATTATGGTCCATTATATTGTGTCTCTGTTTGCTTCCCTGCATGACAGATAAAAATGCTTTGGCAACACAAAAGGCTATTTTTCTCACGCCAGTAAAACTCAATGGAATTGAATAGAATTGGGGAAGAGTGAGAGTGAAAGATAGAGAGATGGGGGGGGGTTAGGAGTCAAGTCAAGTCAAGTGGGTTTTATTGTCATGTCAACCATATCCACTATATAATGAGATGAAACAATGTTTCACCATGGATCAAGTGGTGTTACATTACAAATTTATAAAAAGACATTTGACACAGACTACATTTAGATCAAAGGACAGACAACGAAAGACAGGGCATAGGCAGACGTGCACTGATTGTGGAATATATAGAATTTAGCAGCAGTTTGGTGTGGAAAAAAATGCATCATGTTTTGTTGATCAAAAGTCTGACTAACAGAAAGAGAGCAAGATGGAGAAAAGACTCAAAGAGAGAAACTCAGAGATGAGATAAAGAAAGAGAGAGAGGCAGTGAAGAAAGGCAGAGAGGTGGAGAAAGACTAACAAGTAGGGGAAAAGAGAGAGGAGAGATGAGGGAGAGAGAGGGATGTAGAAAGACACCAGGACAGGGAGAAAGAGAGAGAGAGAGGGATGGAGAAAGATAGGGAGAGAGAGAGAGAGAGGGATAGAGAAAGACAGGGAGAGAGAAGTGAAGAGAGAGAGAGGGAGGAAAACAGATGATGCAGAGAGGAGAGGGCCAAACACTCACACACACTTTATTAAGCAGTGGACCTGTTTCCTCCACATGTTAACAACAACGCAACACCATCTAAAATGCAGCCCAGACACATTGGATTTGTGGATTTCTCTGTGTTCCTTACTGTCCCATACTGGGTGTGTCCTGTGAGTGTGTGATCAGAGATGAGGTGGAAGATCATGTCCTTGCAGTGTTTCACTGTCTGGCTTTGTCCTCTGTGTCATTAGCTTTGGCCTGCCAGGTTCACTAATCCTGGGCCGTGTCAGTACGGACCACGTCAACTGGGGTGACCAGGTTCACTAATCCTGGGCCGTGTCAGTACGGACCACATCAACTGGGGTAACCAGTGCCATCTTCTGTCAGCCTGGAACTCTACTTAAAGTCAGGCTGGAGTCATCTCCTTGTCTAGGTAGTTGTGGTTGTATGAAGCATTCTGTCTCTCCCTCGATACACTCACTGTAAAGAAAACACTTTCAGATTTTTCTAACCGTCGTCTGACTTGAATGAACCTCACGGCCAGTCAGACACAATGTCCCCCCTGTCTGCCCCTAAAGCAGAATAAGGCATTCCTGAGTTCCAGGAGGTATCTGGTATTAGCAGGGAAGGTGCAGAATGTATAAGACAAGGGTTAGGCAAGAGTGTGAGTGCCAGATGTAGAGAGATAAAGATATCAGGAGCTGTAGAGAGACAGTCTGAGGGGCAGTAAAGATATTGGGAGTTGTAGAGAGACAGTCTGAGGGGCAGTAAAGATATCGGGAGCTGTAGAGAGACAGTCTGAGGGACAGTAAAGATATCGGGAGCTGTAGAGAGACAGTCTGAGGGACAGTAAAGATATCGGGAGCTGTAGAGAGACAGTCTGAGGGGCAGTAAAGATATCGGGAGCTGTAGAGAGACAGTCTGAGGGACAGTAAAGATATCGGGAGCTGTAGAGAGACAGTCTGAGGGGCAGTAAAGATATCGGGAGCTGTAGAGAGACAGTCTGAGGGACAGTAAAGATATCGGAGCTGTAGAGAGACAGTTTGAGGGACAGTAAAGATATCAGGAGCTGTAGAGAGACAGAGCAAGACAAAGAAGGAGAGAAAAAAGAAGGGAGACAGAGCGGTGGATTGAAAATAGAGGGAAAAGGATGGAGCCTGAAGGTGAGCGCTTCAGTGCATTAACAAGTCTGCGCAATAAAAGAGTTGATTTCCAGGCAGCACAGGTCAGTGTGTGTGTGTGCGTGCGTACAAGTGTGCGTGTGTGTGCGCGCGCGCGTGTGTGTATATGAAACAGCGGTCAGGGACACTGTGAGCTGAAGGTAACTCCTCTCAGACAGCAAGCTGGCATGCCAGACATTCTTGACTGATGGCACAAGATGAAACAAAACTAAACGTTGAAGGTGGAGAATTACAGAATTTGCCCTGAGGGTGGATACTGTGCATCTGGGCGGGGTGATTTCACTGTCAACAAAACAAAACCAAACAGGCGAGAACAAATTGGCGAGACTGAACTGGCATTCTGATTTGTGATTTGCCAAGCTGGACTGGCATCCTGATCTGTGATTGACAAGAACAAACTGGCATCTGGTCTTGGAATTGGCTGAACTAGACTGGCATCCTGATTTGTGATTGGCCAAACTAGACTGGCATCCTACTTTGTGATAGGTTGAACAAGACTGTCATCTTGATCTGTGATTGGTTGGAACAGACTGGCATCCTTTGGTGTGATTGGCTAGAGTTTTAGAGTGGCCTCCTGAGCTTTGAGTCATTTTATTGCCTTTCCCTGATTGAGTTGGTGGCCCTGACAGACCCCTCAGAGACGGAGAGAAGGGGACTGAGGGAAAGAGGGAGGTGTGTGTGTGTGTGTGTGTGTGTGTGCATCTGCTCTCTAATGTGTATGCTAACCCACAGTGCTGGAGGTGCCATTAACTCAGATTAATTCACCCACGGCATGCACTATACTCATGCTAGTTTACTTTCACTCTTTCTCCCGCGCTCTCTCACTCCCTCTCTCCTTCCCTCTCTCACTCCCTCTCTCACTCCCTCCTCTTGTCTCCCCCTCTCCCTCACTCCCTCATTCCCACTTCTCCCTGCTATCAATTTGTTTTTATTTGTTCACCTTACTTTCTTGTGCCATCTGTTTCTTTCTCTCTCTCTCCCTCCCTCTGTCATCCTCTCTCTTTCTACTCCACCTGCCTCTCTCTGCATCTGTGGTTTGTTTTCACTATTATTCTCTCTCTCGCGCGCTCTTTCTCTTCCCTCCCCCTCTTTTCCTCTTTTCTCATTTTCTCTCTTTATTTTCTCTCTCCTCTCTTCTCCACTGTCTCTCAGACTGTGTGTGAGGACTGTAATTGAGTGTGTCCGCCCACCTCTCTGCGGCAGAGACAGCCATGAACACACATGCACACACACACACACGCACACACCACACACATATTGCGCGCACACACACACACACACACAGATTTTCTTCTGCCGCAGTGCCTCCTTTCCATCACCAGACAACAAGAAGCCATAAAAAGCTCTTTTCTCCTCTTGGCTGGTTTGCGTGGTCTCTGGCATCCCCTCCCACACACACACACACACACACACACACACTAATCCCCCATGGCACAATCTCACTTATTCTCAGCTCCCATCACAGTCATTCTCTAAGTATCTCAGATTCTTAATAAACTTTGACGATTAACACACTTAAATGCACACGCGCACACACACACACATGCGCACACACACACAGTTAGTTTATGTTCACTCTCCCACTGACAGTATACTTCCTCATAATAACACACACACACATGCTGTTTGTGATTTCCTTCTGAAGAGTGTGTGTAATTTTACACAAATGCTTAATCAATTCCAAAATGTCTCTGTGTGTGTGTGTGTGTGTGCGTGTGTGTGTTCATGCTTACACAGGAAATGATGTTTTGTATGACCTGCCTCAGTCAAACCTCTTGGTGTGAGTGGGTGTGCGTGTGCATGTGTGCATGTGTGTGTGTATATGTGTGTGTGTGAGAATGTGTGTCTCCATCTCTGTAAATACCACATCTGACAGTTATTAGCATAGCTGGTCTCAGGTGGACCCCTGAAATAAACCACCTGAAATAAGACTTCTGGTACTGCAGGGGCTTTTAAAAAAGTCCCCCTCTCCTCTACACTCTCAATGTATCTGTGTGTGTGAGTGTGTGTGAGTGTGTGAGTGTGTGTGTGAGAGTGTGATAAGTTTTTAGCGGTCATCTCTATCAGCACGAGTGGTGTGTGCGTGTCAATCAGTACGAGTGGTGTGTGTGTGTTTCTGTCTCTGTCAGCACGAGTGGTGTGTGTGTGTTTCTGTCTCTGTCAGCACGAGTGGTGTGTGTATGTTTCTGTCTCTATCAGCACGAGTGGTGTGTGTGTGTGTGTGTGTGTGTGTGTGTGTGTGTGAGAGAGACCCCAATCATAGTGACTCTGCACATTGGAAATCCGTTTGTGGCGTCAGCAGCATGTCCTCACTCTCTCAACGATGTCAAAAGTAGTGATGTGTGTGTGTGTGTCAGAGGAACTGTGTGTGTGTGTGTGTGTGTGTGTGTGTTGAGACTCTTTAGGACGTTATAGTTGAGAGTTTAAGACCCCACTGTACACTTCCAACTAGAGGAGCAGATAGTCAAGTCAAGTCAAGTAGGTTTTTATTGTCGTTTCAGCCATATACACAGAACATAGTGAGACGAGACAACGTTTCACCGAGAACAATTGGTGATACACATAACTGTTAAAACACAGTATGGACAAGACAGATACGTAATAGTGCCTACATACACTATTGCAGGACTACACAGATTCACTCACCCACTCACACACGCACTCCCACACACAACTACACACGCACACGTGCACACATATGTACATATACCATGTGATTGAACTGGAGTTCTTCTACATTGTGTGTGTGTGTGTGTGTGATTGAACTGGAGCTATTACTACATTGTGTGTGTGTGTGTGTTTGTGTGTGTGTGTGTGTGTGTGATTGAACTGGAGTTATTCTACATTGTGTGTGTTTGTGTGTGTGTGTGTGATTGAACTGGAGTTATTCTGCATTGTGTGTGTGTGTGTTTGTGTGTGTGTGTGTGTGATTGAACTGGAGTTATTCTACATTGTGTGTGTGTGTGTGTGTGTGTGTGTGTGTGTGTGTGTGTGATTGAACTGGAGTTATTATTACATTGTGTTTGTGTGTGTGTGTATGTGTGTGTGTGTGATTGAATTGGAGTTATTCTATATTGTGTGTGTGTATGTGTGAGAGAGATTGGACTGGAATTATTCTATATAACACAGTGCCTGGTTAAGA
>PYXC01002656.1:37500-45000 GCA_015244755.2 Tenualosa ilisha
TCAGTAGGGGTCAAAGGTCATCTCATGCCTCATACAGGTTAGTACAAGTCATAGGATAAGTCATTCCTCGTACTTCATACAGCTCAGATCATCCTAAGTCAAAGGTCATCTCAGAGTCAAATTGTGTCTGTGTGTGTGTGTGTGTGTGTGTGTGTTTGGATATTCCTTTTGGGAACTCTGATGTGGTAGAACTGGATTTATTTGGCTTCTGACATGAAAGCAAGTCAGCTTTTTCATTTTGATTCATTTTCATTTTATTTCACTTTCCCAGAGCTTGACACCCACTCAGCTTCTTCAGCTATGATCTGGCCTCATAGGTATTTCTGAGCAACAGCAAGCCCAACTTTACTGTGTGTGTGTGTGTGTGTGTGTGTGTGTGTGTGTGTGTGTGAGACACGTAGTCAGATCAGACGCCAGGCTGATTAAAGGGTGGTGAGAGGTGTGTATTTGCTCTCTGGAGATTCTTGACCAAAATGCAGAGTTATTTTCTCCCACTCTGCCTTGTGTAGGTTTGAAATGAGATGCTCCAGCATCCTAATCTGAGACAGCAGAGGTGTCATTAAGGCTGTGGCCACCATGTCCACTGAACCACTTCCTCAGTCCACTCTTCTTTCGGTCCTCCATGAGTCTATTGTTTCATCTTCTTTCGGTCCTCCATGATCTGTTGTTTCATCCTGCGGTATGAACAGCAAGTGTCTGCACCATTTTATTTGATTTGATTACTTATCGTCACGTATACACGTCTTGTCCTGTGTCCAGTCACGTATACACATATTGTCCTGTGTCCAGGATGTGCCCTGTTGGAGCCATTTTTGCTATTTTGTTGTTTCATTTGTTAGTATGATTCAAATCATATATTTACTGATATAGTCGGTCTGTGTCACGGGTGCTGGGCCAGTCGTGAAGCGGATGGGCACAGATTCATAGCTCCACCTTCTCTCGCCTACGTGGACAGAGCACTGGTGTGCAGATCGACCGTTGTTGACCGCAGAGAAAAGAATTCAATGTAAAAATCCCTGAAAGTGAATAAACTTCTAAGCTGGGAAAGTGAAACGCGCGTCAATAGCAGCTGAATGCTCCCGTCAAAGCAGCTCCAGTTTTTGAAACTGTCTCACTGTGTGTCACTGTACACTCATCCTGAGAGTCACTGTTGACTGGGCAGGGTTGGGTGGGGTGGGAGCTGAGATTACACGCGTGTTGACTTTGAGGCTGTGTCTGCCCCTCAGCTGCCTACGCCCTGATTGCTGCATTTGCGTCAGTTCTGCAGCTGGAAGTAACTTATTTCAATTCAAATCTTGGAAATGGGACCTTCAGAACAAATTTAAGACAATTCTTAGGAATGTATTGGTGAATGGCGGATTGTTTGTTTTCAAGCTAAGTCATTCTCCATCAATGTGTGAGGCCCTTGTTTTAGTGGTCCTTGAGGCTATTGTTTTAATGACAAGTGCAAACTACTGTCATACTGTGTGTGTGTGTGTGTGTGTGTGTGTGTGTGTGTGAGTGTGTGTGTGTGTGTGTTCCTTGAGGGTATTGTTTTACTACTAAATTAAAAAAGACCTGGAAACCAAGGCAGCCTTTTCTAACTGCACTTGAGACAGTTCCACTTCCTTGTTTTGTTTGTGTGTGTGTGTTCCTCCTGGGTTTGTTTGTGTGTGTGTGTTCCTCCTGGGTTCTCTGAAGCATCTATGAGTCTAGGCAGTGTTGTCCTGGAGGGGTGATGGTTTGATGTATGTGCTTTGACTCCAGTATGATATTTTGGCCCAGGGAGTCCCTGAGCCCATCTTGTGTGTGTGTGCAAGAGTGTGTGTGTGAGTGTGTGTGTTTGTGTGTGTGTATTTGGCAGTCCCTTAGGAGATCACCCCCTGCTCTTCTTCTTCCTGCTCCCTCACTCCTCTCCTCCTCCGGCACCCTGTTGTCATCCCCCTCTCCGAATATCACCCGCCCCTCTTCCCCACATTATCTCTCTCTATCCCCCACTCTAAATATCACCTGCCCCTATTCCCAGGTAACTCTCTCTATCCCCGACTCCAAATATCACCTGCTCCTCTTCCCCACATTATCTCTCTTTATCCCTCGCTCCAAATATCACGTCCCCCTCTTCCTCTGGTAACTCTCTCTATCCCTCACTCCAAATATCACGTGCCCCTTTTCCCCAGGTTAACTCTCTATCTCTTGCTCCAAGGATCACACACACACACACACACCACACACACACACATACACACACACACATACACACACACACACACACACACACATACACACACACACACACGTATAAGTCCAAACTCTTATGCCCGTCATCATGTGTGGAATGAGCATCTCCTCCTGCTTTTATGTCTCTTTGAATTGATTGACTGTTTTGGTCACTCTTTACACCCACATAGTCATATCCCCTCCCCCCAACTCACACATACACACACACACACACACACACATCCACGCTCTTATGCCCATTTTCTTTTAAGTCCCTCTATTTCTCTCTCTCTCTCTCTCTCTCTCCCTCTCTCTCTCTCTCTCTTACTCTCTCTCTCTCACTCTCCCCTCTCTCTTATCTCTCTCCCTCTCTCTCTCTCTCTCTCTCTCTCTCTCCCTATCTCTATCTCTCTGTTCCCCTTTGTTCTAGACTCCTGCTGCTCTTGACCCTTTATGAAGTCTGATGTTATTGAAACCCAGCAGTTTGAGTTTGATTGTGTGTGTGTGTGTGTGTGTGTGTGTGTGTGTGTGTGTGAGAGTGTGTGTGTGTGTGTGATAAGAGTGGTTGGACACATGAGTCAGACCTCACTGTCATGCTCAGAGTGCTGTGTTTGGACAGCCCTGCTGAAGGCTTCTCTCTTTCTCTCTTCCTCTCACACACACACATGCACATGTACACGCACACATACACAAACACACAAACACACAGATGGGGGGGGCGGTTCAGACACTCAGTTGGAACAGATGAGGTTTGATTGATTTTCTCTAAGTGCCCTGGGCTGTATCTGTGTGTGTGTCTGTGTGTGTGTGTCTGTGTGTGTGTTGAGTGTGTTGAGGGTGTAAGATGAATTAATGATGTTTCATTCATAAACTGCTACTGTAACAAAAGTGCAGTGATTACATCAGTCCACACCACTCACCATGCTGCTGCTGCTCCCGCTGTGTGTGTGTGTGTGTGTGTGTGTGTCTGGGACAGAGAGAGAGACAATGGAGAGAATATAAGGAAGTTTTTCCTTGCCCCTGTTGCTCTTGGGTGCTCCTTCTGTAAAGTGCCATGAGATAATACTGTTGTAAAAGGTGCTGTATAAATAAAACTGAACTGAATTGAATTGACTTGAATTGAATGTAGTCACAGACAGAGATACACTTCATGGGGACAGTCCTCCCAGAGTGATTCAGACCTGTGCATTTTAGATATATTTTGCAAAATTTGCCCAATTTCTTGTTTCCTGTGCTCGCTAATACGACTGTAGTGAGGCTGTGTGTGTATGGGTGTATGTGTGTGTGTATGGGCGAGGCCCCAGAACGCTGTTGTATAGTGCATCTGCTCAGTGTGACCTCTTCTGCCGCATCACTAAGCCTGGATGGCCTTCAAAGACACTGGAGCCAGACAGCTGAGTGACGGGCCGCTGAGAGACGGACCGCTGAGTGACGGAGATGTCCATGATGTTCAACTGAAGCAGGAGTAGAACATACTCAAACAGACGCCAAACAGATGTGACTGATAGAAGGCAGCCCCAATAGCTTTACAATTCAAACTGAGTGCCCCCCCCCCCCACACACACACACACACACACACACACTGAGATGTGAAGGTGCTCCTGTGATCACTACTGACATTCTTTGCATGGACTGGAAAAGAGAGTAAGATAGAGAGAGAATGTGTGTGTGTGTGTGTGTGTGTGTGTGTGCGTGTGTTTGTGTTTGTGTGTTTGCGTTTGTGTGTGTGTGTTCCACAGGGCCAGTGCAGAAACACACCACTCCTAGGGATTGAGTGTGTGTGGTTGCCAGTGTAGAAATGAATAGCAGCGTATGCTGGAGCTGAGTAGATCCCAGGCTACCCACTGGGCTCTCTAGGCCTAAACCAGCTCTCTGTAGCATGGTTGAAACTCATGAAACAAACAAACAAACAAACAAACAAACAATCGCCCTCATTCCACCCAACCCAATGGCACCGCCAGTTTGGCTTGAAAAGGACCAGAAGTAGTAAATGATGAAATGTATTTCTAAGAGATTGACAGCAGTTAGGCGGATCCATATTATGTGATTTACCAGCCTCACTCACTTTCCCCAAGAGTCTCTGGCTCTGAGTCTCTGGCTTTCAGCCTCTGGCTCTGATTGTCTCCAGTGCCGGACTGGAGTGGGCATGGATTGCTTGGCAGAGAAACTATTGTTCAGACCCAACCAATCAAGTTGTTCAGGGATTCTGTACTTCCCTCTGCGCCACTAATAACTCTATTTATAGCCTGTATGATCTATGTCTGTATGATCAATAACTGATAATACACCTCAGGTAGAGAGGAGACGGTGGGTTAGAAGCAAGACCCACTGGAACTCTGCTTTTGGCCCCCTGGCCCAGTCTGAGCACATGGTTTGTTTCAGAGGGCTGATGTCCCAGGGCTCGTGATGACCTACCTAGAGGTTACTGGAGTCTTAGGGCTTGTGTGTGTTGTGTGTGTGTGTGTGTGTGTGTGTGTGTGTGTGTGTGTGTGTGTGTGTGTGTGTGTTGACATGCCCAGGGGTTACTGGAATCTTAAGATAAATAACTGACATTTTTTTGGGGTCTGATAAATGTCGTTTAACATCAACAGTGGATTACCAGGCACACACACACACACACACACTGTGTTTGTTTAGGAGGGCTTGCATTCCTTTGTGCATCGCTGTGTGTGTGTGTGTGTGTGTGCATGCACTGTATGTGTGTGCACATATATATGTGTGTGTGTGAGTGTGTGCGTTTGTGAGTGTCTGTGTGGGTGTGCACGTGTGTGTGAGTGTGTGTGTGTTTGTGTTTGTGTGTGTGTGAGTGTGTGTGTGTGAGTGTGTGCGTGGGTGTGTGTGTGTGTGCGTGTGTGTTTGTGCGTGTGTGTGTATATGTTTGAGTGTGAGTGTGTGTTTGTGCATGTGTGTGTGTGTAAATGTGAGTGTGAGTGTGTGTGTGTATGTGTGAGTGAGTGTGTGTGTGTTTGTACTTGTGAGTGTGTGCGTGTGTGTGTATGTGTGCGTGTGTGTGCTTGTGTGTGTGTGTGTGCTTGTGTGTGTGTGTGTGTGAGTGTAAGTGTGTGCGTGTGTGTGCTTGTGTGTGTGTGTGTGTGTGTTTGTGTGTGTGTGTGTGTGTGTGAGTGTAAGTGTGTGCGTGTGTGTGCTTGTGTGCGTGTGTGTGCTTGTGTGTGTGTGTGTGTGTGTGAGTGTAAGTGTGTGCGTGTGTGTGCTTGTGTGTGTGTGTGTGTGTGTGCTTGTGTGTGTGTGGTGTGTGTGTGTGTGTGTGTGTGTGTGTGTGTGTGTGTGTGTGTGTGTGTGTGCATGTGCTTATCTATTTATCCGTCCTTCAGACTCCATCCTGCTCGTTCCTCTCTCCTAAATTCCTCCACGCTCTTGAGTTTAATCCCCTCCTTGCCTGTCCTCTATCTCTCCTCTCTCTCTCTCCATCTCTCTCTCGCTCCGAGTCCGGACGCACAGGGACGAGTTCAGGTCAATCGGATAAAGTTTTTGATTGTTTTGGTCCTGCACACACATGGCACCGGTGTTTTTGGTGCCCTGATACAATGTTTGTCGGGAACGGGTCCCAGAGTGGAAAAATCCCACCAGGCTGGAGTCGCGTTACCATGGCGATAGGCAAAAAGCTAACGGCTCCAGCTCCACCCTAACCTGTGTGGCAAACACCCCGAAACACTGTGTCAGTTTGTCACATTAGTAGAGAATGCCTTCTTCTACCTGTGATCATTTCAATGCAGGCAGAAGCCCATAAGCCTTTGCTGCAAGCATGGCCTGTTTCCCACTAGCGTGTAATGTAACGTTAGCTCTGTGAAACTTGCTCTAAACTACTACTACTAAGTGACTAGCATGTTCACAAACAGGCTTCACAAACCTTTAGCTTCAAAGTTTAGGAGCCTTAAAAGTGGCATGTTAGAAGAATGGACACTTCCAAACACTCTCAGACTCCCAAACTCTCTCAGTGTAGCCTTAGCTTCCACATTTGCTCCATTTCTTATTTCAAATATCATCAGCTATTTAGCAGACGCTCTGGTCGTGATGTGTACAACATTGTTTTCACTCAGTTCCCTTTCTGGAAATGATGTGTGTGGAGGCCATTTTTTTTGAAGCCGCAAAGAATACTGCCAAAGTTTCCGTGTGTGTGTACTCTTGACTCCCTCTCTCTCTTTCCCTCCCTCCCTCTCTCTCTCTTTCCATCTGTTTCCTCTCACCCTTTTTCTCTATCTCTTTCTCTCTCTCTGTTGTTCACCCTCCTTCTTTCTCACCAGACCGCTCTCTCACTTTCTCTCTCACTTTCTCTCTCTTACACACACACACACACACACACACCACACACACACACACACACACACACACACACAGAGTGAGAGAGAAATACAGACACACACACACATACGCACTCTATGTGAAATTGTCAGCATTTGACCTTGTGCATATGCATTTAATTTACTCACCCAACTGCGTGTGTGTGTGTGTGTGTGTATGAGTATCTTCTGAGATACTCATACTGAGTTCATACAGCTCCAGGCAACAGGCAAATGTTGTATGTGTGTGAAAGAGTGTGAGCAATTTCTCACATATCTGTGTGTGTGTGTGTGTGTGTGTGTGTGTGTGTGTGTGTGTGTGTGTGTGTGCTTGTGTGCTCTCTCCACAGAAGCTGCTCCAGCTGCAGAACTTTAACACACTGATGGCAGTGGTGGGGGTCTGAGCAACAGCTCCATATCCAGGCTCAAGGACACGCAATCCCACATCAGCAACGACACCAACAAGGTGCTCACACACACTCAACACACACACACACACACTCCTCACTGGTCTCTCTGTGTGTGTGTGTGTGTAAAATTCAATTAGTTTATAAATGCTGGTGTAATTTGGCATTGGTGATCTGGTATTGAATGTCTCTATTATACCCATGCTGGAGGAATGAGCTACTGAGTGGCACCAGAACAGGAGCGTCCCTGACTGTCTTCAAGAGGCTCAGCACTTAGCCTGTACTTCTCCACCCCCCCACCCCACCCTCTACGACACTCCTGCTCTCTACTGCCTCTCATTCTGCACCTGACTCCACCCCCCCACCCCACCCTCTACGACACTCCTGCTCTCTACTGCCTCTCATTCTGCACCTGACTCCACCCCCCCACCCCACCCTCTACGACACTCCTGCTCTTTACTTCGTCTCATTCTGCACCTGACTCCACTTCTACACTCTTCCAACCTCTGACAGCCCCCAACTAGAAGTGTTCTCTTGTGAGATTTCTTCTGTGTAGTTTGACTGATAATCCTCTTTGGATAAAAGTGTCTGCTAAATAC
>PYXC01002656.1:50000-55971 GCA_015244755.2 Tenualosa ilisha
CTCACACACTCTGCCTCAGTCTGACAGCATGTCCATGCTGTCTCTTATGATGGTCACAGAATGTTTATTTTGAGAGTAATCCGTCCTCCTGGGACTCCCCCACAAGCGCTGTCAGTGGGCCAGATTGTGGGATTACCCAGGACAGATGATAACTGCCTGGGATTGGGACTCGCTAAACTGCTCCCCTCTTGAGGCAAACACAGCATCTTTTACTGGTTTATGTTTTTGACTGGAACATGGTGCTCACAGTAACCTCCATTCCCGAGCACACGCTCACACAGACAGACACACACACACACACACACACACACACACACACACACACACACACACACACACACACACACACACACACACACATATACACACACACACACACATACACACACACAGAGTTTGGAACACTCATTTCCTTAGTTAGCAAAATCTTTTAGCAGCACACATCAGTGGTTTCCTGTCAGCTACTGTCACTGCCGTTTGTTTTCTTTTTGTTCATCTCTCTTTCTCTCTCTCTTCCTCTCGATCTCCCCATCCTCTATTTCACCTCTCACTCCCCCCCCCCCCCCCACACACACACACACACACACACACACACACACTTTCTCTCTTGTGTATGTGTGTGAGTACGCAACCACACATATACACACACACACAAATACATACACACACACACACGCACCTCTCTATGTTGACGATCATTTCAAAGACATAATATTGTTAATTGTATTAGTAAAAGACATAATGTTTAGTGAGTGGTATTAGTTGTAATATCACCTGTCTCTCTCTTTCTCTCTGTGTGCGTGGATGTGTGTGTGTGTGTGCATATGTGTGTCCGTGCATGTGTATGTGTATGTGTGTGTGCGTGTGCATGTGGCTGTGTGTGCGTGTGTTTGTGTGTGTGTGTGTGTGTTTGTGCTGTGTGAGTGTGTTTGTGGTGTGTGTGTGTGTGTGTGTGTGTTTGTGCATGTGTGTGTGTACATGTGTGTGGGTGTGTGTGTGTTTGTGCATGTGTGTGTGTACATGTGTGTGTGTTGGTGTGTGTGTGTGTGTGTGTTTGTGCATGTGTGTGTGTACACGTGTGTGTGGGTGTTGCATCACAGGTGTCTCTTGACCAGTATCACACAGAGGAGGAGATCTACCAGATGTCTCTTCAACGAGAGCCTCGCAAAGCCTCAGTGAGCAGTCAGCACACACACACACATAAAACACACACAAATGTATTCACACACACACATAAATGCACAACAAAAACACATACACGCACACACACATGCACAAACAAACACACACACACACACACACACACACACACACACACACACACACAAACAAACAAACACACCACTTCTGTCTTACACAGAGTCAGCGGACTCTGTTCACTTCAACCCTCTGATTCGCATTCATTTCATGTGCTTTGGCTCATTGATTTGCAAAATTACATTTTCTGCCATGAAAGATCACTGTGTTCAAATCAGTGAGATTGTTTTTGGATCCAGTTTAGCCAAATCGGTGAGATTGTTTTTGGATCCAGTTTAGCCAAATCAGTGAGATTGTTTTTGGATCCAGTTTAGCCAAATCAATGAGATTGTTTTTGGATCCAGTTTAGCCAAATCGGTGAGATTGTTTTTGGATCCAGTTTAGTTCGCTTCATGGAAAACTCCACCCATCTTCTGGTGTTTGTAGCAGAATGTTATGGATTGGATTTCCACACATGGAAAACTGAATCTTTTCAGACAAAAATGATTTAATATTGTTTCATGTGATTGCTATATGTTCAGTAGTTGTCATGATAGATAGATTGATAAACAGGTCGATGGTTTCCAATTCCAGAACTCTTCCACTCCGACACCAAGTCCCGCTCCGAAGCCATCCATGATAGATGAGTGGGCATCATCAGTGAAGCCCAAAGCCGACCCCGCCATCATCACCAAGCACATCGAGAAGATGGTGGACGTGAGTCACACACACACACACACACACACACACACACACACACATCCAATATTGAACTGCACTGAACAACTGCTCCGGTCCTGGAATGAGTTCTTTGAAAAGCATGGTTGGCTAACTTCTGTTCGGGTCTTGGTTGTTCTGCCATTTGGTGTAAAGGTGTAATAGGGACTAAGAGTGTTAGCTAAGGTACACAAGTTAGCAACAGCACTTTCTGGAAATTCATCACCAATGGACGTTAGTAAGTTACTGTTATGTCCCTCTTCTACCTCTAGGTGTCAGTACTGTCTCCTAAGGCTGTGGCCTGTATTCTTGCTTTAATGATGATTCTCAGGTGTTACCTGTTGGAGGGAGGTGGAGCTCTGACCGCTACCTGGGGTATTCCTTTATCTGGGCTCTGTGACCAGGAGCAGGAGGGGGTGTGGCCTCCACGCTAGCAGCTTATGCCGTTGTTTCCCGTTCCAAATTTTGTTGTTTGTCTTTACTTTGGATTTTCATTTTTCTTTAATTGTAAGTTTTTTAATCTAGTTTTACCCCCAGACTCGAGCCAGTTTGACTTTTTGTCTGTGTGTTGCTCTGGGTAGACTGGTTGTAACAGTTACACCAGACATGGCACTGCTGTGTGCATCATAGGAACACCAGACCAGTCATCTAAATGTGTTTTGATGCAATACTGACACAAATAAGGTCCACGGCCCGTGACCTGTGTGTTCTCCCGTTCTTACAGTCTGTGTTCAAGAACTTTGACCTGTATGTTCTCCCATTCTTACAGTCTGTGTTCAAGAACTTTGACCTGTATGTTCTCCCGTTCTTACAGTCTGTCTTCAAGAACTTTGACACCGACGGGGACGGATACATCTCCCAGGAGGAGTTTGAGATCATAAGGAACAACTTCCCTTACCTGAGCAAGTTTGGAGAGCTAGACAAGAACCAGTAAGTCTGTCTGTCTGTCTGTCTGTCTGTCTGTGTCTTCCTGTGTGGCAGTGGGTCTGTCTGTGTGATTGTTTCTCTGTCTGCCTGTTTGTCTCACTGTCTGTATCTGTTTGTCTGTGTGTCTCTGTCTATCTGTGGGTCTGTCTGTGTGGCCTTGTGTCTGGGTCTGTCTGTGTGTCTGTGAGTCTGTGTGTCTATCTGTGGGTCTGTCTGTGTGGCCATGTGTCTCTGGATCTGTCTGTGTGTCTGTGAGTCTGTCTGTGTCTGTGTGTCTATCTGTGGGTCTGTCTGTGTGGCCATGTGTCTCTGGATCTGTCTGTGTGTCTGTGAGTCTGTCTGTGTCTGTGTGTCTATCTGTGGGTCTGTCTGTCCAATAACTTGAGCAAGATTATAGACCTGGATAAGAACCAGCAAGTCAGTCAGCCCAGTGTGTCTGCCCACTCTTATACCCGATACATACACACACACACACACACTCACACACACACACACACACACACAGACAAACACACACCTGAGTATCAGGGTCGCAGTGGTAAAAAAAGAGGTGGGTAAACTATAAAATCTTGAAGCAGGAATGACATACTTCACCCATAGTCTATATCCTACTGTGTTCTAAACACATTGATGCCATCACTAGATGATTCCTTAGGTCAGTTTCCTTAAGTCAGTTTGATTGATTGAACCACTCTCTTACCAAACTATCCTTAACAATTAGGTCCTACAATATTTCACTATTGATTACATTAGTTTAAATTAGCTGTGATTGAACACCGGTTGAATTTGGTGGTGGTGAACACTGAGAGAAATATTCACAAATTTGAGATGAAGTGGCTCATATATTCTGCACCTCCAGTGTACGGGCCCTAATTAGCGAAGTGAAAAGGGTAGCGTGTCAGAGTAAGTCAGCAATTGCTTTCCATCTATTTTAGTAGAATATTCATTTTTTCTCCAGACAGATAAACAGTAGTGACTGTGATCCACATTCTGTGTGACTGTTGTGTCTTGCTGGCTCCTGAAAGATGGTGATTTGTCACACAGACACGACTGCTGATAATGACGCAACTTGCAGATTCACGTTAACGAAATTGACAACAACCAGTAGAACAACATCAACATTTCGATCTGCAAATGAAGCTTTAGGTGCGTAATGCTGCTTAGAGGTTGAGGTTGGTAAATGGTATTTACAGGTGCATAAACACTGTTGCAGTTAACAACGTCCACATGCGTTTATACACCTCTACATCCCTGCAGAGAACCAGTGACACGAAAGACCAGCGGCAGCAGTCATCACACAGACACAGTCGATCTGTCTGTTTGTTAGTAAACACACTTGTTGTGTGTGTGTGTGTGTGTGTATGTGTATGTGTGTGTGTGTGTGTGTGTGCATCTGTCTGTACTTCTCTTTGTCTCTATCCACTCTCAGACTGTCTGTCTAATCTGTGTTATCTCAGTAAACACACTCAATATGTTTGTGAGTTTGCTGTGTGTGTGTGTGTGTGTGTGTGTGTGTGTGTGTGTGTGTGTGTGTGTGTGTGTGTGTGTGTGTGTGTTTTTTATGCATGTTCTCTGTCCAGAGAGTGCTGACCTCTCCCCTGCCTCAGGTGCCCCACACAGAGCTGCTTTGAGGATGTGATATTTGAGATGCAATGCTATCAAAGCTGCTAGCAGAACAACCGTATTGTTATTAGAGTTACGAGAGTATTGTTATTAGAGTATTGTTATTAGAGTTACTAGAGTATTGTTATTAGAGTTATGAGAGTATTGTTATTAGAGTTACGAGAGTATTGTTATTAGAGTATTGTTATTAGAGTTACTAGAGTATTGTTATTTGAGTATTGTTATTAGAGTTACTAGAGTATTGTTATTAGAGTTATTTGAGTATTGTTATTAGAGTCACTAGAGTATTGTTATTAGAGTTACTACAGTATTGTTATTAGAGTTACTACAGTATTGTTATTAGAGTTATTAGAGTATTGTTATTAGAGTTACTACAGTATTGTTATTAGAGTTATTAGAGTATTATTATTACAGTTACTACAGTATTGTTATTAGAGTTACTAGAGTATTGTTATTAGAGTTATTTGAGATTTGTTATTAGAGTATTGTTATTAGAGTTACTACAGTATTGTTATTAGAGTTACTAGAGTATTGTTATTAGAGTTACTACAGTATTGTTATTAGAGTTACTAGAGTATTGTTATTAGAGTTACTAGAGTATTGCTATTAGAATTACTAGAGTATTGTTATTAGAGTTACTAGAGTATTGTTATTAGAGTTACTACAGTATTGTTATTAGAGTTACGAGAGTATTGTTATTAGAGTCACTAGAGTATTGTTATTAGAGTTACTAGAGTATTGTTATTAGAGTTACTACAGTATTGTTATTAGAGTTACTAGAGTATTGTTATTAGAGTTACTACAGTATTGTTATTAGAGTTACTACAGTATTGTTATTAGAGTTACTAGAGTATTGTTATTAGAATTACTAGAGTATTGTTATTAGAGTATTGTTATTAGAGTCACTAGAGTATTGTTATTAGAGTTACTAGAGTATTGTTATTAGAGTTACTAGAGTATTGTTATTAGAGTTACTAGAGTATTGTTATTAGAGTCACTAGAGTATTGTTAGTGCACTGCCAAAAGATTTCATGGACTTCATAGATTGACATTTTTCTCCCTGCAGTCGATGGTCTGAAGTAGCCTAATAGTATAATAATTAAATGATTAATTAAGTAAGTAATTATTTTGTTTATTTGCTGTTGTCTCTCTTTACATCTCTTTTAAACTCTCCATCCCTCACCCCCTCTCGTGTGTGTGTGTGTGTGTGCAGAGATGGAAAGATCAGTCGTGAGGAGATGATTGATTACTTCATGAAAGCCAGCTCTCTGCTGAACTGCAAAATGGGCTTCATCCACACCTTCACTGAGACCACCTACGTCAAGCCCACCTTCTGTGAGCACTGCGCAGGCTTTGTGAGTATTCACCATGCAACGCTTGTGTGTGTGTGTGTGTGTGTGTGTGTGCGTCTCTGTGTGTGTGCGTGTGTGTGTGTCTGTGTCTGTGTGTGTGTGTGTGTGTGTGAGAA
>PYXC01002657.1:0-2500 GCA_015244755.2 Tenualosa ilisha
AGAGGGTAAATTAAACCCATTGTATTTATGTTGTAGATTTTACCATTGTCACATTGAAGGGGTTCACAGCCAGTTTGACTCATTCAGGATCTCATACAACACTAACTCTGATATGGGATCTCATACAACACTAACTCTGATATGGGATCTCATACAACACTAACTCTGATATGGGATCTCATACAACACTAACTGTAGTCTGAGTTTCCCTCTCATATGGTCTCCCTCATTCTTTCATTCCCTCTATTTATCTTATGTTATCCCTTTCTTTCCTTTCATCTCTCTCCTCTCTCTCTCCCTTCCTGCTGTTCATCTCCTTCCCACATTCAATCTCTCTCTCTCTCTCCCCCTCTCTTCCGCTCGCTCTCCTAAATCATGTAGAGGTTCTGCTGACAGCTTTAGTGTCTGGAGATAATATTTACCTCTTTCCTTAGGCTCCTCCCTGTCCCTCTCTCTCTCTCTCTCTCTCTCTCTCTCTCTCTCCCCCCCCCTCTCTCTCTTCTCTCTCTCTCTCTCCTCTTCCCCCTCTCTCTCTCCTGATGCATGTTCCCTCTCTCACATTCCATTTTTATATTCTCTGCCCTTCACTACATTCTCTCTCTCTCTCTATCTTTCTCTCTCTCTCTCATTCTCTCTCTCTATCTATCTATCTTTATCAGTCCCTTACCCTGATCACTCTCATCACACTCTTTGTACAAATACACAATTTGACAATTTGATTATCTGAGTTTGACTATCTGAGTTTAACTGTCTGAGTTTGACTATCTGAGTCTGACTATCTGAGTCTGACTGTCTGAGTTTGACTGTCTGAGTTTGACTATCTGAGTCTGACTATCAGAGTTTGACTATCTGAGTTTAACTGTCTGAGTTTGACTATCTGAGTCTGACTATCTGAGTTTGACTATCTGAGTCTGACTGTCTGAGTTTGACTGTCTGAGTTTGACTATCTGAATTTGACTGTCTGAGTCTGACTATCTGAGTTTGACTATCTGAGTCTGACTATCAGAGTTTGACTGTCTGAATTTGACTGTCTGAGTCTGACTATCTGAGTTTGACTATTTGAATCTGACTGTCTGAGTTTGACTATCTGAGTCTGACTGTCTGAGTTTGACGCTGTGTGGATAAAGACAGATAAAATCAGCTTTTATTAGGGCCCTATGTCGTCACATTTTATTCTGCTTTATTTATGTATTGATTGATTGGTAGGGCATACATACACTATGTCATACATACACTATGTCATACATACACTATGTCATACATACACTATGTCATACACACACTATGTCATACATACACTATGTCATACATACACTATGTCATACACACACTATGTCATACATACACTATGGCATACATACACTATGGCATACATACACTATGTCATACATACACTATGGCATACATACACTATGTCATACATACACTATGTCATACACACACTATGTCATACATACACTATGGCATACATACACTATGTCATACACACACTATGTCATACACACACTATGTCATACATACACTATGTCATACACACACTATGTCATACATACACTCTGTCATACATACACTATGTCATACATACACTATGTCATAAATACACTATGTCATACATACACTATGTCATACATACACTATGCCATACACACACTATGTCATACACACACTATGTCATACATACACTCTGTCATACATACACTATGTCATAAATACACTATGTCATACATACACTATGTCATACATACACTATGCCATACACACACTATGTCATACACACACTATGTCATACACACACTATGTCATACACACACTATGCCATACACACACTATGTCATACACACACTATGTCATACACACACTATGTCATACATACACTATGTCATACATACACTATGCCATACACACACTATGCCATACACACACTATGTCATACATACACTATGTCATACATACACTATGCCATACACACACTATGCCATACACACACTATGTCATACATACACTATGTCATACACACACTATGCCATACACACACTATGCCATACACACACTATGTCATACATACACTATGTCATACATACACTATGCCATACACACACTATGCCATACACACACTATGTCATACATACACTATGTCATACACACACTATGCCATACACACACTATGTCATACATACACTATGTCATACATACACTATGCCATACACACACTATGCCATACACACACTATGTCATACATACACTATGTCATACATACACTATGCCATACACACACTATGCCATACACACACTATGTCATACATACACTATGTCATGCATACCCTATGCCATACATACACTATGCATGTCATCCACAAGCCATACATACACTATGCCATACACACACTATGCCATACACACACTATGTCATACATACACTATGTCATGCATACCCTATGCCATACATACACTATGCATGTCATCCACAAGCCATACATACACTATGCCATACACACACTAT
>PYXC01002657.1:7500-50242 GCA_015244755.2 Tenualosa ilisha
TACAACACAATAACAACACAAAGAGGAGAAAGAGCATTATAAGAAAATATATGATATGAAGTGTAATATACAGTCTGAAATGCAATGCGTAGTAAAGAAAATGTTAAAATAAAAAAACTAAAATATTTTAAATAACACCATGCAGTAAACCAGCTGAGGTGCACAAGTGGAGAGACACCAGTACAGAAACACTCATGTGAACAGATGTGTCAGATAGGTTGTCCAGTCTGGGACACTTCAGACACACACACACATACATTTTTCTACCATGCATTGTACTGTAGGCAGAGTAAGGTGCAATAATTGGTAAGGCACAGTGAACAGGTAACATTCAGTGTACAATGAACCCAGTATCACTCCAGGATTGGGGAGGCATTTGTTGACCCTTTACCAAAGATGTAGATGTCATCGTAAAGTGTGATGGCAAATGGCAGGAAAGATTTCCTATATCTGTCCCTACGACAGCGGAGTTGGAGAAGTCTGAGTGAGAAGACACTCCTCTGTCTGACCACCGTGTGATGGAGAGGGTGCTTATCACTATCCATGATGGTTAACAGTTTGTTCAGTGCTCTCCTCTCCACCACAGTCTCTGATGATCCAGTCTGAGGCCTAGTACAGAGCCAGCCTTCCTGATGATCCAGTCTGAGGCCTAGTACAGAGCCAGCCTTCCTGATGATCCAGTCTGAGGCCTAGTACAGAGCCAGCCTTCCTGATGATCCAGTCTGAGGCCTAGTACAGAGCCAGCCTTCCTGATGATCCAGTCTGAGGCCTAGTACAGAGTCAGCCTTCCTGATGATCCAGTGTGAGGCCTAGTACAGAGCCAGCCTTCCTGATGATCCAGTCTGAGGCCTAGTACAGCGTCAGCCTTCCTGATGATCCAGTGTGAGGCCTAGTACAGAGCCAGCCTTCCTGATGATCCAGTGTGAGGCCTAGTACAGAGCCAGCCTTCCTGATGATCTTATTCAGTCTATGAGCATCACTGAATCCAATGCTACCGCTTCCAATGCTTCCGTTTGCCGCGATCTTGAGAATGTCACTTATTTCCTAATCCTTGCAAAGTTTATCCTCCATCAGTAAGAACAAAAATCTGTGTGGTGCCCACTGACCAAACTTTCATTTGTCATTTGCGATGTCTGTAAAACTGATTAACGCACGCACTTACTCACAATACTTCCTGGTCCTCCTTCACCTCTGAAGCCGCCCCTTTGCGGAAGCGCGCGCCACTATTGGACAGCCTTTATGTCATTCCGCAGGGGTGAGGACACCCTCATTCCTGCTGTTCTCATACAGGGGTGTTCATCATATTCACGTTTATATTTTGTACTTTACTCTGCAAAGCCACAATATTTGTATGTATTTTTAAGTTAGGCTGTTATTAATATGTTTAATAATGTTGACAATAGAAAAGTTATAATGATCCAGCTTGTGCTTTGGTCAACTTTGTATGATGTGTATCCCTGCACTGTTGTGATCTAAATGTCCCAATTCAGGGCCAATTGGCACTAATGCTGTGGTGTATATAATAGGGGTAGTTCGGTGCCTCTGGGTGGTTCTGCTGGGTGATGTAGTAGCAGGTGCAGTAAGCTAAATGTGTTGCGTGTTGACTTAAGTCTTTTGGGACAAACTGACTTTGTTTCTTTTATTAGATGAAAGTGTTTTTGTTGATCAGTGCTGTTTTTGTTGTGCACCCCGTTTGGAAAATAAATGTGCTTCACTTTTGGATTGGCAACAACCTCTCCTGTGAATCTTCACCACTTCCACTTCACAGTCTACATCCCTACTCGTGAGCTGGCCGCTCTGGCCTCTCACGTTGTCTTTTTGTTACTTCATCCATTTTATCACCCTTTTTATCTCTCTCTCTCTCATTTGGTCTTTCTGCTGCACACACTCACACACACACACACACACACACACAGGTCATATAGTATATGGTTCACCAACCATCTGTTACTTCCAAATACTATAAATTAATAAAAAAACATGTGTTCAACATGCATGTTTGTGCATGGAGAACTCTCTCTCTCTCTCTCTCTCTCTCTCTCTCTCTCTCTCTCTCTCTCTCTCTATCTGTCTCTTTCAGCCATTCTCTATGGTTCTATGGATTTAGAGCCTCTTCATTTAGATCAAGCCAGTTAAAAATATTTTTTGAATTTTAGCCAGTGTGAAATATTGATTTACACCAAATTCAGAGAAGAGTTTAAGTGAAAGTTTGAACTGAATGGTTTTTGAACATTAGGTCAATGTAAAATCTTTATGGTGAATGGTTACTTCAATTTTATAATAAATCCAATGTTTCACTTTTTCCAATCAGGGCTCCTTGTCTACATTTTCTTTTTGTTACTTGCTCTTTTAATCATCCTTTTCTTTTATCTCTCTCTGTCTCTCATTCTGTCTTTCTGCTGCATGCACGCACACACACACACACACACACATCATATGAAAGAGTGTAGTTGCCACAGGATGTCTATGACAGGGGTGCCCAACCTTTTTTGGCTTGTGAGCTACTTTGAAAATGACGGGACTGAAAAGATCCACCACATGATGTTTTAATCATCCCTCCGCCACACTGGCATCTCAGTCAGGGAAATTCTGCACACACCACCTTGCTTCAAATCTACCATGGTTAGGCCTTTTTACCTCTAGTCCCTACTCTTCAACATGTCTGTCAGCTCTTTTCAAAAGCCAAATTCTGAAGCACCTGCAGCCGCTACAGCCATTTGCTGCTTGTATTCTGTGTCAGAGAAACTCTTTCATCCCCGGACAAGACAAGGCCACTTTTGAGATTAGGCTACTTCTTACCTTAACCTTTGTTAATGTGTCAACATTGACACCACGACTATAAACCTATAAAACCATATTTGTTCAGTTTCCATGGTTGTACACAGAACACACACTCTCTCTCTCTTTCTCTCTCTCTCTCACACACACACACACACACACACACACACACACACACACACACACACACACATGACATAGCATATGAGTGGGGATATTGAAGTTCAAGGATCACAGCTGTCTACTCCAAATACCATAAAACTATAAATCTGTAAACATGGAGGTCTATGATTGTGCACTGAAAACTACTCTGTCTCTCTCTCTCTCTCTCTCTCACACACACACACACACACATGACATAGCATATGAGTGGGGATATTGAAGTTCAAGGATCACAGGTGTCTACTCCAAATACCATAAAACTATAAATCTGTAAACATGGACGTCCATGATTGTGCACTGAAAACTACTCTGTCTCTCTCTCTCTCTCACACACACACACACACACACACACACACACACTCATACTGAGAACTATACCCTCATGCGGCTCATGAACCTCAGCCTGTGGTCAGGTGACAACCTCTCCTCACACTGCAGTCTGAAACTCAGCCCTAACCCTAACCCTAACCTCTCCTCACACTGCAGTCTGAAACTCAGCCCTAACCCTAACCCTAACCTCTCCTCACACTGCAGTCTGAAACTCAGCCCTAACCCTAACCCTAACCTCTCCTCACACTGCAGTCTGAAACTCAGCCCTAACCCTAACCCTAACCTCTCCTCACACTGCAGTCGCACCTCAAATCCTTTGTCTTTGACTTTCTTTTGACATATTTTATGTGTACAGTATATAAACTAAAATCATTCAAAAGTGTATTATAGTAAAAGTATATATAGAAAATATGACTGTGCAAATATTATTTGTCTAAATGCTGGTGTCTAAATGTAAGTCTGAATGTCTCCTGGCATGACTTAGCATAAACTGGAGCCAACAGTGAAAGTCAGTGAATGTTACTGAGATGATGTGTCTGACATCCAATATCATGTAAGATACACACTGCAGATCATACTGCATCCTTCATAAGTACAACCAGCAAGCAGTAGATTGTCTATTGTTTGCTACGGTTCACAAGCAGAGTGATTGGCACTGCAAGCGTTATGCTAACAGTAGAGTGATTGGCACTGCAAGCGTCATGCTAACAGTAGAGTGATTGGCACTGCAAGCATTATGCTAACAGTAGAGTGATTGGCACTGCAAGCATTATGCTAACAGAAAGCAACCTGGTTTATCTTTAAGATCACATCACTAAGCTCATCAATGTCAGTTTAATGTACCAAACATTTCACACACAGTAGGTCTGTAAAGGGCACATGTGCTACAGGCCAGTTTGAGCCCCATCTAAGACTGACTTATACTCAAGAAACACACCTGTGCCACATGAAGCCAGAAATCCTCTAAAACAGGACACTATCAGTCAGTTGAGTTATTGTGTGTGTGTGTGTGTGTGTGTGTGTGTGTGTGTGTGTGTGTGTGTACATTCCTTCCCATATGCTATATGACTTACAAAGCGCACGCGTGTGTGTTTGTTTGTGTCTTTGTTTGTGTGTGTGTGTGTGTGACAGCGAGAGAATGTGGTGAGTGCACATAGCTGTTTTGTGATGTATTATAGAGTTTGGAATGTGTGTGTGTGTGTGTGTGTATCTGTGTGCGTGCGTGTGTGCGTGTGTGTGTGTGTGTGTGTGTGACAGCAAGAGAATGTGGGTGAGTGCACATAGCTGTTTTGTGATGTATTATAGAGTTTGGAATGTGTGTGTGTGTGTCTGTGTGTTTGTGTATGTCTGTGTGCATTTCTGTGTGTGTGTGTGTGTCTGTCTGTCTGTCTGTGCTTGTGATGTATTATAGAGTTTAGAATGTGTGTGTGTGTGTATGTGTGAGTGTGTGTGTGTGTGTGTGTGTGTGTGTGTGTGTGTGTGTGTGTGTGTGTGTGTGTGTGTGTGTGTGTGTGTGTGTGTGTGTGTGTGTGTGTGTGTTTGTATGTCTGTCTGTCTGTCTGTGCTTGTGATGTATTATACAAAGTGTGTAGTGGGAATGAAGATCAGTACTGCTGACACCTGTCAACACGAGAGGACACTCCTCAGACACCCTAGAGTCATGACTGTGTGTGTGTGTGTGTGTGTGTGTGTGTGTGTGTGTGTGTGTGTGTGTGTGTTTGTTTGTACATCTCCTAAGTACTGCCCCTGTGCAATATGACCTATATGATTGTGTGTGTGTGTGTGTGTGTGTGTGTAAGGGAATAAAGAGAAAGACAGAGAGATAGAAAGATAAAGAGGGTGGATAGGTAGAGAGCAGAAATGGAGAGAGTAAGACAGGGAGATAGAAAGAGAAGGATAAAGAGAGAGAAATAGAAAACAGAGGGAGAGAGGAAAAGAGAGAAAAAGTAAAAGAATAGAAAGAGATGAAAGGGATGGTCTAGGAAGAGGAAACTATTCACCACACACACACACACACACACACACACACACACACACACACACTGTTTCACTGCAGGGAGAAGCAGATTTATTCAGCAGTGTCTACTGTTGCTCTGATGTTTTCAGAAAAATACAGTGGATTTTGCATAATAAACACACACACACACACACACACACACACACGCGCGCGCGCACACACACACGCTTCCAATTTGACAGAAGATATTTGAATGATAAGATCAAATGCGAGCTAAAAAAGTGTTTGCTGATACCCCATGCACAGATTAGCTTCACAGACACATCAAAGAGCCATAGTGTGTGGGGTGGAGACTGAGATCCTCCTATTCCCAAACCTTCTCTCTCTCTCTCTCTCTCTCTCTACCTCCATACCTCTCTCACTCTTTCCTTCCCCTGCATCTCTCTCAGCAGCAAATCCTAATTCTTCAAATCTAGAATTTCTGGATGAGCAATAAACCTCTATGTTGTCACAATATCAAGCTGTGAGCAGGGGCAGTGTCTAGGGCTGGAGCTGGGGGCTGGCAGTCAGGCCTTGGGGGTTGGGGCTGGGGCTGGGGCTGGGGCTGGGGCAGTGAAGTCGGGCCATGGGTGTTGGGGCTGGAGCTGGGGCTGGCAGTCAGGCCTTGGGTGTTGGGGCTAGAGCTGGGGCTGGGGCTGGGGCAGTGTCTGGAAGTCAGGCTTTGGGTGTTGGGGCAGGAGCTGGGGCAGGGACTGGTAGTCAGGCCTTATTTAACTTTTATTGATCGACAGGTAAGGAAGAAGCAGAAGGTGTTACTAGCTCTCCTTCTTATCAAAAGGAAAATGTGTTTCCAATTTCAGGATCCAGAGACATTCAGCTCTCCCTCTTTGTGCTTAAGTAAACCCAGGATTGCTTTCAAGACAACAGACCAGCTAAGGTAAGTAGTGTTGAAACCAGATTTCAAATACAATTTCAAATTCACTGCTGAATTTAGACAACTAAACAACTAAACAACGTTCCTCTTTTCCTAGTTCCTCATTTCTTTTGATTATTTATGGTTTTCATTTGAAGAAATGATGTGTACCGTCAAACTGAAAGTGAACTTCTGGTGCATATTAGTTGTTACCAGTTGTCATATGATGTTCAAACTCCATACTGACAGCATTCACTGAGCACAAACAACAGGACTATAGTTCTACAGTAGTAGGGTTATCATACTCTGGCTGATCGCATCACGTTTTAAGTTTGCCTTGGTTTGCTCTTTGTTGTGATCTTTACGTCCCATTGTGTATTGGTAGCTCCTGACGGGGTTGGAGTTACACTGCACCACAGTCTGTTTTCTCTGTGAGTATTTAGTTCATGCCTGTTTGCGATCCACATTACTGAACCTCTGAACTTGCCAATAAACTTGTGCAGTGGAAAACAGATATCTAGCCTCTGAGCCTGTATACATGACAGTGTTTTAGACAAACAGATAAGAAATAAAGAAATGAAAAGAATTACACAATAAATCAAATAAATTAGTAATAGTTAATATGTCGTAACATTTTTTGTTTCCATAAACATGGATCTGAGTTGATTGGGATTTCTTATTTGTTTATGTCCAGAATCCATTTAAATAAACTGAAATTTGCCATTCTCTTGTCTTTCCAGTGCTGAAAAGACCTGCTTATACCCCTCTAAAATAAGGATAATAATTATAAAATACTAATTCACTAGTTCACCCAATCAGATAGCTTGATACTGAGCGCTGGGTATGAGCATGTTTGCCTGGTAGCTAGCTGTGGTCCTGGGATGCCATTAGAACACGTTAGAACACAACAGAACACATTAGAACACAACAGCTTAGAACACGTGCGAGTGATGTTCCCTGTCACCCCACGATAGATAAGGGGGAATTACCTCAGGTCTACCAGTGAAAATGAGGAACTAGGAGAGGAGAAGGAAGCTTTGAAATGCTGGGGCATGAGATATAGTGGGCAGGTACGGAGGGGTTAAATCTCCTACAAACAGAAGTTGGTTGAGTGATGACTGTCAATCAATCCTTTGGGCCCCTCCCAAACTATGTTTAACAAACTGATGAACTTTAAAAAAGTTGAAAATAGATAAATTCAGTTTTATATTTATATCATGCATTGTTTATTGTTTGAATTTGCTTAATATGTGCGTGTGTGTCAGAGAGATGGTGGAGTTGAGTTCCAACTGTATGATATTTTCTTATCACTAATTGGTCCTATGATAAGGCTTCGGCTCTGCATAAGTTTGTCTGGCATCTCTGATTTGCTCAGTTCTCCCAGCTGACATGTGGCTGCAGTTCTGGTTCAAATTGTCTGTAAGTTATGCAACTTTTGTCTACTACTAAGGTTAATAGGACTGCTGTAGCTTGTAAAGGCTACAAAAAGCTTTGAGCACAATGCAATGTATTGTTTTAATTGTAACGTCAGGTGGTCTGAAAGGAGGATTCAGTAGCTAGATTTGATAGATCTGATAGATCTGATAGATCTGATAGATTCTCAATAGCTTTGTTTCTGGTTCATTTGTTTATCCACTTTAAGCTCCATCTAATTTCTACATCTGAAACCATAAAGGGCAGAGAAACACAGAGGACAGATAAGAGAATTCCAGCATTATTCCTCTTTATTGTTTGAGAATTTATCATTTAAAGAATTTAAAGAATTTTAGGTCTAAACTGGTAGATACCAACAACACCAAAACAACACCTAGAACCTGGCTAGATAATGGTGTCTTTCGGCAATGTGTTCAGCCTTGTTTAGTACCAAAATAAGAGCCCTAATTTGTTGCATAGTGTTGCTTACATTTTATTGTGGCTTTAATGTAATTGTTCCACACATTCACCTAACTGTCTGAGTTAACCTATTTTCACATGCAACTACACAGGATAGTTAATGGTAATAACATTCTATAGCTATTTAAAAACATAACCAGTAAGCTTAAGATGGCTTTGTACTGGGCAATGCACCTTGGGCCGACACACAGGTTTGGACCGGGCCGGGTCTGTCATAATTTGATAAAAAATATATATATTATTTTCTTGACCGACCTGATCTCTCGGGCCTCCCCGCAGATTTTTTTCTGGACTCAAAATTTGCTCAGAGTAGCCTTTCAATCAGCAACATTTGCAGGCCAGAGGCTCAATTACGCATAAGTAGACTAATGCTGTGGACGTGAACATCTCTTAGCGAAGACATAAAGACCTGTAATGATATGATAGGCTTGTTTGTTTCGTCTTGAAATGCACAAGGTCAAGCCTTCTATTAACACTTATTTGTAAAATTGACCTCAATTCTTTCAATTCAGTTCTTTTAATACTTATTTGTAAAATTTACTTGAGTTCAATTGCTAGGCCTGACTGACCTCAAAATTTCTACATATAATTAAACCAGTAAGTTTTACTGTTGTGCAGTAAGTGTTGGAGAGGGTAAAAACCCTTTACGGAGTACAATATAGAAATAAATCAGAATTTAAACACAAATCTGTTCATGCGTCACTTTACTTGTATCCTGGGCGCGACACGCTAAAAAAAAACATAAATTGTCCCAAACACTGAGCAGAGGCAGTGCTGGGGCTGAAATTATACCACAATAATAGTAGTTTTTTTTTAGATTAGATTAGATTCAACTTTATTGTCATTACACATGTATGAATACACTCAAAAAGGATTTCTTAAATGAACTTAAAAAAATCATGGAAAGTATTTCCACATGATCAAATGTCTTATATTGAACATTAAGCAACTCTGCTGATTCAACATGTTCACCTTTCTTTAGTTTCATTTAATTTAGTTGGGTTGATCCAACGTGTTAGAATTAGGATATCCAAACCCCATTTAATCAAGTTGATCCAACAAGGTTTCTTAATGTTGAAAAAAGGCTATTGAATCATGTGGAAATACTTTCCATGTTATAATTAAGTAATTTCTAAATATTAGATTAGAGCTCACTTTGAAAAAGGTTAAACTACGCAAAACATAAGGAATAAAAGTTAAAACACCACAAAACCAAGATGTTCTGAAACTGTATTTCAGAAATTACAACTGAACTTTGCACATTCAAGTTCAAGCGATTTTTTTTCATAAAATATAATACGTTTCACAGTGGCAGTTAAGGATGGTGTTCATTTTAATGAGAAACTAGGACTCAAACTTACTGAAACTGCTTAGTGTGTGTATTAACAAAATAAATCAAGTACACCAGCATACTTTATATTTGAAACAAAAAAAAAACACACAGCTCAACTTCTACTCTTGACTGCCAACAGAATCAATTCTGACCTCTAACTCCAGTGAACAGCTTTCATTTTGCAGATTGTTAATGTACTAGAAAAATATCTGAAACAGTAACACTGCATTTAATGCAGGCATGAAAATGTGCCACTTTAACAGCTACACCCAAGAATTGTTTTTAGAGCCTGCACTTTAGTTGATAACCTGTTCCCATCCAACTCTAGAATTATTTTCTGTAGCGCTTCAAATGTATACTTGTGTTCAGGAGGGTAACATAAGTTCAAACAATACACAGATGCAAGAAAAATTGCCACTGCAAATGGAACACTCTGCAACTCACTGAGTACCATCACCCCCTCCAGAATTACTCCGACGTCCTCAACTGAATCACCAGGTTCTGCACCTTCATGTCTTACGACATAGATGCCATAGGTGGTCTCTGCCTTGGCTGCGTGACAGTCTAGATCATGTGACTATAAAAAAAAAAAACAATTAAAGAGAGATTAATTTTTAACTGGTGTTCAATGTGAAAGAACAATGAAGACTTTAAGACAGCAGGTGCATTTGCCAGAGAATAAACACAGGCAATGTACCTCATCACCATTGCTGCAATACACCCCAGGTTTTAAGTTTTGATTTCTTTACATGTACAGTTTCCTTAGTTTAAGACCAGTGTCTGGTGAAAATGTAATGGCTGTAATCCAATTGGAAAAATCTTCACTGAAAAATGCAGAAACATTCAATACTCATGATGAATGGTATCATCTTAACAAAACAAAACAAATAGCCAAACCTACTAGTACTCAATAAAAACAACTACGCAATAGAGCTGATGAGAACCTCAAAGGAACCCCAATCACTGCTTTTGATTATTCCCTTACTGAAGATAAGGGTTAACTAGATGTACCGCATAGCGATACATGGTATGACCGCCGCAATGTATTGAAATGTGAGAACTGTTGGCATGACAAGTGTGTGGTAGAACAGTGTTGTGAGGTGGGAATTAGATTGGAAATTATGTCTTGGAAGTGGGTATGGATGTGTTTTTTGAATGAATGAGATTGTGTGTGATTTTGTAGTGTGTAGGAGTGATTTATGAAAGGGTAGGTGTTGTCATAGTATGTATGTAGCCTACATGTGTTAATTTGAACTCTTGCCACTTGGTGTTTGTGTAGAGATGGTAGTCATAAGATTGTCTTGTATGGAGTATTATATATAAAAAAAAAAAAAAAAATATATATATATATATATATATATATAGGTCTTTTGACACCTATATATGGCGATAAACAGCGCCCCGTATGACGAAATGTCACAAAATTTAGTACACATGACAAGAAAGCTGTTTAGAGATGGCATGTCAACTTTGACCAAATTTGAGCAATTAAAAGCCAAGATATGTACTTTTGAAAAATTTTAAGCTACGTGTTCAATGTTCATTGACGTGTAACTTCGAAACAATTTATCTCAAGATAAATCCTTTGATAACTTTTTGTCAGCATTGTCTGCAGATGACGTATACCAAATTTGGTGAGATTCTCATTAACGGCCTATGACGGGTTCGTTCAGATTCATTTTCGCAATGTTCAAATTTCATGTAAATTGTTTTCGTTGGAAGTGGGCGTCGACCAGTGTTTTCAATGCGTGAGATTCAATAGATTTCACGATAAAAAAAAAATGTTGTAAACATTAGCATTCTCTAGATAATAGGCAAAATGACATTTTCTACAATTACAGCGCCCCCTATGGACCAAATTTTATGGCATGTGCTGTGGTTTCAGAGGTCTTTGTGGTGATCGTACATGACATATTTCGTGCAGTTCCCACCTTCTCGGTCCAAGATATTGGCAACTCAAAATCCCAATTTTTGCATTTACCCTTATCACTAGGTGGCGCTATGCTTCACGTGAGCGTTTATGGGCTGGGTTGATACGTCTCTGTAACACCAACATACTAACACAAAATCGTTATCTTGGGCAAAAATGTTAATGAGTTATTTAACAAAAACTGTTTTTTGACACCTAGCTTCGGCGATAAACAGCGCCCCCTATGACGAAATGTCACAAAATTTAGTACACATGACAAAAAAGCTGTTTAGAGATGGCATGCCAAGTTTGACCAAATTTGAGCAATTAAAAGCCAAGATATGTACTTTTAAAGAATTTTAAGCTACGTGTTCAATGTTCATTGACGTGTAACTTCGAAACAATTTATCTCAAGATAAATCCTTTGATAACTTTTTGTCAGCATTGTCTGTAGATGACGTATACCAAATTTGGTGAGATTCACATTAACGGCCTATGACGAGTTCGTTCAGATTCGTTTTCGCTATGTTCAAATTTCATGTAAACTGTTTTCGTTGGAAGTGGGCGTCGACCAGTGTTTTCCATGCGTGAGGTTCAATAGATTTCACGATAAAAAAAAAAATGTTGTAAACATTAGCATTCTCTAGATAATAGGCAAAATGACATTTTCTGCAATTACAGCGCCCCCTATGGTCCAAATTTCATGGCTTGTGCTGTGGTTTTAGAAGTCTTTAGGGTGATCGTGCATGACATATTTTGCGCAGTTCCCAGCTTCTCGGTCCAAGATATTGCCAACTCAAAATCCCAATTTTTGCATTTACCCATATCAGTAGATGGCGCTATGCTTCAAGTGAGTGTTTATGGGCTGGGTCGATACGTCTCTGTAACACCGACATATTACAAAAATTTCGTGTTGTTGGGTGAAAGGTTCATCGAGTTATTCAGCGAAAACTTTTGCCGGTCTCCCCCTCTTTGACGGACACTGGCACAGTGGGGGGGGGGGGGCCCTTGGGGGCCAAAAGCTCATATTCGCTCACAAACTTCTAGGGCTACATGCCTACAAACATTCATCTCCCCCTGAGTTTCAATGTCCCGGGAATCGTTGACGGAAAATCGGTGAAAAAAAAAAAAAAAAATTGGGATTTTGAGTTGGCAATATCTTGGACCGAGAAGCTGGGAACTGCGCAAAATATGTCATGCACGATAACCCTAAAGACTTCTAAAACCACAGCACAAGCCATGAAATTTGGACCATAGGGGGCGCTGTAATTGCAGAAAATGTCATTTTGCCTATTATCTAGAGAATGCTAATGTTTACAGCAATTTTCTTTTTATTGTGAAAACTACTGACCCTCACGCATGGAAAACACTGGTCGACGCCCACTTCCAACGAAAACAATTTACATGAAATTTGAACATTGCGAAAACGAATCTGAACGAACTCGTCATAGGCCGTTAATGTGAATCTCACCAAATTTGGTATACGTCATCTACAGACAATGCTGACAAAAAGTTATCAAAGGATTTATCTTGAGATAAATTGTTTCGAAGTTACACGTCAATGAACATTTAACACGTAGCTTAAAATTCTTTAAAAGTACATATCTTGGCTTTTAATTGCTCAAATTTGGTCAAACTTGGCATGCAATCTCTAAACAGCTTTTTTGTCATGTGTACTAAATTTTGTGACATTTCGTCATAGGGGGCGCTGTTTATCGCCGAAGCTAGGTGTCAAAAAACAGTTTTTGTTAAATAACTCGTTAAATTTTTGCCCATGATAACGATTTTGTGTTAGTATGTTGGTGTTACAGAGACGTATCGACCCAGCCCATAAACGCTCACGTGAAGCATAGCGCCACCTAATGATAAGGGTAAATGCAAAAAATGGGATTTTCAGTTGCCAATATCTTGGACCGAGAAGGTGGGAACTGCACGAAATATGTCATGCACGATCACCACAAAGACCTCTGAAACCACAGCACATGCCATAAAATTTGGTCCATAGGGGGCGCTGTAATTGTAGAAAATGTCATTTTGCCTATTATCTAGAGAATGCTAATGTTTACAACATTTTTTTTTTTATCGTGAAATCTATTGAACCTCACGCATGGAAAACACTGGTCGACGCCCACTTCCAACGAACACAATTTACATGAAATTTGAACATTGCGAAAACGAATCTGAACGAACTCGTCATAGGCCGTTAATGTGAATCTCACCAAATTTGGTATACGTCATCTACAGACAATGCTGACAAAAAGTTATCAAAGGATTTATCTTGAGATAAATTGTTTCGAAGTTACACGTCAATGAACATTTAACACGTAGCTTAAAATTCTTTAAAAGTACACATCTTGGCTTTTAATTGCTCAAATTTGGTCAAACTTGGCATGCCATCTCTAAACAGCTTTTTTGTCATGTGTACTAAATTTTGTGACATTTCGTCATAGGGGGCGCTGTTTATCGCCGAAGCTAGGTGTCAAAAAACAGTTTTTGTTAAATAACTCGTTAACATTTTTGCCCAAGATAACGATTTTGTGTTAGTATGTTGGTGTTACAGAGACGTATCAACCCAGCCATAAACGCTCACGTGAAGCATAGCGCCACCTAGTGATAAGGGTTAATGCAAAAATTGGGATTTGAGTTGCCAATATCTTGGACCGAGAAGGTGGGAACTGCACGAAATATGTCATGTACGATCACCACAAAGACCTCTGAAACCACAGCACATGCCATAAAATTTGGTCCATAGGGGGCGCTGTAATTGTAGAAAATGTCATTTTGCCTATTATCTAGAGAATGCTAATGTTTACAACATTTTTTTTTTTATCGTGAAATCTATTGAACCTCACGCATGGAAAACACTGGTCGACGCCCACTTCCAATGAAAACAATTTACATGAAATTTGAACATTGCGAAAATGAATCTGAACGAACCCGTCATAGGCCGTTAATGAGAATCTCACCAAATTTGGTATATGTCATCTGCAGACAATGCTGACAAAAAGTTATCAAAGGATTTATCTTGAGATAAATTGTTTCGAAGTTACACGTCAATGAACATTGAACACGTAGCTTAAAATTTTTCAAAAGTACATATCTTGGCTTTTAATTGCTCAAATTTGGTCAAAGTTGACATGCCATCTCTAAACAGCTTTCTTGTCATGTGTACTAAATTTTGTGACATTTCGTCATAGGGGGCGCTGTTTATCGCCATATATATGTGTCAAAAGACCTATATATATATATATATATATATATTTTTATATGATACTCCATACAAGACAATCTTATGACTACCATCTCTACACAAACACCAAGTGGCAAGAGTTCAAATTAACACATGTAGGCTACATACATACTATGACAACACCTACCCTTTCATAAATCACTCCTACACACTACAAAATCACACACAATCTCATTCATTCAAAAAACACATCCATACCCACTTCCAAGACATAATTTCCAATCTAATTCCCACCTCACAACACTGTTCTACCACACACTTGTCATGCCAACAGTTCTCACATTTCAATACATTGCGGCGGTCATACCATGTATCGCTATGCGGTACATCTAGTCTAAATTGTCTTTGAAAGCACGAGGTGAGGAACACACTGTGTACACATCTACACACAAAAGAGAACACACATTTTGGGTAGAAAATTAAGCTATAAAGGTTCAAACTCTTGAAGTTTCTTTTCATGTATCATACCTGGGTCATAGGTACCATGATGTTTCTGAGTTTTCCACCAATCATTCCAGCTCTCTTGCGAAAAGCCTTCATCAGCTTCTCAGAGTGAGCATCCAACTGGGAGAAAAACTTTGACTGCAAATTCACAGTTGTGATCCTTTTGAATTCAGCACAGAGCTGTGAAATACAAAACACACACATGCACATAATTAATCCTGTCCTGTTAATTAGTCCTGTTTCCATATACAAATACCAATGTACACTGGAAACTCCTACAAAAAGGAAGAAGTTTCACTTACCTCACGAACACTGAAGAGTGCTGGCCACCTAGTTTTGAACTCCGCCATCATAGGCTCCTCTTGAACGACTTCTTGCCTTCTTTGGGAGAAGGTCTCGTCCATCAACTCTGCTACCTTACCCTCATTGTTTCTTTTCTCCACTTCTGAGAGAAGTGCCACTCTTTTCAATTCCTGAGTGTCGTTTGTCTCGTCAGCTGGATAAGCTGGGCAGAAATTGACTTCTGCTTTTCTTGGCTTCTTCAAGTCTTCTTAGTTTTGTTCTGTAATTAGCCAATTTGTACTTCAAGCTCGTCTTCCAGCCTCCATATCCAGTGACCGACCCAGGCTCTTTCAGACAAGGATGTGCTGATACAAGAGCTTCAGCAACCTCACTAAACTCAGCATCAGAGAGGTAGACCTTGTACTGAACAATTGCCTCAATCAAGCGATCAAGGATGGAAGACTTAAGTTTGGTACCAGGGTCCAACAAAGTGCCAGTCTTTTTGAAAGTAGCATTGGCTCTTTCTAGCTGCAATTGAGCATCGTAAGGGAAGCGAGGCACCCTACCCTAAAGACAACAGGCCATGCAGATGACCTTGAGGAGCTTGGCTCAGGAGAAGATAAGATGTCTGTGTCACACGAGGCAGTAGATGGCAAGGATGAGGAATCATGTGAAGAGCTTGATGGGACAGGAGATGAACAGGGTGGCAGTGGTGGACAGCTGGAATATGGTGGAGGTGGGGTATCATCAAGCAGGGTCGGGTAAGGCACAGCAAGCGAATTGAAGATGACTTTGATAGTGCTTTTGTCCTGAATTTCAGATGTTGAGGTCATATTGTTGAATTCATTACCAAAGTCAGGATCCATGTCTGAAGTCACCCTCTAGCCCACACTGGTTCTTGATGTGCTGTTTAAGTTCACCAACAGACTCAGGTATGCCATTTTGAATCGTCAACCTCTGAGAGTCGTTGTCGCCAAGACTGACTCGGAGCTTCACTGCAGATGGAACAGCCATAGCACAACTGTGAATGAAGAAAGAACACATCAGATGTAGACAAAACAAGAGAAACATTAACAAAATAAAAACAAATTCATTAAATTACCTCACTTTACAGGATTATATATCGTTTTAGTGTCACCATTTGGAGTGATCTAACAAAATAATCTGCCAAAGGGTAGACATCTGCTAATTCATCAAGACCAACCAAAACAGTTTCCTTTGCTGGACACTGACTCAACTCAAACGCTCTTAAGTGTTCCTGGTACCACCCAGAGAGCTTTTTCACCATGAAACACAACGTCTCCTGCACAACACAAATCTGAACAATCTCTCCAAAATCAGGCAGTCGACTAGTCGACCCATAAACGACAATCATGCCATTCCTAAATGTTACACCTTTGCATGACACATTTAGTGAGGTCAATATTACTAGTAGTGAGGAATTTCTGTTCAACAGCCTGAGCCATTTCCTGTTTCAAAACGTCAACAGGAACTGTTATAATTTCAAGACCAGCTTTTTCATAACTGGAGGAATTCAAGTGATAGGAAATCATTAGCTGATGCTTAGTGGCTAGGGAGAGGGGCACATTTTTGAAGTAGTTGGTGTGTCGAATAACCTGCTTAAAAAAGCTATGCTTAGCCTCAAATCGGAGGGTCCAGTGACCCACAAGTGGACCAAAAGCCCTGATTAGCTCTGGGTAATGTTCCAAATAATGATGTTTTGGTAGAAGTGTCACATGAGGGAAGAGTTCTTGATATTTATATCTGTGCTCTGAAATTTTGCCCTCAAGATAGGTACTTGACTCATCTGTGTGTGTTGGAGCAACCACCAGCTCCACAATATCTTTTAAATCCATCAATATTTGCCATGCCATTTCACCCTCAGGCACCAAATACCCAATTATGAAAGGGAGATGTCTTAGCAGGGCCCAATTTTCATGGGAGTTCCCACCAATGGTTTTTCTTGTTGAAAATGTGTGTGGGATCTCATAGGGCTTGTTGGTCTTGTCTCCACACTTAAAGGGGAATTGGAGTATGTGTTTATTAAGTGTGTCAAGATCAAAATATTTCTTGGATATCAGCAATGCTAAACAATGTGCAAGTTCTACAGGCACTATGCCCTCAAAAATGTCATGCATAACATCTGGAGGATATCCTGTATGAACACTGAAGTGGGTAAGCATTTTACTGATAGCACAATGGTTTTTGACCCCAAAACAGCTTGTTCCATTCATTTCAGCTGTCTGCACATGAGATTAGTTCTTTTGGAGTTCTTTTGTCTTGAGAGTGAAGAGGCCTGACTTTACCTCTGTAGTTTGGATGTCCGTTTTCATTCCTGTGCAAAACCGGCATATATACACAGCAGAAAAACTCTCATTAAAACCAGCTAAGCAGTGAGCACCTAGGTTATCTGCCACAACAACCTGAATAGGTCCTTTAAGGCATCTGCCAAGCAATGGAATAAAAACTCAATCCTGCTCCAACATTTTTACGTCTTGGAGAAGAAGATGTAAGATCTTGTCAATGCCATACTTCCTCACATCATCACTTTTACACAATACTGCCAAGTAAATTGATGACAGAGATGAATGTGAGCCTGGAGGCATATTACTCAAAGTCCAATAGATTCCACAAAGCTTATGTTTCCTGCGTGAAGTACCCAGGGGATTGCAAACCTCAAAATCATCAGCATATAAGTTCACCAAAATTCTCAATTCATTCCCTGACAGAAAACTATTTTCCTGGAAGTGTGAACCATCCTAAGTAAACCTGTACATATGTTGCTCACCAGTTACCCTATTACTCCTCTGTGCTTCATGATTTTCAATGACAGGTCTTCAAGCGTCTCAGTTAAAAGTGGCAATGTAGCAGAATTTAAGTAATGTAGCTTCTCTAAGAATGTGTCTATTTTTGCACCTGCCACATGTGCAAAAGGCTCTAACTTCAGCAATGCTCCAGCAAACTTTGTTCAATTATTTCAGGCAAGTTCTTGCATCCACCCTCATTGCTACATGCAAACTGACTGTCTACTTCATCAAAATCATCTACATGATGTGCATTTTCCTTAGGAACAACAGAAGAGTCTTTTGAAAATTGATTGATTGTAACTACTCCAGGCTTGAAATCTTTTAACATATGTGGATTGTGTTTCTTGTTCTTGTGAGAGTGAAATGTTCCATATATGTTGGTTTGAAAACTGCAATCACCAAACATACAAGTAACAGTTTCATTACTCCTCAAATGAGTACCAATGTGTACAAAATAATCCCTCTCGGTATGAAGGTCACAACAAGCACACAAATGACAATTGAATGTTGACAGTAGAAGTAACTCCTGAGAGTTTTCTTTGGGATGGACTCTACTCAAATGGATATGTAAAGCATTCCATGTCTTAAAAGAACACGGGCAGTCTGTGTGTAGGCATGAGTAGCGTCGCCTATGACTGTGCTCTAGTCTAATATGTTCTAGCAGCTCAAATCTAGTGGGTAGACATATATTACATTCCTTACACCTCCACATCCTAACCAAACTATTGCTACAAGTTGCAGCCCACTACAAAAAAATATATTTTTTCTTGCTCATTTTGTACACTGTGATCCTGCAGGAAGATCTCATTAAAGGTAATGGAAATAACCATCCAGGTAACAAATGTGGTTTAAGATTACACCTTTTCAGCTGTAGTCACTGATGCAGTTGGACATCAGAGGAAACACTGGCAGCCAGCGAGCAGAGTAGACCACTGTGGCAGCAACCTCACTGTAATAAACACAGATGAATTAATATCAGTAATTGAACAGATTATAAAATGACTATTTATAGCTCACATTGATGATGATTAGCCTATAAGTTTCAAAATGGTGAGAATGGGATAGATGCTATGATACGAGTACACATGGCATAGGCCTAGCGTGGGGACATTTTGTTTTTACCAGCTCAAAACAAGACTATCCGTAAACATTTTAACAAGTTATGTAGCCTACCCAAAGGAATACACTTCCAACAAAACTGCACATCTGACATCACTAAGTTAATTTTGAAATAAAATAATATTTTCCCCTTAGCCCCTAACTTAGACCATACAATTTACTGCTGGCATAGACCTTTGTAGACAGCAGGTTCTGCTAATTACTCTGATGCATGATTTGCCATGCTGTAACTGAAGATTTATATCACATTGGAGAGGTAAATACATGCAGAGCTTACATTATCCTACTACCTCAGCGACAATGGCAAACTATCTCTTGTTGGTTCTAGAGTGTGGCTACGATTCACTGTGATAAGAATTCCAAGTTAGTTGGGGGTATTTTATGAAGACAACTACCGGCTACGGCTAGCTAACACCACTACTACAAAGCCCACGTTTCACATGAGACGCTCGACGTTCTGATAGCCTAATGTGTGATCAAATTCCGTTAGCAATTTAACCCAGAAAATTGTTTGCATTTTAGATCCACTTTGGAGGGCTCATGGGTTAATGATAGCACTGGAAAGGCTAGGTGCTGCTGTGGAGAAGTTTCTTGGAAAAACCCAAAAAGCAGAGAAGTTTGTCTTGTTCAACCAAGTCTTTATTGCGTTCACCGAGAGAATGGTTATAACAGTGGTAATCCTCAACCATTCTAACCACTCTGATCTTTCTAACCATTCTAACCATTCTGACCTTACACCTTATCTATCTATCTTAAGTACTCCTGCTAGTAGATGATGTAGCTGGCACAGAGCCAATCCTACACAAGGCCTCAGTCTCTGTCCTTTTACGATGAGGCTCTAAACATGGTTTCAACACAGTTTTCAGAAAGGAGCCTACTGGTCTGCATACAGCTCTCTTGCTGGCATTTACACTTTCTTTTTATAGCACAACACTCTGCTGTATGCTCTATCCTCTGTCTGTATACACACATACATATATTACTTGTTTCTACAAAATTCCTGACACTGCCTTCACGCATGTCTCCACTTTTTATCCTAACACATATCATGAATAATATCAAACACTGCAACTATCACGCGCAAGTGCTTCATAAGATCATGACATCAACACACCGCATTTGGTTCAGGGTTTTCATTCGTTTCATAAGTGGATGTTCAATGACTTCCCTCCTTCACATGTGCACACTCGTCCTCCTTCACATGTGCACACTCGTCCTTCACATGTGCACACTCGTCCTCTTTCACATGTGCACACTCGTCCCCTCCTTCACATGTGCACACTCGTCCTTCACATGTGCACACTCGTCCTTCACATGTGCACACTCGTCCCCTCCTTCACATGTGCACACTCGTCCTCCTTCACATGTGCACACTCGTCCCCTCCTTCACATGTGCTCACTCGTCCTCTCCTTCACATGTGCACACTCGTCCCCTCCTTCACATGTGCACACTCGTCCTCTCCTTCACATGTGCACACTCGTCCTCTCCTTCACATGTGCACACTCGTCCCCTCCTTCACATGTGCACACTCGTCCCCTCCTTCACATGTGCTCACTCGTCCTCTCCTTCACATGTGCACACTCGTCCTCTCCTTCACATGTGCACACTCGTCCCCTCCTTCACATGTGCACACTCGTCCTCCTTCACATGTGCACACTCGTCCCCTCCTTCACATGTGCTCACTCGTCCTCTCCTTCACATGTGCACACTCGCCCTCCTTCACATGTGCACACTCGTCCCCTCCTTCACATGTGCTCACTCGTCCTCTCCTTCACATGTGCACACTCGCCCTCCTTCACATGTGCTCACTCGTCCCCTCCTTCACATGTGCACACTCGTCCTCTCCTTCACATGTGCACACTTGTCCTCCTTCACATGTGCACACTCGTCCTCCTTCACCTGTGCACACTCGTCCTCCTTCACCTGTGCACACTCGTCCTCCGGTGCTGCTACTCGTCTTCTACTCGTCCTTCACATGTGCACACTCGTCCTCCGGTGCTGCTACTCGTCTTCTACTCGTCCTTCACATGTGCACACTCGTCCTCCGGTGCTGCTACTCGTCTTCTCACGTCATCATTCTGCCACGGATTCTTGTTGTTATACAGAAAGCACGTTTGAACAGTATTGTGTCATGTTATTTCTACACAACTGAATCTATTCATATCTGTGTAGTGTACATTCTAGCAAATCTTACCCAATTTGTTCACTTTCATTTTGCAAACATAAAGATATGAAGAAGAAAATGGATATTACAATTAAGTAAATATCACAACTGGCTATATTCCTTTTTTTGACCGTACATAACGAAATACAGTTTAGCATCTAATCCAAAGTGTCAATAGCAATAAGTGCAATATGTACAGTATAAGCAGTTTGTACAGTTAAGAGCAGTTATGTACAGATAAGGGCAGTGTAAAAGTCCAGCCCTGGGCTCCTGTTCATCAGATAGTCACATCTTGGGTTGACTCGTCTGCCTCACCTTCAAAATACTCCATTGAGTGCTAATAACTGAGTGCCAATAACTCCTAAATTGTGGAATAAGTAGCCTATCTAAGAATGCCAAACAGTTTGTCCCCGTACCCACTAGAGAAGAACAGGGATGTCGTGCCATTGTATGTGCCGAATGCATTAATGAGGAGGTAGACTAATTGTATGTGCCGAATTCATTAATGAGGAGGTGGACTAATTGCTGTCCCTAGACTCCACTTATGACAGCAGGCGTCATGAATCAGAGATCCTGCCAATCAGCAGGACGGGTAAATTACTAAAGATTTTACCATTTTTGGTGGATAAATATAAAAAAATTGTGGTAGTCATGAAATTGATTTCCTGAGGATGTTCTGAGATTGCAAAACCATAGAAACACATGACAAATGACAACAAAGTTTCACATATGATTTATTCTGTTTGTTATGGCTTTGTTTTTCATGATTGTTTTCTGTCTGATAACTGCAAGATTTTCTGTATATTTTACGATATTTCATGGCCATTGATCACTATACATAACAGGCTTCCTCCTATTATACTGTAAAGTATTACCATTGACTGGACTTTGTAGCTTATCAAGTTTTATGATGTGCCAAGATGTGTCAACTCATGTGTGAGTAATTATGGATACATGTGAGAGATCTAGAATTGGAGTAATGTGCTATACTCTTTTTGGGCAGGCCTGTGAAAAGGCCATTGCAGTAGCCAACCATACTAGAAATAAAGGAGTGGATTAGTTTTTCCAAATCATTTCTTGACATAAGTCCTCTTAGTTAAATAATGAAATAAAATGCTAAAATGCTGACTTACTGATTGCTTTCATGTGACTGTCAAAGTTTAGTCAAGTGTAACCAAGGGTTGCAGAATGTGTAGTATAATTAATAAATAGGTCAGCAATACATTTTGGTTCATAGTTGTTTTAACAGTAAATTAAATTAAGCAGATTTAAAATAGATACAGACAAATATTTACAAAACAGTATATGCGCAAAACATTTACAGAAATGAAAAAGGATATTAGAGCGCCCTCTACAGGATATGTGTACAAAATGCACATATGCATAGATGTACTAAAGGAAGTGTAAAAATAAAACCTAAAGAGAACTTTAAGAGACGAGAACAAAGAAATCCAGGAGTGAGCTGAGACGAGAACAAAGAAATCCAGGAGTGAGCTAAGACGAGAACAAAGAAATCCAGGAGTGAGCTGAGACGAGAACAAAGAAATCCAGGAGTGAGCTGTCGGTGAATTTGGTAAAAGAAAGATTAGTAAGAAGTCAAGTCAAGTTGTTTTTTTTGTCATTTCAGCCACACTCACAGCACATAGTGAGACGAGACATACACACAGTACGCCATACACACAGCACATAGTGAGACGAGACATACACACAGTACGCCATACACACAGCACATAGTGAGACGAGACAACGTTTCACCAGGAACAATTAGTGATACACGTGACTGTTAAAACACAGTATGGGCAAGACAGACACATAATAGTGCCTACATACACTATTGTGGGACTACACAGATTCACTCACCCACTCACACACACAACTACACACGCACGCGTGCACACTCTTGTACGCATATGTACATACAGTACAACACAGTTATAAACAAGGCAGGTCAAAGTTACAGGTGACCTGAAACAAACACGCTAGACGGGGCATGGCTTTTAGCAGAGCACTGTGGCTAGTGGTGTGATTTGTAAACAGAAGACTGTTCTACATAAATATAAATAATAGCAGCAAGGCTAGTGGTATGATTTGTAAACAAAAGACTATTCTACATAAATATAAGTGATAGCAGCAAGAAAGTGCGGGGGGCATAAAGGTGCAGTGTGCTACAATGCGCTGGTTTGCATCCTGAGTTACTAAGAAATTCCAGTCCAGTTGCACTACAGGTTGAACAAGAAGGTTTAGGAAAATAATCTGTAAAATATTTTGAGTGTAGACATTTGGCAACGTTGTTTTTTTTACAGTAAACTGTGTTACTTTTGGTAAAAGAACTTTTGCCTTTGTATGAGTGCTGTTCCTAGGCCGTACAGCCTCACGAGTGTGTGACGGTTTAAACCTAGACGTCTTGAATTGTTTGAATGAAGATTTCGAGACAAGAAGTGAGAAAGTTTTATAGGCTAAGAACTGTACGTTTCAAAGTCTCCCTATTGATGTAATTGTTGAACGTGGACAACGACGACGGAACAAGATGGCGAGCCACCCACCCAATAATAAAGACAAGTCTCCCTACGGCGGATTCCACTGAACAATCCCCACTCGGTGGATAAGAACATTTCGGTTCCTTGAATCAGTCGACAAAGACTATCGTTTGAAAGACTAAGAATTTATCTACAGCTGACAAACTGACTGCTTTCATTTCTTTTTGTGACTCCAGAGGTGTGAAGCTGTGTAAGACATCGTTGATGTCAATTGTGATCTGTCACCATGCAGAAGCTAGGACTGTGTATTTTGAATGTATATTTGAGTTCATGCTAAACTAAGGTCAAACTAAGTTGAAACAGTACATTTTTAGAGAATTTAGAGAATTTTTAAAATAATTAGAGAACTTACTAGACTAACCTATCCTAGATTTAGCATACTAGCTGTGGAAACTTCAGAAATTAAAAGTTAAAGACATTTGTTTTCTGTACAAAAAGAGACTAGAACTAAAGAGAAGCTCGAGTTGAATAAGATTAACATAGACACTAAATAGAGCACAACTAGGAAACCAGTAGGATTTAAAATAAGGTGTTTATTAGATCATTAGGTATATGGATGATTCAAGGATTTGATTTCTTGGTGTTGAAATGTCTTATTTGTTACGTGTATTCCATCTTCTGGGTTGCCGTAGCTGTGTAAATATCATTTCATTCAGTAAAATTTTGAAATTTACCTGCTTTTGAAAAATACCTAGAACCCTTCTGATCAGCCCAAATTCTATTCAAACATTAAACAACATTAAACAACATTACACATCATTACACAACATTAAATAACATTAAACAACATTAAACAACATTACACATCATTACACAACATTACACAACATTAAATAACATTAAACAACATTACACATCATTACACAACATTAAACAACATTAAACAACATTACACATCATTACACAACATTAAACTATTATTAAATTAATGATGTGTAATGATGTGTAATGTTTTGTAATGTATTCACTCTTCATGCTGTTTTCTGTGCTCATTCCATCTCTCTCCCCCTGTGTCTGTTCCACTTGTTCTTTCTCGTTCTCTCTGTAGAAGAGGACAATGCAGTACCTGTCTGTTCCACTTGTTCTTTCTCGTTCTCTCTGTAGAAAAGGACAATGCAGTGCCTGAGAAGAGCCTCACCATTCCAGCTCACTTTGCTTCTCCTACAGCTCATCGCCATGACGACCATGTTGGTCTGTTACCGACACCGCCCCCGCGAGCCCACCACCACCTCCTCCTCACCTCCGGCGCCGCCCAAGGTCCATGTCCTGCTGCTCTCCTCATGGCGTTCGGGCTCGTCTTTCCTGGGTCAGGTGTTCAGCCAGCACCCGTCCGTCTTCTACCTGATGGAGCCGGCGTGGCACGTGTGGACCACGCTCGGCATGCCTGGGGCGCGGAGCTTACGAATGGCCGTCCGGGACCTCCTGCATCAGGTGATGCAGTGCGACTTCTCCGTCATGGACTCCTACCTGCCACCGCAGGCCAACGTGTCACAGCTGTTCCTATGGAGCCACAGTCGGGCCCTCTGCTCGCCGCCGGCGTGCTCGCTCACACCACGCAACGCCTTCAGCAACGAGGCGGACTGCCTCAAGCGCTGCAAGGTCGGGAGCCTGGCGAAGGCCGAGGAGGCCTGCCTCAACTATACGCACGTGGTGCTGAAAGAGGTGCGCGTGTTTGAGCTGGAGTCGCTCTACCCGCTGCTGCGCGACCCCTCGCTCGACCTGCGCATTGTGCACCTGGTGCGGGACCCTCGGGCCGTGTTGCGCTCACGTGAGAATGCATTTGATTCGTTCCTTCACGACAATGCGCTGGTTCTGGGGCAAGGTGACGGCAATGGACCTGAAGTGCAGTACCACGTCATGCAGGAAGTGTGCCGTAGCCATGTGCGCATCCACAACACCGCCCTGCTCAATCCACCCAACTTCCTGCAAGGCCGCTACAAGATTGTGCGCTACGAGGACTTGGTTAGTGACCCGCTGGCCCAGGTAGAGGCCATCTACCATTTCACAGGCCTTGAGATGACACCAGAGCTACAGGACTGGCTCTACCACATCACGCATGGTGAAGGTACCAACAAGGGTGCCTTCCAGATCACCTCTCGCAATGCCAAGGAAGTATCAAGAGCCTGGCGGACCACCCTGCCCCATCAGAAGGTGCGACGCCTACAGCAAGTCTGCAAGAGCGCCATGTCCCTCCTGGGCTACCGTACCGTGGACAGTGAAAAAGTGCAGCGGAAACTGGATCTGGATGTGGTGATACCACGGGAACCCCACAACTTCACCTGGCAGTCCTCCAAAGAAATCAATAAAAGGATGTCCACCAAGAAAATAACAAAAGGATAGCACCGTAGCCTGATGCATCCCGCTTTAAAAGCCCACTACCAACTGTGCACAAAACTCAAACTTGCTAACAAGCTAATTAGGCAGCCAATAAGCTTTGTCAAGACTGCCTAAACACAACAAGTTTGGTTGTTTTAAGTACAAATTTTACTCAAATTCAAATTCAAATTCAAAATCAATAACATTTGGTTGGACAGAAACTTTTGCAGTGCATAGCCTGGCATCCGCTACAGTCTGAAGTAATTGGAAAAAGTATGTCTACAGCAGCAGTTTTACAGAATTTCTATCCAATATTACAGATGTAAAAGAACAGACTCACTCGTTTTACAAACTGCACATATTGAACATTAAAGCAAATGTGATTGTGGTTTAAGTGAAAGGAAGGTGATCTTTGAAATGTTATGGATTTCACTTTAGTCTGTGTGTGCGTTATTTTTATTTTTTGTTTATATTTTTATATTATTAGTTTTATTGTGTGTAGTCCTGTGGCGTGCTGGTACTGGTACCACAAACACTTGAAAAGTAATCATGTTACTGTTTTGAAAGTTGGTGTGCCATGATAGACTACATCTTTATTGTGCATATACAATATGCTAGTGTTTTGGAAAATGACTTGAACCATGTTAACTGTGATTTGGTGGAGTATAGGAAAGAAGTGTTTGCATTTTGGAAAGGTATTTCATTAATAACTAAAAGCTTGTAAGCAATTGCAAAAAGAAAAACTGCAATGTGTTTGCACACTTCATCATTGCCAATAGCAACACTAATAACCCCCCCCCATCTTTGTGTTTGGTGGTAAAATGTTGTGCTTTATTGCCGAGCAGATATACACAAGTCCAAGTCAAGTCTGAAGTCTTTGAGCTCGGGCTTGAATCCAGGTCAAGTCTCAAACCTTGATGAGCTCAAGTAGCCTTGGAAAATGAGTTGTAATACTGATGCAGGCAAAACATCTGTCCTGGTGTCACTGGACCTCAGTGCAGCTTTTGACACTACTGATCACACATACTGCTACATCGACTTGAACACAAGGTTGGGCTCACTGCTATAGTTATCAATTGTAAAATCATATTTACAAGACAGAAATTTCTTTGTTGACATGGGAAATTGTACCTCAACATCAATGTCCTTGACCTATGGTATCCCCCAGGGGTCGATTCTTGGACCATTACTATTCAACCTTTATATGCTTCCAATTACAAATATCAAGAACACCTCAATCTCCTGTCATTGCTATGCTGAGGATACCCAAATTTACTTTGGTCTATCACTTCATGATTATGCTGTTTTAGGCCTGATGAATGTACACACGGACTTATGTCCGTCCTTGGGTGCACGGGCCAAGGCTTAGGTTTGGGGCATGGGCAGGGGCTGGGGGTGGCTAACTGTGTCCTGATGAATGTACACACGGACTTACTATTGGTCAACTGAAATGAGAACACTGCATTTCCTCATGCATATTAAAGAGACTGGAATAGTCATGAGAAACAGCCTGTTCTGAAAGGGACAGAAACAGAAGGAGAAAGATGCAGGTGACAATACCAAATCTTTCAGCAGGCAAAATAGTATAATATGTCCCCTTTAAGTTTTCATTTCTTTTATTATTTATTTTTCATTTTACTTTATTTCTACTAGTTTTGTCATCTATCTGATTTATTTCTTAACTTTTACTTCATTTTATTACTTTATTTTATTTTCTATTATAAACTGTTCTTTGATCTATCTTTGTGAAGCACATTAAACTGCCTCTGTGTAAAAAAGTGCACTTTATAAATAAACTTGCCTTTAATTACGATTGATGACGGATGTGATTGAAGTGACATGAACTCCTAATTCTAGGGCACATGGAATTTATTACCAAATCTCCCACAGTATTCCAGTGATATACAGAACACATCACTCATGAAAACTGCAGAGCAAGATTTTAAGGGATGAATATTACTTTTAAATGAATACTACTTTTCTTTCTGTATTTCCGTCTTAGACCCTTTGATTTCTCATGCTCTTCAAGTCATCACACATCACTGTCACCATGGAGACTCTAACTATCCTCCTTCCATTAGTTTCCATGGTGACACTGTCCTATTCCACTTTGGTGAAAACATTTTCTGTAAAATAGTTGATACGATACAGTGTGTGTGTGTGTGTGTGTGTGTGTGTGTGTGTGTGTGCATGCAAGTGAGGCACCTAAGGCACCTAAGAGCATCTCTAAGAGCATCTATATGCTGAGACAGACATCACTTCTACCAAAGAGGTGTGTGTGTGTGTGTGTGTGTGAGAGAGAGAGAGAGAAAGAGAGAGAAAGAGCATCTACATGCTGAGACTGATATCACTTCTACCAAAGATGTGTGTGTGTGTGTGTGTGTGGGGGGGGGGGGGGGGGGGGAGCATCCACATGCTGAGACTGATATCACTCCTATCAGAAGTGTGTGTTTCATAGAACTTCAGTTGTTTATTTATTTGTCTGTTTGTTTGTTTGTCTGTTTGTTTGTTCCTTATAAAAGCCTCCCTCTCAGACGGTGATTCATCCCAGTGGGCCGGAAGAGTTTGAGAACAAAGACAGAAAGAGAGGAGGAGGGGAGAGGAGAGAGAGAGGAGGAGTGGGAGATATGAGAGATGGAGAGAGGGAGAGAAAGAGAGGAGTGTGAGATATGAGAAAGGGAGAGAGAGGGCAAATAGAGTAAGGGAGGGGGGAGAGAGAGGGAGAGAAAAGACAGGGAGTGAAGGGCAATAAACAAAAAGAGGGAAGAAACAGAGAGTAGAGGGGAAAGAGCAGAAAAACATCAAAGTGAACAAAAGAGAGAGAGAGAGAGGACAAGAAAAACAGAGAGGGAGGCTAGATGAGTTGATGGAATGAGGCAGAGTGGAGAGAGAGAGAGAGGGAGAGAGAGAGAAAGAAGAGAGAGGGAGAGAGAGAGAGAGGGAGGGTAGATGAGTTGATGGAATGAGGCAGAGTGGAGAGAGAGAGAGAGAGAGGGAGAGAGAGAGAGGGAGAGCAGAAAGAGAGAGGGAGGGTAGATGAGTTGATGGAATGAGGCAGAGTGGAGAGGAGAGAGAGGAGAGAGAGAGGGAGAGAGAGAGAGGGAGAGCAGAAGAGAGAGAGGGAGGGTGAGATGAGAGTTGATGGGAGAGGCAGAGTGGAGAGAGAGAGAGAGGGAGGAGAGGAGAAGGGAGGGTAGATGAGTTGAATGGAATGAGGCAGAGTGGAGAGAGAGGGAGAGAGAGGGTGAGAGAGAGAGGGAGAGAGGAGGAGGGAGAGGGAGAGAGAGAGAGAGAGAGAGGGAGAGAGGAGGGTAGATGAGTTGATGGAATGAGGCAGAGTGGAGAGAGAGAGAGAGAGAGAGGGAGAGCGAGAGAGAGAGAGAGGGAGGGTAGATGAGTTGATGGAATGCAGCTGGTACTTGCTGCTTTTTCCCTCTGGTCTGTTTTCCTCTCTCAGATCTGTTAAGTATCGATTCTGAGTGGGATTCCCACATCAGGTGCTCAGTGAAGATGAACTAAGTGTGTGAGTGCGTGTGTGTGTGTGTGTGTGGTGTATATGTATGTAGTGGGCCAGTTTGTTTGTGTGTATGTGTGCGAGGTCTGTGTGTGTTTGTGTGTGTGTGTGCGTGTGTGCACGCGTGCGTGCCTGTGTGTAAATGTGTGTGTGTGTAAAGAGGATACACTCAAGACTCCACTGACATGTCCACACATGCAGAAACACATACAGTGTTCTACTGAGACACAGAAAAAGACACTCCCACTGATGGCATTACCAATGCAGCCAGCAATACTAACCATGTGTGTCACAACAAACAGTGTGTTTACTTCGTTAACAGATAACAAACAGTGTGTTTACTTCGTTAACAGATAACAGTGTGTTTACTTCAGTAACAGATAACAAACAGTGTGTTTACTTCGTTAACAGACAATATTTTTATTTATTACCATAGCTGAATATGTCCAAATATCTATGCAAATAGAACACAGTAATAAAGATGTAGCCTGGGAGGACGGATGCTGATCTTTGAGCAATTGCAGCTCAGTATGAACACCAGGGCCCTTTGCACTTCTAGTCTTCTAACTGAGATAAGGAACCAATCATGACAGGGCTTTTACCCCTGATGTGATGGAGGCAGGTGCGTGGCTGGGGGCGGGCCCAGATGCACACGTCCAATCAGAAGGTTCCCTTTTGCCTCATAACATGGTAGGTGATCAGTAAGAAACTGCTACTAATTCTGTAAATAATTACTGTTCTGATCCTTTCATTCTTATTTTTTCTATGTTAGATTATCATTTTCTGAGCATAGGAACTGGAACCTACTGCATTCTGAAAATGCCAATCAGATTGTAAATGGCTCATTGCCCCAACTGCGTGTGTACTGTATGTAAACAAGGACATAACTATACAAGGAAACAAAGATTTTAGCAAATGCATCCTGATCTATATAAGAAACGGACCCAGCCAAAGGTCAGCAGTGTTTGTTTTTTCATTCGGCTGAAACTATTTATTTTGTAGAGCGGGTCTCACACTACTTCCTTTTTTTTATTTATATATCTACTTTTTCCTTGGCTTTTTATCCTTTTTGTATTGTAGTTTTTATTTTCCTTTTTATTTATTCATTTATGTTTACTTATTTTTTAAATTCTTTTTTGTTGAACTAGCTAGCTGTCAAACACTAACTCTAACACAAACACTAGCTGTCACTGCCTCCCAAGCCGACTGACAACAACCTCTTTAGATTGCTCTTTAGATCAAGGCTAACAATCAAGGAGTCTTTTCCATTTTATAAGGAAGGAAAGTTTCCTCATCTTTTTGGAAAAAACTCTGGGGTTAACACTTAGGTGGATGTTAGGAGTAGCGGACTCAGCTCGGGCCCCAGTGAGAAGTCACAAAACGCAGCACCTCTCAGTCTGAGACATTTTCAGTTTTGCCTGTTTTTACCTAAAACCTACAAAATGTCTAAACAAAGTTGTCTACTAACCCACATTTTGTCATTAGATCTGCTCACAGCGAGCAAAGGAAAGGACATCAAATTATTCAATTGTTGAAAAATAAAGCCGTCTAAGGCAGGCCCCTACAGTTGAAGAAGTTTCTGAAACCTTTGAAACCATATTTACTTATTTTCATCCACAATATTGACAGACAGACTGAACTCCCTGAAAGAAAATTGCCTGACAAAAGCCTGCCTTCTCCAAGTCGTCCTCTGTTGCAGAATTGATCAAAAAGCTATGTCAAAAGTACCGTATCAGTCTGAATATAACACAATATTTTTGTCCTGTATATAAATCTGAAAAAAGGGGTCATCTTATAATCACAGACTAGATAAAAATAGTGAAAAATAAACGGCAAAAAACGTTTTTTTGTTTTGTTTTTTTTTTTTTGCTTTTTTTTGTGTGTGTAGGTGTGTGTGTTAAATGAACCTGCAGTATCTCACTGGCCTGCAAATGCCACACTCGATGGAGAGGTAAGAGATTGTCTTTGCCTCAAGTGGTGTAAAAGAATGACTGGGTTTACATGAATTTCAGTCTTTGACCGGGTCTTGATAATATTCGGGATACGGTGTTTTAAAAGTGCAGGAAGCTGGCAAACTGTCTTTTCAGTGGTAGTTTATGATCAAACTAAGGACAACTCTGTCATACAGGTAGGCAATGCTGAGCAAACGTCAGTGTCTTGTAGCGCATTCATAGAGGCGTGTGTCTGATTTTTCAGTTTTCAATTCAATTCAATTCAGTTTTATTTATTCAGCGCCTCTTACAATAGTATTGTCTCATGGCGCTTCACAGAAGGAGCACCCAAGAGCAACAGGGGCAAGAAAAAAAAAACTCCCTTATGTTCAGTTAGTCTAGGAAGAAACCTTGGGCAGATCCATGACTCAAGGGGCTAACCCAAACTGCCAGGCGTCATGCAGAAAAATTACAACCAGTAGTAACCATGCCAGACTACATGTTGCCTATGGTTTTAGCTAAGGTTCATAATAGTTCATAATAGAGTATTATCCCACTTTACATTGCATACAATACATTACATTGCACGTTAGATGGGTTATGGGGGTAACACTAAGGGTCCAGTTGACAGTGCCATTGTGAGGGGGGGTCAATCACAAAGCCTCAAGTAAGGGGAGTCGGGCCTAGCATGGGTGTCCAGGAAGGGCCTCAATGATGGAGAGTCGGTCCTGACATGGCCCTCCCGTCATGTTGGTTGCAGTCCACTCAGGAGGGTAGGGTGAGAGGAGTCCGCCAGAATGAGGCAGGGATGACACTCAGCAGAGATAATAGTGGACAGAAGAAGAAAATGAATTAGGCCAGGCTCATACATCAGAGAGCAAATGTGTAATTTGGGCATACATAGATGTGTATAAATATATATATATAAATATTGAGAGAGAGATGAAAAAGAGAGAGGGGGTAAGAGAGAGAAAGAGTTCGGCATGGCACATGAAGGTTGTGTGGCGGCACTAGGCTATAGCAGCATAACTAAGGTATGATGCATGGCAACCCAGCACCACTGCGGGGATGGTCAGCGGCTGCCATGCCTCGCAACTGGGGGCAACAGCAGAGCAGAAGGAGGAGTATTTTAAAATCAATTTGAATTAATAGGGAGCCAGTTTAAAGAAGCAAGGATAGGAGAGATATGTTTAGATTTTCAGTCCTGGTGAGTGTTCAAGCCGCAGCATTTGTATTAGTTATAGTATTTGATACAGTATTACTACACCCAGAGAACAGAGCATTGCAATAATCGAGCCTGGAAGTAATAAATGCATGTATTAATTGTTCAGCATCCTCAAAGGACAGGAAATTTCTGACCTTTACATTTATGCATTTAGCAGGCGCTTTTACCCAAAGCAACCTACATTTTTGTCATCTATCAGTTGTTCAGGGCCAGTCTGTCTCTCCTAGAGCAACTTAGGGTTAAGTGTCTTGCTCTGGGGCACAACAGTGGCAACTGGGATACGAACCCACAACTTACTTGTATGCTAGCCAGGTTGCTTAACCGCTACACTACCACCGCCCCTGACTATTACATGACTATTTAAAGAGAGGTCCGAGGTCTGAGGTCTTTTGCCACAAATTAACTTTTGCGTTACATGAATGACAGGCCACTAAGTATGTTTTGGTGAAGGGGTAGAGTGTTGGTCAGCTGTTTAGGGCCAATCATCATAACTTCAGTTTTATCAGAGTTTATTTGTTATTTGTCATCCAGGTTTTTATGTCTAGGAGACAGTCATCAAGTTCAGTCATTGGCATACAGTCATCAGGCTTCATAGAAAGGTAAAGCTGGGTATCATCAGCATAGGAGTTGAAAGTAATGCCATGTTTCCTTATAACAGATCCTAAAGGTAACATGTACAGGGGAGAACAACAGGGGACCTAGCACTGAGCCTTGGGGTACACCAAACTTTACTTTAGTATGGGATGATGACTCATTATGAACATAACAAACTGGTAGCGACCAGAGAGGTATGTTTTGAACTAGGCTAATGCAGAGTCTTTGATGCCTATCATGTGTTCAAGCCTGTGTAGTAGGATACCATGGTCAATAGTGTCAAAGGCAGCACTAAGATCCAATAGGATTATGATATATATTTATTATCAGATGCGATTAGGAGGAAAATAATTTTTTAGCCTATGTGCACTGGTGTAACTATAGCAGGTTCAATAGGTGCAGCTGCACCAGGGCCTGCAACCACTAGGGGGCCATTGCTAGAGAATTCTGAAGGTGCGAAGGTGAAACATGTTTAAAGCCATTTTATATTAAGAAATACAGGCTACACCTTATAGGCTCAGTTGGCTACCTCAAAAATCAATGGGAGTGAAGGGAAGGTTCAATCCAGAGCCTTTGTAAAGTTTGAACTTCACTCACTGCGTCAGTGGTGTCCAGGTGAAGAACACAGCTCAATGTGCTGAGGCATGAAGCAATATTGCCCCATGTTCACTGCGGCTATACAGTCTGAACATCAATATTGCCCCATGTTCACTGCGGCTATACAGTCTGAACAGCATTTTTGCTGTTTACAAGCTGCTGATGGTAGGAAGTAGGTAATGTCAAATGTTTGTTGATGTTTGTGAAAATTTAAATTAAGGAGATAAATAAACATTTCATGCTATGTTTCAACACAATTTATCAGGCATTTCATGGATGGCCTCTGTAGCGCCACCTGCTGTTTTAGTTAGTTAGTTATTGATTTATTCATATCCCGTGTTGGACTCTTGCACATTACATTTTTACAGGGATTATTTGCAAATTATTATTTGCATGTTTTTTGACATGTCTGGTGTTTGCCATTTGCAAAGCACAGTGTGTTTGTTTGAGAGATTAAAAGCACAAAAAATCAGTCTGCATTTATAAATCACATTCTATTTGTTTGCCAATCCTGGGCTGTTTGTAAATCTTTGTACCTGAAATCAGTCATTAAATTAAGCCCATGAAAATTGTGCTTGGCAATCCAAGCAAATAACCCACTGTGGTAAAATGGGCCCTTTGATAGAAACAGCTGTAGCTGCCTAAAGAACAGCCCATTAAACAGAGTAGTGTGTGTGTGTGTGTGTGTGTGTGTGTTGTGTGTGTTTGTGTGTGTGTGTGTGTGTGTGTGTGTGTGTGTGTGTGTGTGTGTATGTGCGTGTCTGGCTGTCTACAGTGCCAGTGCAAAGCCTGAGGCTGGGGACAAATGGAAGTACACTGCCCCCTGCTGGTCCTGCTGTAATACAGCAGAAAGAAAGAAAAGGTTGGCATCTCTAATATGAGTCTGTGTAGTCATTTACTGCCTGTTGTGCTGTGCTGTGTGTGTGTGTGTGTGTGTGTGTGTGTGTGATAGAGAGAGAGAGGGAGAGAGAGAGAGAGAGAGAGAATTAACCAGAGAAAAGAAACTAAAATCTCATGGCAGATTGAGTCCAAACACAGCCTGGAGACAAGCTGCTGTTTCCTGGAGAGCAGAGTAACAGAGAAAACAGAATCTCACTGTGTGTGTGTGCATGTGTGTGTGTGTGTGTGTCTGTTTGTGTGTGTTCAGCAGGTGTCTAGGTCAGACCTTCTCATGTGTTACACTGTAGCTCCATAACATCCAGATGTCAGCCTGTGTGTGCGTGTGTGTGTGTGTGTGTGTGTGTTTGCTACATTCATCAGTAGTCAGTACAGACAAAAAAGAGAAAGAATAGAGATAAAGACATGGAAACTTCTGGAAACTTCTCAACCCACCAGCATACAGCTACAGAAGAAAAGAGAAAGAGACAGAAGGGGGTAGGGTGGGGTGGTATGTTCACTATCCACCACTCAGATGTGTATGCTATGTGTGTGTGTGTGTGTGTGTGTGTGTGTGGTGTGTGTGTGTATTTGTCATTGTTTAAGTATTTGTCTCAGGATGGGTCATTTGGTTCCAGATCACCTTTGGGCCCTTATCATTCTACTGTGACATTTATTCTGGTCTAACAGTGAAGGACCCCTGACACTTTAAAATCTCTCTCTCTCTCTCTCGCTCTCTCTCTGTGTGTGTGTTGTGTGTTGTGTGTGTGTGTGTGTGTGGTGTGAGAAATATTCAGAATGGGTCTTCACAGCCTCCTGTGCTCAGTCAGATCTATTGCTCACCATAAGCCATGGGACAGGCGCTTTGGACATGACCAAACGTCTTGGTAACAATTTACTGAAAATTGGTGAACACTGTATTTGTAAAATGTTGGAAGTCATCCATAAAGGCCTATAGGAACTATTCATAGTGCCTTATTGTAATTGTAAAACGTTGTAAACACATCCATAAAGGCCTATAGGAACTATTCATAGTGCCTTATTGTAATTGTAAAACATTGTAAACACATCCATAAAGGCCTATAGGAACTATTCATTGTGCCTTTATAGTAATTAAAATAAGTATAACCTTTCAAAAAAGTTGTGACAGTAGTCATAAAGTGTTATGTTGTTGTAACATTAGCATAGGTATCACAATGCTTATAGCGCTTTACACTGTAATCACAATTATTTTCAAATGTTTTCTGTCATCAAAGAGTTAGTAGTTAGTGTGATCTCATCTTATTTGTTGAGTGCACAACAGGACATGCTGATTACAAATATGGGCCAGCAAGACTGATTCACAACTGCTGACATTTGAAGTGTTCAAGTTCTGAGAATAAACATTTGCTTGTGACTGACTAACAGTCATTGTGCCACTTATCTGAATTCAAATCAAATGTGCTGCTGATGCCCGCTTCCCATTGGCTCTCAGATCTTCTTTGGAATCCAAGGGTGTGGCCATTAGCCAATCAGAACAGGCTCGGTCTCTATTGTATGGGCGCAGAGCAGGGCAGGATGTTGAGCCATTGTATGGGAAGGTGAGTGTGATGTCATCATGTTTAGAACAATCAGCAACATTTCCTGCAAAACCAGTGAAACACTAACTGTACTTCCAATTGATATATCACCACACAGTCAAAACACATACACACACACACACACACACACTGAATGTTCCTCTGATTGCATTTCACTTCTCACGTCCATAGAGCCTATACTTTTCCCACAGAGCTGTTCAGATAGTGAAGACCATCTGCTTTCATCTCTTAAGCTTCTGAGTTCAGGGTTACAGCCTTAGTTTGTCTGGGTTAAACACATGAAAGGGACAAGACCACTGAGTAAAGCTTCAACCAACACATTTACCAATCTTCAGAATCTAACAAGAAACCTCTTCATGTCTAGGGGGTACAAGTAATCAACCCACAGGTTTACCAATCTTCAGGATCTAACAAGAAACTTCTTCATGTCTATGACTATGGATGAAAATCCACATTTTACTGTAATTGGCTCTGCAGGTTGGTCTGGTAAAGGTGAAAGTTTCTATGACTAATCCCATGGCTTATATGATCTAATTTGATGACAGACAGAAGAGAGCATACAACATTCAACCAGTGACATTTTTATAGTATGTGTATTTTCTCAACTGTGATTTGAGAACTGGCCTGGTGAAGAAGTGGGTGCATTCCTGAGATAGAGAAAGAGAGGGAGAGAGAGAGTTTTCTTGTCAGTATATAAACAGTGTCTGTCACAATAAGGGTGACAGATTGAAAGAGTGAAACAGGTGGGGTGAGAAGAGAAAGGGGAGGAAGAGAGAAGGAGAAGCAGAAGAGTGGAGGAAGGCAGAGACAGGGTTAGGAGGCATTTGGAGAGAAACAGATAGACCCAAATCTTTCTGCACCTCTCTAATCAAGCCTAACATCCAAACATACACACACACACAAACATACACACACACACACACGCACAGACACAAGCACACACACACATACACACACACGCGCACACACACTGCACATCCTGGGAGGCAGTGGCCATTTCCTTTTCTCCCACAACACCACAGCACGTGTGTCATGATAAGAGGAGTTGCCATGGCAACTAGCACGCCCCTCAAATTCAAAAGCGGAAGTTTTACAAATATGACAAAGAGGAACATGTTAGCTTGGTTCTCACACATACTGATCTGTTATGCATCTCCGTCTGACCAGTAGGCCTATCTCCACTTCTTATCGTTTGCCTGAGATAGGGAACCAATCAAAAGCTGTCTTTTACCCCGACATGATGGAGGTGGACCTGTTTTGCTTCAAATTGTGATGCATCCCACTCTCTTTTCTCTGTGCTTTTGGCTGTAGGCATATCCAATGCCTGTAGAAGCATTTTGATCTATGTCTGTTAATCCCACCTAATGGAAGCTGAAGATGACATGAAAGTGACCAGACTGAGATGCATACAAGATCAGTATGTGTGAGAACCAGGCTAGGAACATGTAGCCTATTTACCTATCTATCACAGCTACCAATTCACCTAGGACAGGAGGGCCAAATTTTTAAAAACGGAAAGTTCTGACTGTTTAAGGAAAGATCTGGTGTATATCAACCCATGTACCTCTTGCTAGAACTTATCAAGTTCTGTTGCTAGGAAGAGGAATGAGAATATTTGATGTGCGGTCCAAAAAGTGAGACGGCAGCCAACACTGAGGGGCAAATGAGGGCAAAGTCACTTTGTTTCCACGTCAGCTTTTTGTGCCTCTCTCAGTTAGTGGTAGCTATTAGTGTTAGCTGCCGGTTCAGTCTATGTTGGACCAAATTCAGTTAGTGTTAGCTGTCGGTTTTGTCTATGTTGTACCAAATTCAGTTAGCATTAGCTGTTGGTTCAGTCTATGTTGTACCAATCCAGTTAGCGTTAGCTGTCGGTTCAGTCTATGTTGTACCAAATTCAGTTAGCATTAGCTGTCGCTTCAGTCTATGTTGTGCCAATTCAGTTAGCGTTAGCTGTCGGTTCAGTCTATGTTGTACCAAATTCAGTTAGTATTAGCTGTCGGTTTCAGTCTATGTTGTACCAATTCAGTTAGCGTTAGCTGTCGGTTCAGTCTATGTTGTACCAAATTCAGTTAGCGTTAGCTGTCTGTTCAGTCTATGTTGTACCAAATTCAGTTAGCGTTAACTGTCGGTTCAGGTTATGTTGTACCAAATTTTCTCATTCCTCTTCCTCTTCATCATTTTCACACTTGTCTCAATACAGTGTTTATTTTTTTCAAAACTGTTCATACACTGTGCTTTACCAACACACATCTGAGCACCCCAGTTAACATTTGCTGTTACAGCCACCAAAATGTACTAATGCCACTGTAGCTATAGCACATGCTGTCACTCAGCCACACATCAATGGCACTCAATGTATGGTGAACACAAAATACATAAACCACTTGAAATAAAACACATAAAAATCTTTTCTCATTCAGTTGACATAGATCAACTTTGTTACATATGTTATGTACAGTATATGTTATGATATATATATTTGAGTGAATACTGTAATATCAAACTATATAAGTGACTCAGGCCAGGGGTGCCCCCAGAGGGGTGGAGGGGGAGTTAGGATGACACGGGGCCCAAGAGAATATTTTAATACTATAATCGATGTTATGGGAGGGCAAAATTATTTTCTGTCATAGGCACCCCTGCCTCTGGCAATAGATGAAAATGGCATCCCTCCTTCACTGTCCGCGGTGAGACGGTCCCTCCTTCACTGTCCGTGGGTGAGACGGTCCCTCCTTCACTGTCTGTGGGTGAGACGGTCCCTCCTTCACTGTCCGTGGGTGAGACGGTCCCTCCTTCACTGTCTGTGGGTGAGACGGTCCCTCCTTCACTGTCCGTGGGTGAGACGTCCCTCCTTCACTGTCTGTGGGTGAGACGGTCCTCCTTCACTGTCCGCGGTGAGACGGTCCCTCCTTCACTGTCCGTGGGTGAGACGGTCCCTCCTTCACTGTCCGTGGGTGAGACGGTCCGTACTTCACTGTCTATGGGTGAGACGGTCCGTACTTCACTATCTATGGGTGAGACGGTCCGTACTTCACTGTCCGTGGGTGAGACGGTCCGTACTTCACTATCTATGGGTGAGACGGTCCGTACTTCACTGTCCGCGGGTGAGACGGTCCCTCCTTCACTGTCTATGGGTGAGGCGGTCCCTCCTTCCACTGTCCGTGGGTGAGACGGTCCCTTCTTCACTGTCCGCGGGTGAGACGGTCCTCCTTCACTGTCCGCGGGTGAGACGGTCCCTCCTTCACTGTCCGCGGTGAGACGGTCCCTCCTTCACTGTCCGTGGGTGAGACGGTCGGTGAGAAGTCCTTCAGTTCTCCTTTCACTCCATCAAGACAGGCAGAGAGGTCCATTTGTTCACATAATACACATCAGAGTGATACACTAGATGATGTGATTTACAGCAGTATGAGTGATAGTGTCCACACCACTCACATAATGATGACAGCATGTGAAACTAGATTGTTGGGATCACAGGGACTCCTAGAATGGTCAAAACCTGAAAGCCAATCTGAAAACAGAATTTTACACATTCAGTTCCTCAACATAGGGAGAGTCTTTCAATACTGTGAGTGTAGATGCTTATATCTTCATAATGTTATCGTTCTAGGGAAGTCATGTTTTCGTTCTAGGGAAGTCATGTTTTCTTGAAACAGAAGAGTTCTGTTGCTCATAGATGAACACATTTGGATTGGAATTTTCCAAGGAATGTGTCTTGTTTCTTAGTTCTCCCTCTCTGTTGCTCCTCTCATACATGCACATACACATGGACACACACACACACACACACACACACACACACACACACACACACACACATACACACACACGCACAAAAGCACACACACACACACAACACACACACACACACACAATACACAAGCACGACACAAGCACACATACACACACACAAATGCATAGACTTCCGTTTGTGAAACGACCAACCCCTTTCCTTGAGTGTCTCCTCCCAAACACACTGACACACAAACACACACACACACACAGATTCATTCTGCAGTCCACCTGTCAGGATGGCGCTCACACATGTCCATTCACAGTGGTATTGGCTGGACTCCTCTTGCTGTGTACGGACCCCTGCTCATCCATGGACACCTCCACTCATGGATTACACACTTTATTGTGCTTCAATTTTGACCATGTTTTGTTTCTTTCTTCCTCTCCTCTTCTTTCATTCATCTCTCGTCCCTCTCTTTTCTCTTTCTCTTTCTTTCTCTGCTCTCTCCTGTCCTCTCCTCTGTTGATTTCTATCTTCTCTTCTGCCTATTCTTCTATTCTTTCTGCTGCTCTTCTTCTCTCCTCTTACCATTGTTCTCATTTGTCTTTGATCTCCCCACCCCACTCTCATCTCCTCTTTCTTTTCCTCTTCTCTTTTCTCTTTCCTCTTCAATTTCTATTTCTTCCCTATCCTCTTCTTTCTCCCTCATCTCTCTCTCTCTCAGGGCCAGCGGACAGGCACAGTTCTCCTGTAAGTACAAGAGTTTCAACGTTTTTTTCAAAGTTTTTTATTTTTATTTATTTTTTTTTTTCTAGGCCTTTGGAACATAATAAACATTTAACTGTGTATTTATGTACTGTTTATTGCCATTTGCTTGGCATGTTGCAAACAAGTATCTGTTATGTGCCAGAAACATAGCATCTTTCAGTCACTGAGATTACATCCTAGTTGTCTTGAAACAGTGGTTAAAAACCTGACTGCTGCAGTTGTGCCTTGAAAAGGCACTTTATGCTAAGTTGGTGTGAGACTGGCCTTGAAGTAATTGACAGATGTATGTTGTTTTGGATAAAAACATCTGCTGAACATATAAATGTAAGAGTAAAAGTTAAAGTCACTTTTTGAAGTTAAAACAGTTTTTTTGTTGTTTTTTTTAAAGCAACTGTCTTTTCAAAGAATCCACATTAAGAAAAACAAACAAGTAAAACAAAAACCAAAAAACAAATAAAAACAAAAAACTGAACTATTACAACAAAAACACATGTTATTAACTAACCAAAGATAGTATGCATGGGGCGTAATGAAGAAAACTAAACATACATGCACCACATAGTTACAGTGAATCCTCTTTGAGTATCTTTGTTGCTGTCATTGTTTGCCATTTTAAGTAGAGGAAAACAGACACTGTGAGTGGCTTTGACAGCCTTCTGTTTCCGGTTGGATTGGTTGGGTCATTCTGTTTGGTGATGTGAACGAGTTTCAGGAAGGTCCGAGGCAACATTTATACCCTTGGCCTTTTTGGGCTATTTAGGTTAGCGTTCAATAAATGCTAAGTACCCTTAAACAAGTGTTACTGACTCAAAATACATTATCCTACAGCTCCAAATATAAACCATTTGCTGATTATCAGCCCTGTGCCCTGTTCATCCAATCACCAAGCTCAATCAGCAATGCATCAGATACACACACTCTCACATGTACAAGCATTCACTTGTTGCCTCAAGTTGAAATCCTTTCATGGTGTTTTGCATCGGATATGATTTCACCTGTAATGTCCTTGTCCTTAAATAATCCACATACTGTAGTTTCTGGCTTGAATAGAATCAAATCTATGATCACATGATTCAACGGGTGTGTAATCCCTACAGTCACTTATAAGGTTTAAAAAAGTTGATCAATCATCTGTACATTCAGAGCAAGAGATGGAAACACTGACTCACATGACCAGAGCTGTTTTACATTGGGTGCAGAGAGAAGCTGGAATAGTATTTATGTGGCAGAACACGTCGCATAGATTTTTGTGCTGCAGTATGTTGCTTTGTTCAGTAAGCATGTCGGTGGTCAAGAGCAGATTTGCCCTGTTTCATTAAATGTAAACATATTTTAGTCAGAGACGTTATGAAGACTGACTGTCCCAGCTCAGTTCTACCCACTTTTACATCAAAGTCACAAATGTGTGTGTGTGTGTGTGTGTGTGTGTGTGTGTGTGTGTGTGTGTGCGGTTTCACACAGCTTTCACCATCGACCAGGTGAACCTGACGTTGGCTCCTGATTCTGCAGTGGTGACAGGAACTAATGTGACGCTGCAATGTCACGTGCAGGTGAGCCACAGTGTGTGTTTGCATGTGTGTGTGTGCCTGTGTGTGTGAGTGTGTATGTGTGTTTGTGTGTGTGTGTGTTTGTGTGCCTGTGTGTGTGCGTGTGTTTGTGTGTGTGCATGCATGCTTGCGTGTGTGTGTATGAGTGTGTATATGTGTGTGTGTGCGTGTGTATGCTGGTG
>PYXC01002658.1:5000-20000 GCA_015244755.2 Tenualosa ilisha
AGAGAGAGAGAGAGAGAAGGAAAGAAAGAAGGTGAGAGAAAGAAAGTTTGTGTTTGTCTGTGTGTGTGGCTGTATGGAGCAGAGTGAGAGAATAATGAGTAATCTCTCTCTCTCTCTCTCTCTCTCTCTCTCTCTCTCTCTTAGTGTGCTCCTTCTCTCAAGTATTTGCCTCTGTCTCCTTCTCACTCCTATTTATATGTCCACCCCCCACCCCACCCCCCACACACACACACAGACACCACCACCACCACCACCACACCACCACCACCAAGTGCTCATCCAGTCATCCTCCCCTCTCCGCTGTTCCTCCTCTCCCTCACCCCTCTCTTCCTCCCTCCCTCCTTCTCTCTCTCTCTCTATCCCTCTCACTCTCTCTCTTTCTCACTTCCTCTGTCTCTCTCTCTCTGACTGGTGTATTTTCTCTCCTCTCTGTCTCCGCCGTAGAGGAGGGCTGGAAAAGAAGGGCTCTAATATCATCCTCGCTCTTCGGCACTTCCGCCGATAAGCAGAACCTTCCTGCTAAACGCCGGGGCTTGTTTTGCTGCATGCCTCGCGTGCGAGGGAGGGAGAGAGGGGGTAGAGAAGGGGAAGGAGGGAGAGAGAGAGAGAGAGAGAGAGAAGGGGGGTGAGAGGAGAGGAAGTGGTCAGGGTGTGTGTGTGTGTTGGGGGGGGCATGGAAATTGTTTTTGTGAGATTAGTAGTGGTGGGGGGCTGCAGGATCAGATTATCTACATGTGGGGAGAGATTTGGGGGGGGTCTCATCTAATCCATCCATGTCATTTGTTCCTCTAGTATTTACATGGATTGGGTCCTCTCTACCTCCTTTTGACTGCGGGGGTCCTTCTGTTTCTTAATATCACCCACACAGTCATGAGCCCACCCCCCCACAACACAAACACACACACACACACACACACACACACACACACACACACACACACACACACACACTCATACCAGGCCTGAGGATCTCAGAGAGGGCCTGCATGGTCCTGAAGTCTTAGATTTCAGTGATGGGCTACTCACTGAAGCACGAATCCCCACACTGCCTATTACTATCAATGCCCATTTCTGTTTACACTGACTGAAGATATAAATAGCCTATTTACCCAGAGTGCTTTTCAAATATTGTTCAAACTATTTGTCACAGTAGGCAAACAATCATTTACCAATGAAGTGGATGTGTCATGTTACTCATGACTCTGCTTTGGTTTGTATCACCCTGAGAAGACACACAATGCGGTGGTCCAGTGAATTATCACCTATAACAGACAAACTGATTGGGTGACGGGTGGCTCTGATGGAATGATGGACAACTGGAACATCTCCCAGGTAGCCTACTGAACTGCCAACGGAGTTCTCCTTTAACCATTTTGAACAACCTAACAAAAGATTCTGTTCCGATCTAGTTTAAGATTCTAAACTTCCCTGCTATTCCCTGCTACTCAGATATTCCTGATCCCAAATATGAATGTTCATTTACCAACATTCTCGTCACACCAGCGTGTCGGTACCTACTGATGTAAAAAGCGAGCGCTTAATCTTAGCGCTAACTGTCTGTGGAGATAGCAGTTTAATGATTGACAGACACAACAGACTTTCTCAGACAGGTTTAAATGTTCATATTCAAATAAATAAGATGTAAAGACACCGTAAATGCTTCTGTTTCACACCTTCACATCAACCACTCAATCTATAGGCTGTAGGCGGCCTATAGGATTTGCTAATATAGGATTTGCTAATATTGTACAGCATTGTGCTACTTCCAATGAAGCTATGTTCCAATTAGAGCTGAGAGGCAACTGAGAGGGAAATGATTGAGATGGATCCCAGCTGCGCTTAAGGAAGCACACACACACACACACACACACACACACACACGAGCGCGTGCGCACATGCACACACAGCCACTTATTTCTAAATCGGGAATGTTGTTCTCGAAAAACCCCTAGAGGAGAAAAAAAAATCACCTTTTGTGCCAAAAACGGCTCTGAGTCTTGTATAACCTACATTTGCATACCCTCCCCTTTGCTAAATCTGAAATGCTAAAAGCCAGTCAGACTGACAGACACATCTCTCTCTCTTTCTTTCTCTCGCTATCTCTCTGCTTCCTTCATTCTCTTCTGCCCTTTCACTACCTCTTTCCATGTGGATGTAAGCTTCTCTCGCGTGCACAAGCTCCACCTCTGATTTCCCTCTCTCTCTCTCTCACTGTGTGTGTGTGTGTGTGTCTGTGTGTGTGCGCACGCACACTCAGCGGTGGCTGAACAATCGTCTGCAGCGCTGAAATGGCCGTGTTTACCGTGCCATTACCTCAGCCAAGGGCGGGGCGCGGTGGAGCAGGAAGCCTGTGATTAGTCACGCGGGGCAGCAAATTGCAGGTGGCCATGCCCTGACCGGAGACAACCAGGGGCCAGAGGGAGAGAGTGATGGGGGATAAGAGAGAGAGAGAGAGAGAGATGGAGACAGTAATGGGGGTGAAGGAGAGAGAGACAAAGAGGTAGAGAGAGAGAGAGAGAGAGTAATAACAGGTGAAAGGGAGAGAGAGAGAGAGAGAGAGAGAGAGAGACAGAGAGCAGTACACAGAGAGAGAGAGAGATGGAGAGAGTAATAACAGGTGAAGGAGAGAGAGAGAGAGAGACAGAGAGCAGTACAGAGAGCGAGAGATGGAGAGAGTAATAAGGAGTGAAGGAGAGCGAAGAGTAGGAGAGAGAGAGAGAGTGCAGTAAAGGAAAAGAGATTGGTTATAAGGGAAGAGAGGGATGTAGTAGTAGAGGAAAAGAAAGATGGAGGGAGAGAGAGAGAGGAGGGGACAGGAGGGGGGAGGTAGGGCGACGAGTGAGCGCCGAGAGATGAATCTGCGCGCCGTGACCTTTCTGGCAAATGTCAGCGGAGCCGGCTGCGATTAATGCCTGTTTGTGTGGAGAGGACACGCAGTGGGAGGGTGTGTGTGTGTGTGTGTGAGTGTGTGCGTATGTATGTGTATGCATGTGTGTGTATATACTGTATGTGTATGTGTGAGTATATGTGTGTATATGTGTGAGTATATGTGTGTGTATGTGTGTGTGTGTGTATGTGTGTGCATATGTGTGTGTATGTGTGTGTGTGTGTATGTGTGTGCATATGTGTGTGTGTACATATGTGTGTGCGTGTGCGTGTGTGTGTGTATGCATGTGTGTGTATATATGGTATATGTGTGTATGTGTGAGTATATGTGTGTGTGTGTGTATGTGTGCATATGTGTGTGTGTGTGTGTGTGTGTGTGTATGAATTTGGACTTGCTCTCTCTCTCCCTCTTCCTTTTTTTGTGTTCTCCAAGTGCTTTGGGCCTCCCTGTCCAGCTAATGCTTAGAAACTCCTCTCTGTCTCTCTCTCTCCCTCCCTCTCTCTCTCTCTCTCTCTCTCTCTCTCTTTCTCCTCTCTCTTTGTCTCTCTCTCTTTCTCCCCCTGTGATTCCAGCTGGGCTCCTGTTGTCCCTCATTACGCCGTGGGGCTATCAGGTGATCGGTGCACTCGCAGGGGGCTTTAATCAATTAGAGCCATCACTGCTCCATCAGTGATTAATGCAGCACACCACGTCTGCCTCACAGAGAGAGAAGTGTGTGTGTGTGTGTGTGTGTGTGTGTGTGTGTGTGTGAGAGAGAGAGCAAGAAAGAAAGCGAGTGTGTGGGAGGAGAAAGAGATCAATGTGTGTGTGTTGTGTGTGTTGTATGCGAGAGAGAGGGGGTGAGTGAGAGAGGAAAGTATATGAGAGACTGTGTGTGTGTGTGAGCGGAGAGTGAAAAAGAGTGTGTGTGTGAGGAAGTATATGTAGAGAGAGAGAGAAAGAGAGAGAGCAAGAGTTTTGGAGGGAGGGGTGCAAGAGAACCCCATAGAGACAGAGTGAGTCACAGGAGAGAGCTGGTGTGTGTGTGTGTGTGTGTGTGTGTGTGTGCCAAACTCTCTGCATTCTACTGCATTTAGTATTGGTTTGTTGGGACCTTGACTGCAAACAGTGTGTGTGTGTGTGCGTGTGTGTGTGTGTGTGTTTGTGTGTGTGTGTGTGCTCGCTCTGTGACTAACAGGCGGTTGTTATTCATCCTGGCAGCGTTCTTGCGCATTCTCCCCTGCCCACACAGATGAGATGAAGTGTGAGATCTCTCAGAGGTGCAGCCCTGGCTCGAGACACACACACACACACACATACACACACACACACACACACCAATATAAACCCATAAACAAACACCACAGATATTATGATGCCTACACACGCACACACAGGCACATGTTAAACACATTTGCTTTAGTACAGTACCATCAGCTAATCCCCATTACTCCCCATCACTTTCTTTTACATCATTTCACCTCCTTCCCTCTGTTATCCCTCGTTCATTGTCTGTCATAATCATTAATGTGTATGTGTGTGTGAGAGAGAGAGAATGTGTGTGTGTGTGAGTGCATGAGTGAATGAGTGTGAATGAGTGTGAATGTGTGTGTGTTGTGTGTGTGTTGTGTGTGTGTGTGTGTGTGTGTGAGAGTGCATGAGTGAATTGTGTGTTATGTGTGTGTGTGTGTGTGTATATGTTAAGCAATCATAGATTCGTCTGATATCCTGAAGTTTTGCCAGAACAAACAACTCAAAAGTTTAGAATGTCAGCCAAAGGCTAGGGGGGAAGTTGGTATACAAATGAGTATTCCACACCTCTATCCACTAGTGTGTGTGTGTGTGTGTGTGTGTGTGTGTTGTGTGTGTGTGTGTGTGTGTGTTACTGTTATTTTGGATATGGTTGCTTGCTTTGTTGTTTCAATGTGTTTGCATGTCTGTGTGTGTGTGTGTGTGTGTATGTGTGTGAGTGTGTGTATGTATGTATGGATAGTTCTATGTGTACTTACTGTGGTATTTTGAATGTGGTTTCTTGGTTTGTTGCTTCAGTGTGTTTGAGAAAGGTATGTGTGTGTGTGTGTGTGTGTGTGTGTGTGTGTGTGTGTGTGTGTGAGAGAGAGAGAGAGAGAGAGAGAGTGTGTGTGTGTGTATGTGTGTGTGTGTGTGTGAATATAATCTGTGGAATGATAAGAATGTATGCTAGGCGGGACACCCTGCTGTGATGTGAGTAAGTGTGTGTGTGTGTGTGTGGTATGTGTGTGTGTGTGTGTGTGTGTGTGCGCCTGAGAGCGTGCCTGGGTGGTCAGCTGTGCGAGGTGGCATGTCCACTGTGTGCGAGGGTGACACTGACGTGCTGTTTGACTGCCCTGACGAAACACTGAAGGACAGTAGCACAGGCGGAGGCAGGGGGGGGTTGGGGGGTCTTAGATACGACTGACATTGGAGGCCACCACTCACACCAGGAGAGGAGAGAGACAGAGAGGGAGAGAGAGAGAGACAGAGAGAGAGGAAGACAGATAGAGTAAAGAGGGAGAGAGATGAAGGAAAGAGAGAGCGACAGAGGGAGAGGAAACGACAGAGGGAGTAGGAGGGGGTGTCTGGGCAAAACCTGGGATCAGAGGGGGAGGGAGAGAGAGAGAGAGAGAAAGAGGTTGAGAAGACGACAGCAACATAAAGGAAGTGCACAATGGAGCACGCAGGGCTGTGGCAAGGAGACAGCAGGAAGAGCAGCAGGCAGACAGACAGGGAAGAGACAGACAGGGAACAGACAGACAGACAAACACAGAGACAGATGACAAGTAAAGAAAGCATGAGCACAAAGGAGAGCAGCAAGCGATCGCAGGGGAAGAGACAGAGAGAGAGAGAGAGAGAGGGAAGAGAGTGAAGCAGCGGAGAGACAGAGAGAGAAGGCGCAGAGAGAGAGAAGGAGAGAGAGAGAGTGAAGCAGCAGAGAGAGAGAGAAGGCAGTGGAGCGAGAGATGGATAGAGAGTGAAGCAGCGGAGAGACAGAGAGAGAAGGCAGCAGAGAGAGAGAAGGAGAGAGAGAGAGAGTGAAGCAGCAGAGAGACAAAGAAAGAAGGCAGCAGAGAGAGAGAAGGAGAGAGAGAGAGTGAAGCAGCAGAGAGACAGAGAGAGAAGGCAGTGGAGAGGATGAAACGGGAGGAGAGGGAAAGGGACCTTTGTGAGAGTGTGCAGCCAGAGGACAACCAGGCAGGCAGACAGGCAAGCAGGCAGACAGGCAAGCAGGCAGACAGGCAAGCAAGCAGGCAGGTAGGCAGGCAGGCAGGCAGGCAGGCAGGCAGGGAGACGCTGGAGCCGGGCCTCTGTCAGCCATCATTATTTATGCCCCACTCTTAATATTTAATGGCATAAAACTGCAGCTCACCACTCCTGATCTCCCCCTCCACCACTGCCATCAGACATCAGAGGACATTGCTAGCCCCGCTATGTCTATGTGTGTGTGTGTGTGTGTGTGTGTGTGTGTGTGTGTGTGTTTCAAGGAAAAGGAGGACTAGGAAAAAAAATTGCACCAAAAATGTGTGTGACTAAATAGAGAGAGAGAGAGAGAGAGATGGGTAGAGAGAGAGAAAGCTGAAGGAAGAATAGTAAGCACCAAAGCACTCTTCACCTCAGCTTGTTTTCTCCTCTCTCTCGCTTGCTCACACACACACACACACACACACACACACACACACTCACACTAATATTGTGCAGTGCACACAGGCTCAAACAATATACACTTATTCTCACCTAGTACACACACACACACACACACGCACGCACGCACAGGCACATACGTACGCAGACACAAACACTTGACAGAGGCTCTCCCGCTGCCTCTAACTGCCTGCCAATCATCCGGCAGCTGCAGCGGCTGACAGCCTGTCAAGGTGTCTCCTAACGTGGCCGTGTCTGGCACTGTGGCAGCCGCTACATCAAAAGACAGCCAGCCGCGCCTCTGTCTGAGTGTGTTTGTGTTTGTGCATGTGTGAGTGTGCGTGCGTGTGTGTGTGTGTGAGTGTGCGTGTGTGTGTGTGTGCGCACGCACAAAGTATTTGTGCCCGCGTGCTGAGAATACACCATGAATCTGTTTAGGGTGTGTGTGTGTGTGTGTGTGTGTGTGTGTGTGTGTGTGTGTGTGTGTGTGTGTGTGTATACTTTGGAAGAGTGTAAATATTGCCCTGTGCTTGTGAGTGTGCATATGTGGCTGTGTATTATGGCTGGTAAGGGTTGGTCTAAATAGAGCAAGAGCAGCATACATTAAGATGCTACTTAGGCTACATTAGAAAGTATGTATCAAAAGTATTCATGAGTATTGGAGAAAAGCTACAGTGTGGAGTTGCTTATTTCCCTATGCACTCCTGTGCGCTCACATACACACATTTTCAAACATGAGTATGTGTGGAGTTTTTGCTTTGAGTGATGTATACAGTGACAAACTGTCACACACACACACACACACACACACCACACACACACACACACCACACACACACACACACACACACACACACACACACAGGACATGGTAAGGCAAGCAGCTGTTTCCAACAGCCTGGTCTGCAGACGCACACCTCATTGCTCTCCAAATTTACACATGACGTTTCCACACGCTAAGCCATTACTCATTCATGGAGATTTCTTTGTAAAATGCCTGAGCCAGCAAGCCTCCGCCTCCACCCTTCTATGCCGCAGCACCCACCCACTCCCCGCGGATAATACAGAGTGTTTTGTATGATCAGTGTTTTGCTAGCGGGACAGAGCGGACCACCAACTGGTCTGAGAAGGGGGAAAAAACAACTTCGGATCCACGTGAATCTAATTGTCTATCTGTCGTTGCTGCTGGAAAAGACTGTTCCCTCCCAAGCCACACACACACTCTGATTTAAACAAAATACGAACGTTTAATAGTCACATTCATTTGTGAATGCATTTAGACTTGCAGGTTGCAAGCCTTTATTAGGGGGTGTTTACAGCTGGTCAAGGTCGAAGTGAAGGTCACCTTGAAAAGCAGACTTCTACTCGAAGCTGTTGCTTGGGAGCGATGGTCCAAAATATCGGTGTCAATCACTGAAATAACATCAGCGTAGACAACGCATCATTATTGTGCCACTGACGGAGGACGTCACTTGCTCTCTCTAACCATGTTTATGAAAAAATAAATCCAGTAAATCTGACCGGTTGGGGAGATTTTCATACGCTCAGGGATGTTTCTCACTCGGCATGAGGGGCGCCTCGCGCGTAGAATAATCGAATCTCGCTGTCACACGGAAAGAATTATTCCCCCAGTATCGCTGCGCGGCCTGTAATTGGATACAATTTAACATATGCAGCCCCTGGCCTGTCTACGCGCACACTTCTCCTTGCGGACGGCGCTCCGCCGCGGAATTATTTTTCAGAGCTCGTAAAGCACGCCTTCCCGTGACAAACGGATTAATAGGTGCTCCGCAGAGACGGGCTTCGGCTCCTTGCCACGGCGCAGTATACCTCTGAGGTTAAAAGACAACAATTGGCAGCCAGAAAACACGAGGGTTTTTTTCAAAGGCAGAAAGAAAATAAATTGAAACCAACAGCTGGCTCGGTATGAAAGACGTGGAGCTTGGGCAGGAAGTATTAAATTTAACGTTTTAGGAGGGAGGGAGGAAGGCGAAGTGGGTCCATAGTGATCAGGCAGGCATCTGCGCAAAATCTGAGCGTTCGTGTGCAACAGACGAGCTCCCTCATAAAAAAGCCCCTTTTAACAACACAGGCACCGCTGGTTAGTGTGTGTGTGTGTGTGTGTGTGTGTGTGTGTGTGTGTGTGTGTGTGTGTGTGTGTGTGTGTGTGTGTGTGTGTGTGTGAACTAAGTGAGTGGAACGGGCAAAAGGGGATGGCAAATACACGTCTCCCTGACTCGATTGCGGAGTTTACAGGGAGTTTCCACAGAGACCTGCCCTCGCCTCCGTCAAGTCAGCGCTCGAATTTATTACCAAGCACACCAAGGCCCTCTCTCTCTCTCGGCGCCCGAGGCTTGTTCTCCCCTTTTCCCCTCTCTCTCAACCTCTCCTTTGCACGCACAGAACCCCTTCTGATGCAAACACAACATGCCTATGTTATGTGGCCAGACTGTGTGTGACTAAAAACTGTTTTTACGTTAAATTCGCATTTATTTAGGGTACTACATTGATAAATTATCAATTATAGAATTGATTCATAGATAAATTTTACATAGTCTTCGTTCTGTGTAAGCAGTGTATCACGTTTTGGAAACAGATGTCTAATGACATTATTTTCCAGACCACCCTTTTTTAAAATAGAATTCATAATTTCAAGCAACTGCTGTACTTTACGCGGTCTGGTGTGGGTGTTTTGCTAGGAAGATGGTGTTGACTCTGGTCAATTGGAATGCCCCACTGCTGGGATGATGGATGTGGTGTGCGTGTTCCGTTAAGAGCCGGCCTACGCTGTTTGGACTGGCATGAGAGCAATTGCTCCGCAGAGAACACTTCGCGGAGCTACAAGCCTGCAGACCAAGGGTGGAAAGACTGGACAAAATACTAGTAAGGGATGTCACAGATAAGCACTATAGTTTTAGGACTCTTGTTTTCTTCAACGCATATAGCCTACCTACTGTGGTAAACATCACTGGTCAGTGGTCTAAGGTGCACCCTAGGAGTTACCAGCATTACAGCTCCGTTCTTACTAATTTACCATGTCCATGTCATCATAGATTTAATTACATCCTATAGTGTCCGTTAACTTCGCCCACGTGGTCGCTAAAAACAGAGCAGTAATCTATAGGAGAATGGATTATCAGCTTGCATGTGGTCCTCCGTACAGCCCTGTGTGTCTCTCTCTCTCTGTGTGTGTGTGTGTGTGTGTGTGTGTGTGTGTGTGTGTGTGTGGAGCGTTTAAGCTTCCGGTCTCTGGGAACAAGCAGTAATTGAAAAGGAGAGGTGCCTTCGTGCCTGCGCTTCGCACAGCCGTGACACGCAGGTGTGCACAAAAACGGAGCGCGATAGCCAGGAGAGAGGGTCAAACATTCGACTTAAACCTTAGACAAAGCGCTCACAAATGTTGATATTGAATGCTGAATATTGTATAAAATATATATAAACTCTGGGATGTCCAGTCTTCCAGTATATATTGCCAGTTCATCTCTGTGCAGACCTTTGCTGCTGACCCAGTGTTACGGTTGTAGTCACCACTGGGCTCTGGGGAATCGAGCTCACATTGGGCGCTTCGACGGGCGGCAGACAGAGGCAGAGACGAGTGGCGTGGCGGTGAATCCCCTTCGTACACAGTAGCTCTCACAATCTGATGTCTCTCCCCTTCTCTCTTTCCTATCTACTGCTCGTATTCTCAATAACTGTGTGGGAGTTTTCGTCTTTTTCTCAGAACCTGCTGAATAGTTTGTAGTAGGCAAAGTAAGGCATCTGGGACTTTAAAGTAAATGACCATATTATAGTTTTGGAAACTACATTTAACAAGCGACATATGGTTATGTGATTTTATTTAGAAAAAGAACATTCGTAATACAAATTTTGAAGATTAAACATCAATTACCTTATAATGTTTTTAAGTTTTGTAGAAGGTCCAAATGAAAGCCACATCAATAGTGAAGAATTACTCAGCAGACTAGTTCCCCTTTCAGGAAATTCCCAACTCTCAGATCAAGGCTAGATATTTTGGGGGAAACTTTTATGAATATCATTTACTCTTTGAGAGTACTGTCCTTCGTGTGTTTGCAGTGCTGGAATGGAAAGGTTTGGACGCTGGTGTTTTTGTGTAAATTGTTGTAAGCGATCCATAACGATCTGCAGGTGGATCGCGCTGATTGATAACGGCTGCTGGAGGCGCCGCTGCGTGCAAAGAGCTTCCTGCAATCGGAGCCGGCGGTGGCGTGCTCCCGCTCTCTCGCTCGTTATCTGGCCCCGCCCGACTGAGTCGGTGCCAGAGTCGCTGTTCCAGCTCGCAGCCACGCAAGCTTGAGAGCCGCCGCTGCCAGGGTCTGATTGCAGGAACAGATGGCGGGATCACTGTTACCTACCGGAGCAACTCCAGTAAGAGCGCGCGCGCGTCTCTCTCTCTCTCTCACTCACTCACTCTCTCTCTCACACACACACACAGAAAGAGAGAGAGGAAGAAAGAGAGAGAGGGAGTGAGTGTATGTGTGTGTGAGAGAGAAAGTGTGCGTGTGCATGTGTGTGTGCGCCTGTAGCTACGCGTCTGAACCTTTCGCTCCTCCCCCACACTCTTTCCAAGAGAGAGGAAGCCCCGTCCTTACAAGCTTACGACCCCCTCCTTTCCGATAAACACCGAGCGCAGCCAGTTCCGTGCCCTTAACTCTTGGTGGTGCTCCCTTTCAGACCGCACGTGGTTGGCAAAAATCAGCCGTACCAGAACATCCATGTCAGCGTAACTTACTTATATAGCACCGAGATTCCGTGCGTGGAGAAGTGTGACTTATGGGTCTGACAGGAGAATCCCGAAGGGATTAAAACGTGTGTGGGGGGTATTGGAGAGGGCTTCACGGAACAGCTGGATCCACTCTGAGCGGGAGTGGAGAGACTAGAGACTGGAACTGCCGAGGCACTTGGGCGGGGGTGTATAGGGTGTCCACCCGGCCATCTCCCGTTCTGTCGTTTCTCTCACACCCTCACACCCACCTTTCCATCCGCCCCCCCCCCCCCTCCCCAGCCTCCCCAACACATACACTTAAACAGCAATATCCTCACAGAGCGCACAGTGTGCTATTATAGCGTACCGCCTAGGCCCCTAGAGAGCCGCGCTCTCTGATTTCCTTTGCTGAGCAGAATAATGCAGCCCTTTCAGTCAGAGCTCCCCCGCTCTCGTCTGAAATTGCTTGCAAACACCTACCCCCGCGCAGCAGCGCTCCGGAACCGTGCAGCGCACTGAAAGGCCTCCGCTGAATTAATTAGTTTAGAGGTTATTTAATCCGCCGGAGAGCATTTTTCCCTGCCCTTAAAGCAGAAATATGCTTGTCTCCGACAAACCCTTTTCACAAGTACGCCCCACCCCCTAAACACACATACACACACACACACACACACACACACACACACACACACACACACACACACACACACACACACAAGCGCGCGAAATAAATAGGTCCAGCCTGTCCCTCCTTTTCAGGGCCGTTCCACCCCGCTCTCGAGTTGACAGATGTGTCCCCGCTCAAAGCAGCAATGTCTGACCGACGCAATCCAAATAGCCTGCTGCACTACGGTCGGCTGCTTCCTGTGTCACCGCTAAAAGATAAGGGAGGATTAGGCATCACAAATAGAATCTGATGAGGGGCGACGTAATTACCCAGCCTAATGTAATTTAATTGTTTTTAATTAACTGCGCGGTGTTTCCCTCCAACAAGAACAAAGGCAGTCAGCATAAGAATGAGAGACAATGTAGCTCCACTCCCCCCGTCTGAAATGTAACAATAATGAAAAAAACGAGCACCTTTATGATTAATTCCAATGGATTCAATATTTCCTTCAAGAGAAAAGAAACCGAAGGTTTGGGTCGGTTGACAATGAACATTAAAGTCAATAAAAGGGTCACTGTTTGTTTGTTTTATTGCGTTCAAGTCAAGACGGAACAAGTGTGATTATATTACCCACACTTTGGAGTCCCTGTCTCACATCCAAACCACAGAAAATAATGGAGGGCTTCAATGCTGCTGGAGCAGACTGCGTAAACATGTTGACACTGTTTGTTTTTCTGGGGCCGGTTTGTAACTGGCATTGATCGGGGATATGCGTGCAGAGGAGCCTGCTGCGGCTCCGTGCGCGTGCACACACGTGAGAGTGAAACAAACAGCCCTGCGGGAACCTCAATTCCCCTGCATATACGGTCAATTGGATTGATCGGGTGGCCAAAAATTGATACAATAACGGTTACGGATGAAAAATTGTGCCATGGACCGACATAGACTATTCCCCCACAGACTGGACATTCCGAGTACTCATGTGCTCCGAATGTAATGCTATGATGTAAGATCCTGTTTATGTCTGTATGATCAGAACATAAAATCCTGCGGTTTAGACAAACTGTAGGAAGGCCCAGCGCAATGAGATCTCTTTCTACTGACGCACACCTTTGGCTTGTTTAAACCCGGAAATTCATTTTTATCCTCTGCAGTGGACATCAGTCTTGTGAGTGTCTTGTAAGTCTTGTAAGTGAAACACCATTTATGCCAACTTTTTCAATCCTAGTATATTGTCAAGAAGACACCCTGGGATTGCTGGTGATACCACAATTATGTGGGTGGGGTTAACAGATGGCACAAACTTTATTTTCAAAATAACGGCTATAGCACTTCTCTCATTTCATGGTATCAAGAGAGGTCATTTATATTTTTGCCAGATACTATATTTTATTTTATTTATATTGCACATAATTAATTTGTCTCTTAAAAATGAATCTCCATTTGAATTCGGAGAGATTTCAGAAAGATACAGTAATTTTAACACCCTCAAAACACAACTTTTGTTCAGTATCCCCTGCAGTGGACATCAGGGCTTACTACCCCCTGTTTTTTTTTTTTATTTCAAGGTTTTAGAAGGCAGAGGGTTAAGTGAAACAACAAGGGCATTTCTTCTCATTTCTAATAAATATCAGGAGATAAAGGGCCTTGAAGGTCTAATACAACTTAAGAGTCAGTCCCAGAAGCAGTACGTAAGCTAGGGTTCTAAAGTTTATTAAAAAATAAGTACATTTTAGGTCAATTTACTGTCACCTCAATGTATATTACCCAGTTTGTTAAAAATATATTTTGGGCTGCTAATTACTTCATTTACCTATGAATTATTATTTACCATTCCAAAAAATGCTGTCACATGCAATTTAGCCATCAAGCATTTCTCCAGTGTACATCTGCCATGCTAGGGTTCTCTACACACCGATGTTTCATTCATCTCTAGGGTCTGTGGCACAAGGGTCAGGGGTCAAATTATGAAAGAAAACGAAACCAGTGGCAGCATAGGAAAAACAAAGTCTGTCCTACTATAAACATAGCTACAGGCGCCCCACTGTTCGGAGAATAGTGTCCTGCCTTTGGGCGCCACACTTTTCTTTTGACTCTGTTTGAATGGGGCATCAGGAATTTGTATTCTTCGACTGGGAAATTCCACGAAGAACGACAAACACCCAAAGGACGAAAGTATGTCGTACCTTACTACTACAGACAAGACATCACTTCTCCTGATTTTACTGCGTCGACGTCAGAGGAAGTCCCATGTCATCACGTGTTTGATGATAAGAACTCGAACTCTGACCCCAATAAACCTACTCAACAGTGGTGTATAATTACTGGCTGCGAAGCTGCCAATTACTCACTATATGCCGAATCACACATTACACAGTCGACCGTTTTTATAGTCTGTGCAGCCCGCGAATGCTCAAAAAAACAGAATGGCCACTGATTTTCACTATCATTCACAAAGCTGCGTACTATCGCTATTTGCGAAGTATAAATTCCAAATCAATTATAAGACCATGGCCTACTCCATAAAGACTATTTTTTGTTCCAAATAAATGGGCATGCATAAGTAATCCGTTATTGTTGGATGGCATTCACGTCAATCAAAAATACAGCGAGGGAAGTAAACACGGCTGCAATATCATTTCGTCTTTACTGGGTTAATCCGTACTGTTACTTATCGATGCCTGTAAATTTAAACAACAAAAGCAGAGCATTCGAGATTCTAATTGTTGTCATTTATTTAAAGGAACTTTTTTGTAAAATATAAATACAAATGATAGGGTATTTAATTACAAAGTTTAAACACGTCTCCAAAAACGATGAACACACGAGTCAGAAACAGGTGACTGAAATTCTCAACCAAATATTTACAAGTTCAAGCATGTTTCTGCTCTAAACAAACGCATTAGTATTTTACATTTACTTTAACATTTTACAGAAAAAAATCCAAATATTTTAAATCCCTAACCATAAATAAGTCTCCAGGATAAAAGCCAAGCTTGAGCACGAATACAAAACCATATATGTTAGGGTTAATATGAAAAACAAAACAATCAGAGAGCATATTAAAAAGGGGCTTGCAAATATGGGTCTCCCGATACAGGAGCCAGACTCCAGTCACCACCAAGTGCACCTCGTCAACAGCAACCA
>PYXC01002658.1:27500-42216 GCA_015244755.2 Tenualosa ilisha
TGCCTACCCCCAACCTTCAGTCTGCATTTATCACACACACACACACACACACACACACACACACACACACGCACAGTGTGAGGTCAGCAGCCTCTGAGCTGTCTAAGAGCCCGGCACCGGACAGCCACCACCCAACACACACACACACACACACACACACACACACACACACACACACACACACAAGTATTAACACACGCACACACACTCTCGCACTACCTCGACCTTGATCCTATGTGCGCACAGTTAACCCACATCGCTGAGGAGTACTAGAGCGTATCCACACCTCCCGATGGCGAAGGCGCATCAGATTACACACGTCAGCGCGGACAAGTCTCTCCTAATCCCCCCTGAACGGCAGAGCCGCCCTGCCCAACAACAGAACCACTCAATCTCCCCGTCCCCTGCGCTGAACGACATGCTCACGCTTGCACCCGCCGCCCGGGGGCCTTAATCTGGGCCTAATTCAGCCCTCCAAATCTCTTCAACCTAAACGCCGGCAGGGCTTTAACACACACACACACACACACACACACACACACCCTCCACTCCCCCCCACCCCCCTCAAACACACACACCGCTCCACCCCTTTCGAGTGACGCTGTTGTAGCCTCATCTATGACTAATGATAATTAGTTCCACGCTTGTTTCCCAGGGAAAAAAAGGCCGTGGCCCAAGTGACCTGTGTTGAGGCTTTGCTAACCCCCACCCCCCGTCACGGCTCTCCACAGCAACGCTGGCAGGCAAGAGAGACACTCGATATAATCCTCCCTGTCCCTCGTCCCCACACACACACACACACACAACCTTCCCCATCCCAGCCCAGGGTGTGGGAGATCCAGACGGGGCACTTGACATTCTGGCTGGAATTCTCTGATCTGGATATCTCGACAGCTTTAGAGGAGCGCCCCACAATCAGCACATATGAGTGGGAGAGGGAAAGAGAGAGATAGAGAGAGATAGAGAGCGAACAACCAAGAGAGAGACAGAGAGAGAGAGACAGCAAAAGAGGGAGAGAGAGTGGGAGACAGGGAGAGGGAGAGAATATGAGAGAGAGAGGGAGAAAGAAAGGAGGAATGAATTATATACAGAAAGAATGAATGAATGAAAGAAAGAATGAAATAAAGAGAGAGAAAGAGAGGAGAAGGGAGTGGAGTGGAGTGCAGCTTGAAAATGACAGGCAGCACAGAGAGGAGGGGAGGGAGTGCTCTAAATGCTAAGTAGGAAATGGTGATTAGAGGAGAGAGAGGGAGAGAGGAGGGAGGGAGAGAGAGAGAGAGAGAAAGGAAGGGAGGGTTAGAGAGAGAGAGAGAGAGAGAGAGAGAGAGAGAGAAAGAGAGGAGAGAGGGAGAGAGAGAGAGAGAGAGGAGGCAGAGGGAGAGAGACGGGGGGGGGGGGGGGGAGAAAGAGAGAGAGAAAGAGAGGAAGGGTTGGAGAGAGAGAGAGAGGGAGGAGGGAGAGAGAAAAAGCTCAGATTGCTGGCTCTGCGTTCTCTCCCCTCTCCTTGGCCTCTCAGCGTGACGCCCGGCTGGACTGTTGTTGTAGTTCACACCACGGCTGGCTCCCAGAATTCTTTCAGGGAAATGCACACACACACACACACACACGCAAGCATGTGCGCACGCACACACACACACACACACACACACACACACACACACACAGAGCGGGAGGGGTGGAAATGCCACCTCAGCAGCGAGAATGTCCCTCTAGGCACTCCTGGTCCTTCCTTTCACCACACACAAACACTCACACTCACATGCGCAAACAGACAGACAGACACACACACACACACACACACACACACACACAGCCTTCATATCCAGGCCAGACACAAACAAATCTAGCCTTGACCGCAATGGACGACGACATACAAACAATGTGTTCTAGAGCAGAGACGAAACAGGGCAAAACAACGGCAAGTGTGTATTTGTTTGTGTGTGTGCGAGCATGAGTGTGTATGTGTGTGTGTGTGTGTGTGTGTGTGTGTGTGCGTGTGTGACATGGGGTGAGACAGAAAGAACAACCTTGACATCTAGCCTTGTTGCTTTGCAATACAAATCACGCTTCACCTTTTCCAAGAGACTGTCTTATCACAGCTTGTGCAAACAGCTGCTCGTAAGTGTAACTTTCCCCAAAACTCCTCGCATCTGAAACGAAGGTGGCCGATAGAAACAGCTGGACTGGACTTGTACAGATTTCAGAGCGCGACCAACCAGATCCACATTTGAGCAGTCTAATGATAGGCTACTGTAAGACCGCTGCTTTGCGGGGTTTGGGGGAGGCTGGGGAGGACTAAAGATTTAGCAAACTGAATCAAATCCTCTTTTTCAGATTCAGGGACAAACCAAGAGGGAGTCCCAGGAGTGCTGCGATGCTCAGTTCGGTGGAGGCACTCAACAGACTTGATGCACTGCTAACAGTGTATTATCACACACACACACACACACACACACACACACACACACACACACACACACACGTATTAGCATCCATGTCTGAGAATAAGTTGCGAAGATGAAACAAGTTTTGACCAAAATGTGACAATGAAAGACAGAAACACAGATACATAGACAGAGAGACACACAGAGAGAAAGAGATGGAGAGATAGAGAGAGGAAGAGAGAGAAAGAAAAACAGAAGCCCCCTGCGACTCAGTTAGTATGGTTCCTCTTTGCCAAATGTCCTAGCGTGTTCCTAGCGTAGCGTGTGAGCAAACAGACCATGAGACCCAACCACACACACACACACACACACACACACACACACACGAACGCTCACGAGTGCTCTCTCTTTCTTTACCACTCACACACACACGTGCACACACACACACACACGCACACACACACGCACACAATCAGGCCTTTAAATCAGACCCCAGTGCCATACAATTTACACCAAGTCCCAGAGCTCGTAATTCCACACGCCAGTCAGATTAATATCAGGCCGCTTGCCGCCATCACGGCCTGGCTAAGCAAATAAACCAGCCGGCCTTTCTAAATAACAACTAGGGAGGGGGGGGGGGCAGACAAACACCCTCCGATGGAAAAAGGAGGGGGGGAAAAAAGCTAAATCTGCTTTCAGCCTTCAAGCCGATTTGACAACGCCAGAGCACCCTCTCGACTCCAGCTGTTGCTTAGTAACCAGATAGCCAAGCAAAGCGGGCCAGCCAGTCCAACCCTCAACCCCCGCCCCAACTCACACACACACACACATGCACACACACACACACACACACACACACACACACATTTTACTGCCACACAGACTAAAGGGATTCTAGGAAGAGACACGGTCTGTTGAGTGGCAGCCACACACATGCTCTCTACTGGACACACACACACACACAGCTAATTCCACACAGATCACACACACACTTCACAGGCTAGCATAGCGTACCACATCTCCAACAGACACAAGAGGAGAAAGTGTGGCTGGATGAGAGTGAATGGGAGTCTCACCTGTCAGGAAGCACTCCATAAGGTCACTGTGGGTCATCTTGAGAAGCGTCCGCCCCGAGTAAGTAGCCAGTGTTGGGTCTGCACCGTACGACAGCAGCAGTCGCACCACATCCAGATGGTCATTCTCTACCGCATCGTGCAGAGGCCTAGACACGAAAACACACACACACACACACACACAAAATGTGGTTAGCCACCACTTCAAAGACTGCAGGAGGTTATGACTCACACAAACAAACACACACACATGTATAAATACACAAACACACACGTACACAAAGCTCTTTGAACAACGCTCTCTGACGTGGAAAAAAACATAGGAGTGAAAGAAAAAGCACGAGGCAAAAAAAAAAAAACCCTAACCACGGTACATCAATCACAAAATTGGAACCAAGAAATAAGACTCCCAGGGATTTTTTTCCCCCCCCTGGCCTTTTCTATACTTGCAAGAAATCAAAAACACCCATTCCTTCTCACTCTCCATTAGTGTTGACTCATCCTTGCACTGTTCACAGCGAAACACTATTGATGGCCATTACTGAGGTTTTAATAATTCATGAGGTGGTGGATTTAAAAAAACAACAACAAAAAAAAACAATGTCCTGTACATCTAAACATCTAATGAAATGGTTTGGATCGGCGGCTCGTCCGACAGGAATTCTTGCTGTGCCTTTAGGTCTTTTTCCCCCTAATCTACATCCTCCGCTCTAATTAACTGGAGACTCAGAGAGCCTCCTGTTGTTGTTAACCCATAATTACAAAAACATGTAATTACAGGAGCCACTGCAACGCAAACACCCTTGAACGCCCGCGCACACACACACACACACACACACACACACGTGCAGTGTGAGTAAAGACAAAAGAGCAGAGTCATACAGGCACAATACGCTCACTGCCAAAACTTTTTGGCATGTCAGCTCTTTGCGTGTGTGTGTGTGCGCATTTGTGTGTGAGACAAAAGTATGTGCATATTTCATTTGGTTTGAATTTGATGCATTTAAGTGATTGTGAGCATGTAAATGGGGGTGTGTGTGTGTGTGTGTGTGTGTGTGTGAGAGAGTGATACACAGATTCATACCTAGTCCCGTCTTGTGCGCTGCAGTTGATGTCTGCCCCGTGCTGAACCAGGTGTTCAACGATGGACAGCCAGCCGCGAGCGCAAGCTTCATGCAGGGCACAGTAGCCAGCGTTGTCACGGTGATTCACATCACACACCTTGTTCTCCAGGCAGTAGAGGACCACCTCCTACACACAGCCACAGAAAACACAAGAAACAACAATTAGACAGAGATACCACTTCTTCTCAAACCAGGTGCCATTTTTACGTTCTATGAAGTTAGCAACCATCTGACTGGGAATGACTATGGCTAAATGCCGATGTCCACTTCACCTGAGGAGAGGGTTCAGGGTTGTAGGGGGACTTCAGGATTTAGCCATTGTCCTGTCTGACAGCCATTGAGCAAGTCAGATGTTCATCAACTGGTCATTTTGAGATGGGCCTAAACTCAGGGACCAGCTAATGGACAGGGTCACCCACTGTGTCACCAGCAGTGACACCATGTGAGAATCAATGGAAGTGTATCTGTCAGAGAGACAGGCATCATCTCCGAATGGTGATGGATGTGTGTGAGTGAGTGTGTGTGTGTTGGGGGGGGGTGCTAACTGCTCAACATATTTCCCATTTCTATGCAAATGGAGCCTCGACCATCAAAAGCTTTCATAATTTCAATCTTTTCCCCTTTTCCTGACACTATCAAACCTTGAAATAGAGCAATCTGTCACAATGGGCATTTGTGGACAACTGGGTAGTAAAATTCAATGTCTATAAAATGTTGGGGGGAATCAACATGGGTAGGACATGGGTTCTATGCTATAATTTCAATTAATAGCAATAATACAACTTGGAATGTTTCTTTAAGAGAGAAAGAAAAAAAAACGCGGCGCCATTATATCACCTTTGGAATGTAGTGCACGGAGTGACAGCCACATCGGCACAAGGCATTGAGCACGGCTAAATGGGCCAAAGTCAACAACATAACTCCCTCTTGTCATTGAGCGGGAGACTCGGCGCTCGCCAGCTTTGAACCTCCGCTGCCTGCATGCAAGCTCATTCCTGCCCTTCAGTCACGCCGCGCTCGTCTAGCGTTTCAACAACAAAACCAACAAACAAACGCGGCAGATGGAAGCGGCGCTCGAGATGGCTGTGGGCTTAGTCAACAGATGAATGCAAACATTAGTATTCAGGTGGTGTGGCCGTGTCTCGGCTCTCGCTCTTTTTAACCCCTGGACCGTACTCGCTGCACTATTCTTTTTTTTTCCCCAGAGCCGACTCGTGTGTTTCAGGCACCCGCACTGCCTGCTTTCCCGAGACCCCGTATCCAGGATACGGCATGCAGCGGTGGGGTGCGCATAAACGAAGAGAACCATGGGCGCCGAGCCGTTAACGAGCCCTAACAGGGAGCACCGCCGCTCACATTAGCATGCCCGCCAGCCGTGTTGTGAAGGCCAAAACACGCGGCGCACCGCGCTCTAAAAGCCGACCCTCCCCCCTCAATTACGGAAAGGCTCCGCGATTGCGAACCTTCTCTGTTTTTGCCTCTCCAAAGAGTCAGATGGTTCTGCTCAAGCAGACAATCTCTCGCTAAACCGTGAGCTCTCCAACGGCGCGTGTTAAAGGGAGCAGAGAGCCGGCAAGTTCGCCTCGGGGACCTCTCTATCGGAAGACGTGGGGCATATTCCCAGCCTCTGGAGCTAAGCGTTGCATTAAACAGACAATAAAGCAGTGTTTAATAGCTTGAGGAGAGAGCGTGCTGTTATTGCAGGCAGTAGAATACAGAGACTCGTTGATTCCTCCGCAGTAAAATGGCACACCCCTCCTGCATTCGCTCGCACAGCCTCTGCTTTTAAGCTCTTTCGCGCGCCTTCCCGAGCACAACTGCGATCAATGCATCATCGCGGACATTTAACCCCTTAACTTGGAAGCGACCGAGAAACACCTCTAAATAGCTAGAAACGGTTAAGTAGACAGTAATCCGTTAAATTAAAACACAAAACAGCACAAATATTGTGGACAGCAGGATAGTATGAATCCCAGAAATCGGACTGGGTCAGTAGCCTACAAGACCACCCATCTGGATCAACGCTCATTGTCTCTGAAGAACCTTTTAACTTTTTGCAAGAATAACCAATGCTCTTGCACTTAAAGAACAAGGCACAGCTCCATGCTTTGTTTAATTTTAACTCAGGACTAGAGATTTATGATTTTAACGTGATTTATGCCTAGCGCGCATTCCTCTCAATCTTTACCCTGAAGAACAAGAGGACGTGATAGTAACCTACACTTGGGGAAAAAAACTCAAAATGGAGAGCTATGTCAATGAGTGGGAGTGGTACAAATGGAGGAACATGCAAGACAATATTACGGTATTTCCAGTTTCCATGGAGCCAATGTCCATTTTTCCATAGATCCATTGGTATAGGGACAGGTAGATAGATAGGGGCCAAACTGACAGGAATAAGCTATACGAAAAACTAACAGGCGTGCGAGGAAATCGACTTTCTAGGGCGTCTGCTAAACTGACTTTTCAGAGCTATCTGAAAAATGGGTCTCTGAGGGTTGCAAGAGGGGAAAAATAGCCTTCTGAACGTGAAGCAGGAGGCGGACGTGGTTGTGTGTGTGTGTTTGTTTTGTTCCCATTGCTACGGGACATTCCCTCTCCCCAAGCCTTCCCCCGTTAATTATGACAGGTAAAGAGAAGAAAAGCCTACGACGAAAGGAGCGAGCGGGAGAGAAAGCGTGAAGACTTTATCTGCGGCTTGGTCTCATTAACATTTAAAAGGCGTTTGTGGCGCGGGCCGCCCGCCTGCTTCTGAGCCATGTGTGTCCACCCGCACACACACACGCACGCACGCACGCACACACACACACAGACGAGAGGGAAGGCCCCTTTCATGTGCCGCGACAAGCACCAGAAAACTAAACGCACATGAAAAATGCAGGCGCCTAGATGCATGGGGGAGAGTGAGTGTATGTGTGTGAAGGAGTGAGGGAAGTAATGAGGGAAAAAAAAGAAAAGGGAAAAGAAACGAAAGATAGCTGCCGCGCGAGCGTGCGTTCGTGCGTGGTCGAGGCACGAGCTGCTTATGCGACAGCAGGCTCCGGCAGAGTCAAGAGGCTGTTAGGCTGTTATTTACTCAGGCGTGGCAGCAACTCACGCTGGTGACAAAACAAGTCAGGGTGTGTCGCCGCAAGTGCACACACCACACACACACACACACACACACACACACACACACACACACACACACACACACACCACACACACACACACACACAAACACGCGCGCGCGCCCGCTCTTGCCCTGTCACTCTGTGAGGTGGTGGCAGAATGGGGCAATACAACGTCTGCGGAGCACGGAGTGGCATGACAGGGTGGTGTCACGGCAACGACCGCTGCTGTGCAGCTTCAGATACGCACGAAGGCTCACGTGCCCAGGGCGATTAAATTTGAGACGCACATGTTCAGCGGCGGCACCACAGAATTAATATTCCTTAGGCAGCCACCGTTGCGCAACCACTTAGTGCTCGGCTGTTAATAACCCACAAATCACCCTGGAAAGGTGCGCTAATTAAAACAGAATGGAAAACTGCCGAGTACCTTTCGTCAGTGGGTACAGACATGCGCTTCCACGAATAAAGGCAGTAATTACAATAAAAAAACCCTTGAGGGAAAACCTTTCAGGACAATGACATAATATTGCAAACAGTTCAATACGGGAGGACTTATAAACAATCCCATACGTATGCGATCGCACGCAATGGCTCGGGATTGGACTGAAAAGGGGGCCAAGTAATCCCACACTCGCTTCGGCCGGGGCTGACGCGCCGCGGCGGGAAGGAATCCGAAATAAATCAAACAAAAGGCCTGAGCGGAGAGGCTCCGTGTGTGAAGAATGCCGTAGAATCCCAGCGAGGGCCCGCCTCGCTCCAACCACCCAGTTTGTTTTGGAGGCGGTTTTTCTCCTCCGTGTATGTGTGTGGGTGCGTGTGTGTGTGTGTGCGTGTGAGGAAGAGCACCAGAGAGAAAGAGACGGAGCGAGAGAAAGAGACGGAGCGAGAGAGAGAGTGAGTGAGTGAGCGAGCGAGCTAGAAAGAGGAGGGGAGGGAGGCAGGGCGCTGGGCTGCGCTGCGGCGTGTTGAAAGGCTCGGCCTCGCAGCCATGTCGTATTTCAGAGCGCTGGCAGCCCAGGGAGCAGCTCGTGGCTTATCACACGCAGGCAGTTAGAAAAACGCTTCCTGTCTGGGGCCAACTGAAGAGGGGGGCCGCGGGGAGGGGAGAGGGAGAAGGAGGGAGGGAGAGAGAGAGAGAGAGCGAGAGAGGAGAAGAAGGAGAAGGAGGAGGGGCTGCGCGGGGGAAAGGGAAAGAAAAAAAGAAGCGAAGGGAAGGCAGGAAAAAAGACTAGAAAAACAAGACGCCGTCGACCGACTGTGCAAACAATACAGTCGCCGTCCCGCCAACAAAGGGCCATAACAGGGTCTCTCTCTCTCTCTCTCTCTTTCTCTGTGTGTGTGCGTGAGTGAGAGAGAGAGAGAGAGAATACGTAGGAGGCACGGAAAAAAGAGCGAGCGAGACAGAAGACGAGAAGCGAAGTGCGCTGAAGAGACCGCGGAAAGAGGAGGGAGAGGAGAGAGAGAGGGGTGGGGAGGTAGAGGACTGGGAGAGCGAGCGAGAGAGAGAGAGGGCGAGCGATCGAGCGCGGGAGGGAGGGTAGGGAGGGGGAAGGAAGGCGCGCGGGGGATACTGGACGCCACAGGATTAAATTTTTCCTCCCCCACAAACATATAAATCATGGGGCCTATCCCTGGCGGCGTAACGGACCGCCGGAGGGCTGGCTCGGCTGGGATAAGCGCTCACTTTCTCTCACTATAGCGCTGCACTCCGGGGGGAGAGCCAGCGCCCCTGGAACCAACCCCTCTCTGACTGATGTCATCCAGACGCATTAGTGAGCTATTAGAATGTAATTATACACCAATTGCCTCCTGGGTAATAAGTCGGCGCGAGGCTGGCGGGCCAGGGTGCTGGCCAACGCCTCCTAGCTGGGGACCTGTACCTGAGTCACTTCCAACACCAGCTAACCCAGATTTTTTTTTACTATATGTATATACATAAATTTACATTTTCTTTCTTTTTCTTTTTCATTCAACAGACATCCCCAACAGATAAAAAACAGCATACAGGAAATCCACATATACCATAGCTATGGTAGACTGCTGCTTAATTAAATGATCAAAATCCAGACAGGATATGATGGGGCAAACTCATAGGCCGGACTCCCACCACGCCAGGCTAATTAGGGGTTGGTGACATCGAGGCAAGGCCACTTTAGCATGGGGGCCACTAGCAGCTAATGGTCTAAAACTATGCACTCTCTCTCTCTCCCATGCACGCACGTACACACACACACCACACACACACACACACACTCTCTCTCTCTCTTAGCTCCTAGCCTGGGACGATTAATTAAGAGCAGATTACTGAGAAACACTTGTCAGATCACTGACTGAGTTTAAATGGCAAAGGGTCATTTTGCCAGAAAGCAGAATTATTGATGGAATTTTTGTGAAGGGTGCAAAAAGAGAAGAAATCGCTTCCAACTACACACACACACAGACAAGGTACTGGTGTGCACTCACAAGCATGTGTTAAACCAACACACACACACACACACACACACACACACACACACACACACACACACACACACACACAGGCCTATTATCTACGCACCATAAAAAATGGAGTCAACGAGAAGGCGAATGTTAGGAAGCCTGTCTCTAGACTTTTTTTTTACGAATGGAGGCAGGCAGTGAAGAGAAAAATGAGGGCTGTAAGTGTTTGTGTGTGTGTGTGTGTGTGTGTGTGTGTGTGTGTGTGTGTGTGTGTGGTGTGTGTGTGTGTAGACAAACAGGAGGAGCAGGAAAGACAAAGGGTAGAGAGGGGGGCTGAGTAAGCCTTATGGAGGAAAAGAGCGAGCACAAACAAGGGAAAACAAGAGCAAACGAACGAGTGCAAGAAAAGAGAGAAAAGGGAGGGGGAGTCTTTTTTGTGTTTGTGCATGTGTGTGTGTGTGTGTGTGTGTGTGTGTGTGTGTGTGCATGTGTGTGTGTGAGAGCGAGAGAGAGAGAGAGAGTGCAATTGCTGGCATGTGTGTGCACTGTGCACCAAACCCCAAACAAATACACACACCACACACAGGAACGTGATAGCAGTGCCCAGCTGCTCCAGTAAACAAGTAGTGTGATCCACAGTAAACACACACACACACACACACACACACACACAACACACACACACACACCACACACACACAGAGCAAGCGAATGGCACGGTTGTCCCAAGCACAGGGGAAGCGACTGGGGGAAGCCAGCACTAGAGCAGGCAGACGAGGCCGGGGCACAATGAGGTGGTCAGAGAGGGACACAAAGCGCAGCCTGTCTCTCGCTCTCTTTCTCGTTCTCTCCCCACAAGTTCTGCATGGACACCAGTCTGTCCTCCACACACACACACACACACACACACACACACACACAAGCCAGAACCAGCAACAACGCTCAGCTGCTGTTTGGCTCTCCAAACTATCCCTGTGCCCTGAAGAGGCTATTCCATTCCGCTAAAATACACACACACACACACACACACCACACACACACACACACACAACACACAAACGAACACAGTTCCGCATTCAGGGGCTCCGAGCTGGGCTCTCTCTCCTGCTGGCTGCCCGAGAGGCCTGTTTGGGCTTTGGGTGGGGGTGGTGTGTGTGTGTGTGTGTGTGTGTGTGTGTGTATGCGTGTGTGTGTGTGTGTGTGTGTGGCAGGAGGAGGAAAGGAGGGGGGAGCAGTGCACGAAAATCAGGCGCTCGCAACAGTAATCGCTCATTTCCTGAGCGCCATGCCAGTCCTTTCAAAAGCTCCTGCCGGAACTAATCCACAGTCTCATTAATCTAGGCAGAAATTAGACATGGATGATGGTATTCCGAGGGTTTTACAGCACACTCCGACCCCCCCCCCCCCCCCACACACACACACAAACACACACCACACACACTTGAAAAACAAAACTAAACTGAAAAAACAGAGGTCTGGAGGAGGAGAGGAAGGGTTAAAGAGGGCTGCTGCAGATGCAATCCAGAGTGTGTGTGTGTGTGTGTATGTGTGTGTGGGTGTGTGGGTGTGTGTGTGTCAAAGGGAAAACTAGCGCAAGAGAGAGAAAGGAGAGAAAAGAGCGAGCCGGAGATATTAACAGCGAGCAGCTGAGAAAAAAAAAAAAAGAGTCTCTCTGTGTGTGTGTGTGTGTGTGAGGGAGGGAGAGAAAGCGGGCACGCTAAGCGATCGCTCCGTGCCTGTCGGGGGCTCTCACATGTCACACTCTGTCTCACGGAGAATTAATGAGATGCGAGCCGGCCGGGCGAGGGCAGCGAGGCACGGAAAGGGAAAGAGAGAGAGAGGAGAGAGAGAGAGGGAGAGAGGGTGGGAGGGGGAGAGAGAGGGAAGGGAAGGGGAGGGGAGGATGTGAGTGCCACCAACGCAGAGCTGACTCACAAAGAGAGAGGAAGAACAGACAGCGCTAGGGAGCCAACGAGCGCCAGAGAGAGAGAGAAACAGAGAGAGGGAGCAAGTGAACAGGCTAAAGGGCAGAGAGGAGAGTGAGCGAGCGAGCGATAGCAAACACAGGATGTAGCAGGGGAGAGAGAAAGCGCAAAAGGGAAAGGGCGTGCAGCAGAGCGCGCACACACACACACACACACACACACACACACACACACAGACAAACAGCGAGTGAGCAAAGCAGCTTACCTCGTAGCCTAGGCGCGCTGCGCGCTGCAGCAGAGTCTCGCCGGCGTTCTTGTTAACGATCAGACGCCGCGCCTCCGGAGGCATGGGTCGGCTGATGGGGGAGTCGTTGGCCGACGCAGGAGTGTTCCCAGCGGGCAGTGAGGCGGGCATCCCGGAGGGTGTCGAGGAGGGGGGCAGGGGCCCGGAGTGGGCGCGGCCGGCTGGCACTGGTGGGGGGCGGGGGGCCGTTAGCGACAGAGGCAGGGGGGGCAGGAGAGCAGGGGGAGCAAGGCTTGACTGGCGACGACTCGTAATCCGACACGGAGGCCGACCTCTTGCGTGAGGAACGCTTGACAGCGCTGGCCTGAGAGAGAGAGAGAGAGAGAGAGATAGAGAGAGAGAAGAGAGAGAGAGAGAGGATGAGTTTACTTTGGCCTGGAGTCTGTGTGCCTTTGTGGTTTGTGTAATGATGGATAAAGAGATATACAAACACACACACACCCATACATGCACAAACGCGCACACGCAAGCGTGCGCATGCAGACACACACACACACACACACACACACACACCATCATAAACAGCATTAACACATTACAGCAAATATCCTTAGTTCTTTCAGACACACCCCATCATAAACATAAGCAGTTTGCTGCCCACACAGACACTACCTTGTGGCTTCCAGCGTGCCTGCCCGCCCCCACCCACACACACACACACACACACACACACACACACACACCCACACTCGTACATGCACGCTGGCAATAAAAACCACTCCGACGCCCTCTCTGCCTGAGCGCACGCAGGCTTGCTCTCACACACACACACACACACACACACACACACACACACACACACACACACACACACACACACACAGCGCTTCAGCCTCCTGTCACACCACCTACCCTCCTGGAAGCACTGGAGCCTACTAACAGCTCCCAGCAGCCCACAGGGCAACACATCCGCTGACAGGCTGAGAACGACAGCCGCGGAAAGAGAAAGCAAAAAGGAGGGAGCGAGAGACACAGAGAGAGAGACAGGAGAAGAGCGAAAGTAAGAGAGAAAGAGTGAAAACTGGTGACAGATACAGGAAGAGAGGGAGAGCATGAAAGCTGATAAAAAAAAAAAAACTAGAGAGAATTAGAAAAAACAAACAAACAAACAAAAATACAAACTGGCACGCCACTTAAAGAGCGCCAGGCAGAAAAAGAGAGAGAGAGAGAGCGCGTGCCTGCGCGACGACGGGCAGACGGAGAGAGTATCTTCCTCTTTAAAATCCTTTGAGCTCTCTCTATCCCTCTCTCTCTCTCTCTCTCCCCCCCCCTCTCCCTCCTCCCCTTGCTTTGAGGTTATCGCCTGCGCTGGCCCAGGGTGCGGGAAGGGGGAAGTGCTAATTATTCACAGCCACAAGTTCACAAGGCAGCGCTGCGCTGGGGGCCCGCGGCCACGAAGCACGTTAATAAATGTCAGCACTGAGAGAGAGAGAGAGAGAGAGAGAGAGAGGAAGGGAGGGAGGGGGAGAGGAAGAGTGAGCGAGCGAGCGAGCAAAACAGCAAAGTCATTTATATCCTTGAGCGTTTGTCACTGTGTACCATTTGGACCGGCAGCACCGGAATAATGTGTGTGTGTGTGTGTGTGTGTGTGTTTGTCAGGGTGTGTGAAAACACGCGAAAAAACAACGACAATTTATACCTATTAAGACACAGGCGTCTGAGAGAAACACACACATGTAGATCGGCAGACCAAAATATAACTATTTGAAAAAAATATATAATTAAAAAAAAGGCAGGCGCAGGCGCGCGCACACACACACACGCGCGCACACACACACACACACACAGACACGAGTGTGCAGCTGAAACACCTACACAGCCTAAGCCTCTCTAAAAGCCAGCGTGGGTGGATGGCTTCTTGTTTCTTCCCCTGGGGCTTCATTCAGCTGTGTGCGTGTGTGCGTGTGTGTGTGTGTGTGTGTGTGTGTGTGTGTGTGTGTGTGTGAGTATGCATGTGCATACTTAAGTGTGTCACCTAGAGAAAGCAATATCAGCGGACGCACGCCTGTCTGAGGCGCTGCTCACAGCCAGGGAAACTCAAACAGGAAACAACAAGGAGGCTCTGGCTAAAACGGAGCAGCAGAGACACGCACGCACGCACACACACACACATGCACGCACACACTTTCGCACACACACACACACACACACACACACACACACACACACCACACTGCGGAGACCAGCGAGGCGGGTGAGGGATTAGGGAGAGAAGAGTGGAGAGAAGCGGAGAGGTGTATGTGTGTGTGTGTGTGTAGAAGGGAGGCTGTTTTCTGGCAATGGAGCGGGTTCATGTGTGCAGTGTAGAGGTTATGTCTGTGTCTATGTGTGTGTGTGTAAGTGTGACTGTGTGT
>PYXC01002659.1:5000-15000 GCA_015244755.2 Tenualosa ilisha
CCAAAGAATAGGAACCAGTGATGAGCGCATAACACATTTTCATGCGTTACGTTGACCAACAAGCCAGTAATAAATGCAGTTTTGGTTTCAGTCACTTTCAGTTTCGTTTCCTCCATCCCAGTGCTTCAGATCCTGCAAGTGTAGTAACAGTGGAATCTACACTAGAGGGCGGCCATGAGAGTCTCATTCACCCCAAATTGGCCTTTTAATACAAGTGACTCTGAAGCTGATAAATGAACCCAAACACATTGGTTAGTTGGTTAGTTGGTTAGTTGGTTAGTTGGTTAGTGTGTCTTTAAATCCAGTGGTGTAAATAGGGCCGAGTGCATTTGCTTCATTCCTCCTGAATCTCACAGGAAACACATACACACACACACACACACACACACACATACATACACACACACACACACACACACACACAGTAACAACACTGTCTGCTTCAATCATGCTGGATCTCAGAGGAAGACTAGCCAATAAGGAAGTCCCACCCTGAACCCTTTAATGGCGCGCAACGATTAATGATCTCTTGTCGGCTTGGTGACCTTAACGATTTGTGAGTCGTCAGCAATTAGCAGTTGGAGCGTGTGACACCTCAGATGAATGGTTTCCATGGTTTCCACTTACCTCTGCATTCCAATCCATTATTCTGGCTAATGTCTTTTGTGCATGCCTGTAGGTGTGTGTGTGTGTGTGCGTGTGTGTGTTGAGGGAAGTGATGTGTGCAAATTAACCCAGCTCTGTGTTGACACAAGCCTGTTATGATAGCACAATTACGTGTGTGAGCGCAACTGGACAAGAGGAACCCAAATACCCAAATTGGCCTTTTCCTCCTGTCCAGGAAGAGTGGAACAGTGCTCAGCAACACAGATCAACGTGTGTGTCAGTGTGTGTGCGTGTGTGTGTGTGTGTGTGTGTGTGTGTGCAGAGCACTCGACAAGCATAATAATCTGTCACTCCCCACGGGCCAGTGCACAGGGGCCGCCACATCTGACCTTTGAACCCTACCTGTGGTCAAACACTTCCAACAGCCTGGAACAATCAGGGCAAGTAGGAGCGAGAGACAGAGAGAGAGAGACAGAGAGACAGAGAGAGAGACAGAGAGAGAGAAACACAGAGAGAGAGAGAAACAGAAGGAGAAAGAGACAGAAAGAGAGAAACACAGAGAGAGAGAGAGAAACAGCAGGAGAGAGAGATAGAGAGAGAGAAACACAGAGAGAGAGAAAGAGAGAGAGAGAAACAAGAAATGGAGAGATGGAGAGGTAGAGATAGAGAGGTAGAGATAGAGAGGTAGAGATGGAGAGGTAGAGATGGAGAGATGGAGAGGTAGAGATGGAGAGGTAGAGATGGAGAGATGGAGAGGTAGAGATGGAGAGATGGAGAGGTAGAGATGGAGAGGTAGAGATGGATTTCTATGCAACTGCTATAAACAGAGAGAGAGAGAGAGAGAGAAACACACAGAGAGAGAAAAACAGAAGGAGAGAGAAACAGAGAGAGAGAGAGAGATGAATGGGGGATCTATTGGAGTTGGACATGATTGAGTAGTTCTATTTCAGTAATTGATTTAACTCCAGAAGCACTCACACATCAGTTAGTGTGTGTGTGTGTGTGTGTGTGTGTGTGTGTGTGTGTGTGTGTGTGTGTGTGTGTGAGGTAGGAACATGAGCCCTCTCCACAGGGTAAACACCAGGGGAACAGGAAACTGGACTGTTCTGACTACCCATGATCCTCTGGGGCCTGGCCCTTTACCCAGCAGCCCCGGGGGGGCTCCAGCAGCCTTAAATGAGAGACACATGTGTGTATGCGGCTACCGTGGAAACCAAATGAGGGGTTTCTTCCGCTGCCTGATCCAGGGGGGGCGGTGCCCCCAAAAGGGGGTGAGGGGCGACCAGGGATCCCAGACAGACTGGACACCCACCCACTAAGGGCCTGTTCACACACACACTCACCACTGACACACACACACACACACACTCAGAGTCATAGATACATAGAATACACACTCTACATATGAGCCAGCGTGCATTTCAGCATCCTCTAGACCATTGGCTCTCACACTGGAGCCCCCAGCACGTTGCCAGGGGGCCGTGAACGGTTCTCCTATGGGATGGAACAGAGCCCAATCCCACTGTGCTCATTACTCCCACCAGCGCAAATTATATATAAATATATATGATATATTACATCAATCTGTCAAAACACCTCCTTAGGCATTAACCTTAACTGCAAGCAAAATGAATATTAGTTATTAGTTATGTGACACAAACAGTATTTTTGAACACAGCAGGTCTGGATTTGGCAAAAAAAAAAGAAAACTGCTGCTGCACTGTCAAGTTTTGCCAAATACGACGCAAATCAAACGAGTGTTAAACTGTTGTGTTAAGAGCTAAATAGTTTTGCCAAATACGACGCAAATCAAACGAGTGTTAAACTGTTGTGTTAAGAGCTAAATAGTTTTGCCAAATACGACGCAAATCAAACGAGTGTTAAACTGTTGTGTTAAGAGCTAAATAGTTTTGCCAAATACGACGCAAATCAAACGAGTGTTAAACTGTTGTGTTAAGAGCTAAATAGTTTTGCCAAATACGACGCAAATCAAACGAGTGTTAAACTGTTGTATTAAGAGCTAAATATGTTTTAGAGTAACAAAGCACCTGAAAGGACTCGTGGCTGTAATCTTACATGGTTCCATTTCGGCTTATTTGAATTGTGAGGGTCCTTTAAAAACATTCTGCTCCATGAGGGGTTCCAGGCCCTCACGTGCTCACGCACACACACACACACTCACTCTCACACGTGTGTGTGCTCACATACAGACACACTCATATTCACACATGCATGCACTAATGCCCTCTGAAAAGGCACCATTTACAGCCCTGTGGCCTTTTAACACCTAGGTCATCAGGGACACCTTGCTGCATTCCCTTACTACACACACATACACACACACACACACACACACACACTCGCTCTCTCTCACACACACACACACATACGCACACATGGCTCCTATCCTAATTCCCCTAAACAGCAGAGTCTCACACACATCAGTTTTGAAGAGCAGAGAGTCCATACACAGACACACACACACACACACACATGCACGCACGCACGTACATACACACACACACATACATTTCCACTATCTCTTGTCTTGCCCCCTTGTCTCCTTTATCCTCTTGTCCAGTGGTTCAGGTTTCTGTGGGCTCCTGTGGTCTCTGTTTGAGTCCATACACACACACACACACACACACACACACACACACAGAGAGTGTGGTCCCCTGGGTTGGGCCCGTTGGCTGTTGGCCCCTGGGCCCCTGGGCTCTTAGGTCTCTGTGCAGTAACTAAGTGGTGCAGAGATAAGGTGAGATCACAGAGCCTAGTGACTGATACACACTGGTGTCTTATTACTCAAAGTAGAGCTCTGATCTCTGAGGACCAACCCTTTCAACAGCACACCAGGAATAACACACACTCCACTCCAGCGTGCAGACACACACACACATATATATACACACATCAGATGCAAACATCAAAAACACAGACACACACACACCGAGGTGTTCATTCATCCATAATGCACCCCCCCAACACACACACACAGAGGGACTCCTGCCTATGCACAGCTCATTGTAGCCTTGTGAATGCATTGGAGCCGTAGAGGTATTGATCTTGTCCATTCAGTGCACACTTCAGCGTGCCCCCTCAGACACAGTGTGTGTGTGTGTGTGTGTGTGTGATCTTGTCCATTCAGTGCACACTTCAGCGTGCCCCCTCAGACACAGTGTGTGTGTGTGTGTGTGTGTGTGTGATCTTGTCCATTCAGTGCACACTTCAGCGTGCCCCCTCAGACACAGTGTGTGTGTGTGTGTGTGTGTGTGTGTGTGATCTTGTCCATTCAGTGCACACTTCAGCGTGCCCCCTCAGACACAGTGTGTGTGTGTGTGTGTGTGTGTGTGTGTGATCTTGTCCATTCAGTGCACACTTGACCCTCAGCGTGCCCCCTCAGACACAGTGTGTGTGTGTGTGTGTGTGTGTGTGTGATCTTGTCCATTCAGTGCACACTTGACCCTCAGCGTGCCCCCTCAGAAACAGTGTGTGTGTGTGTGTGTGTGTGTGTGTGTGTGTGTGTGTGGTCTTGTCTATTCAGTGCACACTTGCCCCTCAGTGTGTTCTCAGGCAAACGTCACCTGTTCCCTCTCCGCGCTTTGATCTCTGTGGTGACGGGCGCTAGGCAACCAGGCAAGAAAGAGATGAACCCCCTGCTGTAGTTTACCGCTCTAAGGCCTGCCCAACACCAACGTGCGTGTCAGAAAGGTCACGGGTCGCTGTAGAGTGCAGAGATAATCCACTTCCTAGAGCAGGCCGTGTTTGTTTGACACTGAGTCCTTTTGTCAGGGCAGCCACTGACCAGTGCCCTTGAGAGAGGCTAAGCAAGTGGGCAGAGTGTGTGTGTGTGTGTGTGTGCGTATGTGTGTGCAAGCGTGTCTGTGTGTGTGTGCATGTGCGTGTGTGTGTGCGTGTGTGTGTGTGTGCGTGTATGTGTGCGCGTGTGTGTGTGTGCGTGTGCGTGTGTGTGTGTGTGGCGGGGGGGCTTACCCATTGTGTCTGGGCTGGCCGAGCTTCACCCATGCAAAAAATGTTTTAAAAAAAAAAAAAAAAAAATCCCTTTGCATGTCTGAACAATTTTAAAATGTGTTTGTTCCAATATCATATGGGTCCTCTTGTATGCTGAGGATGCTGCCTCGCATCCCATTGATCATCTAATCAATCAGGCTTACAGCATTTAACCCATTTCTCATTTCTCATTTATTATATCCAATAATACAATATTTCACCTCCACTACATTGGAGTCCATATTTGTCCTCCTCAGCGTAGAAAAGGACCTTTGTGTTGTTTTTCTCTGGTGTGGAATGCTGTGTGTGTGTGTGTGTGTGTGTTCGGCTTGCCTGTGCCCGTCTAGAGCCTTGCCAAAATAAAATGCATTTCTGTCTGTTGTATTCTTTAGAGCATGAAAAAGGAGGAAAAATCCTTCATGTCATTCGGAAGATGCTCTAGAGTCACTGGGCAGCAGAGCGAACGTTTCAACGTCTTCATTTTATTCTGGCTTGGCTCACAGTGTGCTGTTTCTCTGACCTAGAGATCTGAGATGTCAAAGTTCATTCTTTGTTTTGTTTTTGTTATCTTCTTGTCCTCTCACCCTCTTCAGGGTCCTCCTGGACGTGCTGGCTTTCCGGTAACTGACCTTTGACTGGTGTCTTGCCTGTCTGTGTGTGTGTGTCTGTCCATTCTCGTGTCCCCCCTCTGTCTGTCCTGTGCCTGTGTGTGTGTGTGTGTGTGTGTGTGTGTGTGTGTGTGTGCGTGTCTGTCTAACTGTGTGTCTGTCTGTCTCATGAGAAGCTTTCTGACTCCCCTCGGAGACAGTACAGGTAGCAGACCCTAAGCGCCGGACCCTAAGCGGTTCTAGTTCGCGCCGTGATTGGACCGTGTCATGGCTTCTCAAATCAGGCACATGAAGAGCAACATGTCAGTCAGCATGGAGAGCCAATCAGGACAGACACATCAGTCAGTCGCCCAATCAAAATGCAGACAACCTGAAGTCCAACCCACAAATTAAATCCACTGGCTCACAGTCTGGTGGGGGTGTTTCCATAATCAGTCGAGCACAGATCAGCTCAAACCAGATCAGATGATCATCTCTGAAGTGTAGAAAAAGTGAGGTCAACCCTAATCATAAACCTACCTGGCTCAGGTGAATCTGTCAAGCAGTGTTTCGCACTGGAACTGATCTTGGACCTGGTGAGAACAGCCCATGCCCGGCTTCACTCTGTCTTTCTTCCTCCTAAAGCCTGTAATGTTACTAACTGCAATGAATACACACACACACACACACACACACACACACAAACATAAACACACACATTCTGTTTCTCATTCTCTCATTCTCTCTCTCTCACACACACACACACATCTGGGCTCTATCAGAGCCTGCTAGTGGGAGGCCATCTAAGACATGAACTCCGATCTCGACAGCTAAGTTCTGGCAAGTTCTTCTTAGTCTGACAGGTTCGTTCTACACTTCTTTTGAAGAAGAGAAGGAGAGAATGAAGGAAAGAGAGGGGGAGGAAGAAGGTAAGCAGAGAAAGAAAGAGAGAGAAAGGTAGAGAGAGAGGAGGATCAAGTGAGTGGGGTTGTCATGAGGTTTAGACGAGAACAGAGAACGTCAGGTCAGTCAGTTCAGGAGCAGGAAAGAATTAGTTGACAGGTCTGGTCAAAGCTGCGATGGTTTCCGCTGCCAGGGAATTTGATTGATTGCAGCGTCAAAATCCCTGGAAATGAAATCATAAGTTCTCCTGACGGAATGAAAGGATGTGGTTTTGCACAATAAAGTTTCACTTCTCTGCTCTAAAGCCCCATAGTGTTAGTCCACATGATACATGAGCATGGAAACACTCTCAGCCTGATTTACTCAAGTACTAAACATACAACACGACTGTCCTCTTGTCTTGTAATGCATGACCTATTTCCCCCTATGTGCTGATGCTAATTCACTCAGAGAACACGGATTGCTTTAAATATTGACAATTTAATGACAGCACTATCTATTATGATCAGAAATACACAAGCAATACACAAGACTTCAGTATGTAGGTGGGTTTAGTATGTAGCCCGCAGGGATAAGAAAGTTCATCTTTTCATGACAGTGCATTTGTTCTGTCATTTTATATGCATGTTAACATCAAGGAGATGTTAAGTTTAGTTTCCAAAGCAGAACTCAGCACACTCCCTTAAAAAGACAACCATTCCAATGCAAACAGACTGCAGCTACTGCCTGACACTTGCATGAGACTTCACTGTCAAATTCTGGCAGCCTCAATGCCAAGCCACAGTCACCAGAGCGTCAGACTGAGGCTAGATCTGCAACTAGCCTTGACCAGGGCCAAGTCACAGGAGCGTCAGACTGAGGCTAGATCTGCAACTAGCCTTGACCAGGGCCAAGTCACAGGAGCGTCAGACTGAGGCTAGATCTGCAACTAGCCTTGACCAGGGCCAAGTCACAGGAGCGTCAGACTGAGGCAGGATCTGTAACTAGCCTTGACCAGGGCCAAGTCACAGGAGCGTCAGACTGAGGCTAGATCTGCAACTAGCCTTGACCAGGGCCAAGTCTGTCTGATGTTAGGAGCATCCATGACTTCTTCTCCCTCTCCCATCTGTCCCTCTCATAAGACTGCACAGAGACATACTATATGACACCTGCCAGTGTAGTCTGAGACATGACCAATCAATCACGCACATCAACCATCATAAACAACTTGAAAAGAGCGCTCTGACTCAGCTGAGAGTGCCTGGAGCGCTGCAGCATCTGGGACTGGAGGCCAGCTGTGTGACAGAGACCTAGACCGTCATGAAGACATGATGTCCGCTCTCCTATGAGGCACTGGACAGAGCCCCAGCCAGACTCTCTCGCGCGCTCTCTCTCTCTCTACCTCTCCAGAGACCACAGCATGATGACGGATGTGTGTCTGAGCCGTGACTGACTGCTACTGTTCTTCACTGAGCCATAGCCGAGAGCGCTGTATGCTGAGGAAGACAGTAGGGGGCGTTAGACTGAGAGAGGCAGTAGCGGGGGTGACGGACTGAACTCAGATGGATTAAAGATCTTAGAAGCCATTTGATGGTTGAGTTCCTCAGTGTGATGTAAAAAAAGGAATGATCAATCCTGCATAGCTGTGGCACACTCAGTCTAACACTTAGAGGACAGTGGCTCACTCAGTAACACTTAAAGGACGGTGGCTCACTCTGTAACACTCAGTAACACCCCTCCCCCCCAAATACACACACACATACACACACAATCACACATTGGTCAAAACCCTGTGACCTCACTAATGGGCAATCAAGTGATTAAAAAGTGAGGGAAGATGAGGAGGAAGAGGAGAGGGAGTAGGAAGGAGAGGTGGAGGAGGAAGAGAGAAAGAGTAGGAAGAGAGAGAGAGGAGGAGGAAGAGAGAGGAGGAGGAGGAGGAAGAGAGAGGGGGAGGAGGAGGAAGAGAGAGGAGGAGGAGGAGGAAGAAGTGGAGGAGGACGAGAGAAAGAGAAGGCCGAGAGAGAGAGAAGGAGGAAGAGAGAGGAGGAGGAGGAAGAGGAGAGGGAGTAGGAAGAAGAAGTAGAGGAGGAAGAGAGAAAGAGTAGGAAGAGAGAGGAGGAGGTGGAAGAGAGAGGAGGAGGAGGAGGAAGAGAGAGTAGGAGGTGGAGGAGAGAGGAGGAGGAGGAGGAAGAGGAGAGGGAGTAGGAAGAAGAAGTAGAGGAGGAAGAGAGAAAGAGTAGGAAGAGAGAGTAGGAGGTGGAGGAGAGAGGAGGAGGAGGAGGAAGAGAGAGTAGGAGGTAGAAGAGAGAGGAGGAGGAGGAAGGGGGGGGGGTAAGAAGGGGGGCTCCATAAACCTTCCCCTCTGGCATGAGCTCCTGTATGTTGCTGTAACTCACGCTAAGTCATTACTGTCTGGCAACCACAAGCGTCTGCTCGCTGTCAGGACACACACACACACACACACACACACATGCATGCTCCAAGTCAGCATTCCTAGTCCATAGTGCACACACAAATGTGCTAATATGCTTTTTATTTGCAGCCAAGACTCTTTCTCTCTCTGTCACACACACACACACACACACACACACACACACACACACACACACACACAAGCACACGCTCACATACACATACACCAAGATGTGTGTAAGTTAGTGATAGGTTTAACATATGCTCTGACTCATCTTTTAATGACAGTGTTCAGAAAAAAGTTTACCTATGACAAACAGACTGTATACTGCAGTCTGAGCTAATAGCAGTTGTTTAAGTACATGAGAGGTTATATGATATTAAGATCCTTCAAGCTATTTTCGGACCTTTAGCTTCACGGGCCACAGTGCGCTGATACCATATAGATCCTGTTAAACTAACAGACCTATGTGGATGTATTTCTCCAATAAGATTAAATAGACCACAATGGCCGCCCAAGTGGACATTTCTGTACCTCAGGCTTTCCCCGTCTGCCTAGAGAACCGTTAAATCCTTTGCCTTCAGGCTACACAGAGCAATAGGAACCCCCTAATTAGATGCACAGAACCGGAGTTTCCTCAGGGAAGACCACAAGGATCGCTTGTGGAACCGTCATTGTGTGTGTGTCCAACCAAACCACACACACCGGGTGACCTCGGTGCAGGAGTGTGTGTTTTTGAAATAGCACCATGTTAAACCACAAACCTGATTTTACCTCCGCGAGCCTGGGAGACGCATTTCTAAAGCAACATCAAAGACAGGCGGTAGGAGTTCGAAGTCATTGGCCTCTGGTCTGGTGTTTGAGAACGTGAAATTAATCACGGAGGCTGGAGTTTTCAAGTGAACTCAGAGGAGACCTTGGAGAGGAGCCACGAAATCTGTGAAATCTCAGAAACAGACTTAAAACAGAATATATTTTTAAACTGCCCCAGTAGCCGGGAAACACGCCTCAGTGCAAGCATATGACAATTTAATCACCTTCAGAGCATGTAAATGAGCAGTAATGAAGTCCAATTACTCAACTGTGAGACTTGGTGGCTGACCACAAAACAAGCCTTATGCTACTCAAATGGAAGACATCTGTCTGACTGTTGCATTTGATCACATTCTCACTGTTGGCCTCGTTAGCACAGGACTAATAGTCCTGGCTCCAGCAAAGGCTTCCTGTCTCTAATCCAGTGAATGTGCTTGAGTGCAACTCTGTCAAGAGTTTACTGCCAATAGAATCGCTAGGAAGCCCAAGCTCTGAGACTAATTACACCTCCTGTGCATAACCTACAGCATCTTAGGCTACACACTACGGGCCCACGTGAATGCTGCTAAAGGCCCTGTGGAATGCTCTCTGCAGTGTCCTCTGTGTCCACTACGGGCCCACGTGAATGCTGCTAAAGGCCCTGTGGAATGCTCTCTGCAGTGTCCTCTGTGTCCACTGTAATGCT
>PYXC01002659.1:20000-25000 GCA_015244755.2 Tenualosa ilisha
GGGAGAGAGAGAAGGAGAGATGTGAAGGTCTTCAGCAACAGTGTGGGCATCCTCCATTCCCTTCCCAAGGCAGATCAGTCATGATCCCAGATCAGTCATGAGGGATATTTTTGGGTGAAGAGAGTGAAGAGAGCCAGATCAGTCATGATCCCAGATCAGTCATGAGGGATATTTTGGGGTGAAGAGAGTGAAGAGAGCTAGGTCAGTCATGATCCCAGATCAGTCATGAGGGATATTTTGGGGTGAAGAGAGCCAGACGCCAGGAGGAGAATGGAAGAAGGGAAGAAGGGAAGAAGGAAAGAATGTAAAGGAGAAGAAAAGAAAGGAATAATAAAGAGGATGGAGGGATGAATGATGAATGAGTGTAGCTTGTGGTCCTGTTTCTCTCAATATGATGGCAACACACACACACATACACACACACAGTCTTATTTCCCTTGCTATGATGGGAACAGGAGGGGAGGGCAGAGGTAGAGGAAGTCTGGCAGCATCTCATCTCAACCACGTGTGCAAGTTTCTTGTAGTAGTGTGTGTGCATGTGTGTTTAGGTGTGTTTACAACAACAAGAAAAGTATGTGTCAGTATATGTTGTATAATGGTGTGTGTGTGTGTGTGTGTGTGTTTGTGTGTGTGTGTGTGTGGTTTGTTTTGTGTAAGTTATGGTTTTCTGTGTGGACCCCCATCAGCAGTAACACCAATCTCAGCCTCTCTGCCCGTCTGCTGTGTTTGTGTGTGTGTGTGTATGTGTGTGTGTGTGTGTGTGTGTGTGTGTGTGTGTGTGTGTGTGTGTGTGGACCCCCTGAGCTGTAACACCAATCCCAGTCTCTCTGCCCGTCTGCTGTGTGTGTGTGTGTGTGTGTGTGTGTGTGTGAGGACCCCCATGAGCTGTAACACCAATCCCAGGCTCTCTGCCCATCTGCTCTGTGTGTGTGTGTGTGTGTGAGAGAGAGGACCCCCATGAGCTGTAACACCAATCCAAGGCTCTCTGCTCATCTGCTCTGTGTGTGTGTGTGTGTGTGAGAGAGAGGACCCCCATGAGCTGTAACACCAATCCAAGGCTCTCTGCCCATCTGCTCTGTGTGTGTGTGTGTGTGTGAGAGAGAGGACCCCCATGAGCTGTAACACCAATCCAAGGCTCTCTGCTCATCTGCTCTGTGTGTGTGTGTGTGTGTGTGTGTGTGTGTGTGTGAGGACCCTCATGAGCTGTAACACCAATCCAAGGCTCTCTGCCCATCTGCTCTGTGTGTGTGTGTGTGTGTGTGTGTGTGTGTGTGTGTGTGTGTGTGTGTGTGTGTGTGTGTGTGTGTGAGGACCCTCATGAGCTGTAACACCATTCCCAGCCTCTCTGCCCGTCTGCTGTGTGTGTGTGTGTGTGTGTGTATGGACCCCCATGAGCCGTAACACCAATCACAGCCTTTGTGCCTGTCTGCTGTGTGTGTGTGTGTGTGTGTGTGTGTGTGTGTGTGTGTGTGTGTGTGTCCCAGCCTCTGTCCGTCTGCTGCACCTCAGGAATCTCACTCAAGGCCACAAGCCCTCAGACTATTTCCCTTTGCTCTCTCTCTTTCCCCTTCACACACACACACACACACACACACACACACACACACACACAACCAAACCCAACCACAGGCTGTGCTATTGATTCCACTGGCTCCTTTATCTGCCACAGACCCATACACACACACACACACCACACACACACACACACACACTCTGCTGAAGAACATTAGCATCACCTGGCCCATTATAGATGTATGTGCCAGAGCGAGATGTTCCTGCCGATAGAGTTTCAGCAGTGCTCTACTACATGCTGGCTTGTGGCCTCATTAAGGAAAGTGCTGGCAAGGCAAAGCTGTATGTGGACTGCTCCACTCCAGACTGCATGTGTGTCTGGTCCTGCCTGGCTTTTGCATCTGCTGTGGTCTCTGCTATAGTTTGGTCTCCATCACATGTGGTGTGGGTTTTCTGTGGTATGGAGGGCTGTGTTGTCATGATGTGTTCTCCTCTCATTTGTCTGCCCTGATCTTATCTGCTCCACTCTGGGATTGATTGATTGATTGATCGATTGGGTAAGGCTTGTGTAGTCTTTTCTGACCTCATTTCATCCAGTCTACCATCATTGTGTCTGACTTAGTTTGATTTTCTCTCGTTTGATCAAGTCTACTCTAGCTATTCCTGGTTTAATTTGATCTGTTCTCGTTTGATGAGGTCTCATACGGCCTGGCTGATCTGGACTCATTTGATCTGCTCTCGTTTGATGAAGTTTAGTTTGATAAGGTCTGAGGTCTTTTGTTTGATTAGATGTGGTCATTTAGTTTGAGCTGGTCTTTTTTGGTTTCATTGGTTTCACCTGGTCTTATCTCATTTGGTCTGGTATCATTCGAGGAGGTCTGGTATGTTGTGGTCTCATGTGGACTGGCTAAGTTTAATCTAGTCTAGTGTGATTTGGTTTCATGTGGTCTGATCTCGGTGTAGTATGATCCTGTCTCATGCGGTCTGGTCCAGGTTGATCTAGTCTCATTAGATCTGGTTTAGTTTGATGCAATCTGGTCCTGGTTGATCTGGTCCAGATCTGAATAAGAGACTTATCAGCAAAGGCAGTTAATCAGCCATTCAAACTATCTTTAGTATCAGCAGGGGCAGTTAATCAGCCGTCTAAATGATCTTTAGTATCGTAGAGTTGTGCCGTGAAACACCGGAGAAACGTCAACAGAAGTGTCTGTAAACAATTTACAATTACTAAGAAAGGAAAAGGGAAGCGCGGTCGCAGTGTGACTTTAGTGTTGTTAATCGAACGACTCACACGATCACTGGTGGGAGAGCAAGGTGAGCACTCAAAGCCTTGCAAACTCATTCACTAAACAGCGTTAGTTAGTGAAGTCCGTGAGGGCCCAGGCCTTAGTGTGCAGGAAGGTGGTCACTCAAAGCCTTGCAGACTCATTCACTAAACAGCGTTAGTTAGTGAAGTCCGTGAGGGCCCAGGCCGTTGTGTGCAGGAAGGTGGTCACTCAAAGCCTTGCAAACTCATTCACTAAACAGCGTTAGTTAGTGAAGTCTGTGAGGGCCCAGGGCTTAGTGTGCAGGAAGGACACTGAAAGTCAGCCATCAAATGAGGCGATCACGCAGTGCTGGCAACAGAACAGTGCACTCCAGACACTGGGTCTGTGTGTGCATGTGTGTCATACATCCATTTCAGTGTGCAAGTGTGTATGAGTGTTGATGTGTCTGTGTGTGTGAGTATGCTGTGTATGTGTATGTGTGTGTGTGTGTGTGTAGGGGGAGTTCTCCTGTTTCCTCCACAGTGCTCTGTGCCTCCTGCATAGAACTGTTAGGGGCCTAAACCCCTAAACAGCCCCCACCCCCCTAGATGAGAGCTGCACTCACACACACTGCGCTCAGATCTGCCAAACCAAATCCTAGAGCATGAAGTACGTGTACGTGTCAGAGAGAGACATGATGTTTGACCACGAGCATAGCTCAGGCAGGGGAGACACGATGCAGTGTAATGTGTGTGTGTGTGTGTGTGTGTGTGATGAAGTGTTTATGAGGTGCTTTGGATGAACAGCCTGAATAAGAAGCCTCTCAGAGCAGAGCAGTCCCTTCTGCACATAGGGGTTGGATGCTCGATGCTAGGGCTTAGATATTAGATATGCTACAAGCTATATGTTAAAAAATAGATATTAGAGGCACTATGTTAGAGGCTAGATGCTAATCTATATGTGGGAGTCATGATGTTAGATGCTGGTTGTTAGATTTTAGGTGCTAGATGCTACCTGTTCAATGCTAGATACCAAACGTTACAAGCTATATGTTAGATGCTAGTTGTTCGATGCTAGATAGGTTACTAGATGTTATAAGCTGCATGTTAGATACTAGTTGTGAGATGCTAGATGCTTGCTGTTCAATGCTAGATACTAGATGTTTCAAGCTATATGTTGTTAGTTGTTAGATGCTAGCTGTTCGATGCTAGATAGTGGCTGTTAGATGTGAGATGCTAGCTGTTAGCTGTGCTGTATGTGGTGTTAGTGCATGAGGGGAAACAGTTAGCTTCTCTCTGTCGAGTCCTCTCTCATCCTCTGGCTTTCTTTCTGTCTGTCCGTAGGGGGCGCCAGGAGAGCCTGGTCTGTCTATCATTGGCCCACGTGGACCTCCTGTAAGTGTCTCTCTGCTCTTCACTCATCCTCCGCTGATGCTAACTCATCTGAACAGCCTGCTAACACACACTCATGTGTCTGAATGGACCATGAACACACACTCACGTGTCTGAATGGCCTGTGAACACACACTTGTCTGTCAGAACGGCCTGATGAACAGCTCTACTCTCTCTTTCCCATCAAATGACAGACACTCAGCCCCTTGTACCTTCAGTGACTAACACCTCTTTTTTTTTCTCTCTTGCACTCTTTCCGTCTCTCTCACTCTCTTTCTCTTGTTGACTCTTAACTCCTCTCTCTGTTCCACTCATCAGTTGCATTTGTGTGTGTGTGTGTGTGTGTGTGTGTGTTTCTTTTTCAGCATCTCTGAAATATCACGCCAGTGTTAGATAACCTTGAATCGTTTCCAGCCTGGTTGAGCTCAAGTGTGTCTGTATGTGTGTGTGTGTGTGTGTGTGTGTGTGTGTGTTTAATTCACTGATTGAAATCACATGATGATCTTGCTGTTCAGTCTGGAACAATCAGAGACAGACATCCTCACATATTTCATCCTGAAAGAAGTGACTCCTTGGCACACACACACACACACACACACACACACACACACACTCACATTCATAGACTCACAAGCAAATACACACATTCACTTACACATATTCACAAATATTCACATAAACACACATACTGTATACACACAAAGTCGTATATGAACACACATATCCGCTGTCATATATTCACAGACATAAAAAATAAACACACACACACACTAGAACTCACACACACTAGCATTCACACACACTCACATACACACACTAGTGCTGTTTTTGAAGAAAAAAAAATGAGTCT
>PYXC01002659.1:30000-36955 GCA_015244755.2 Tenualosa ilisha
CGATTGGTCTTGACGGAAACCGGTGAGTTATTTCTCTCTCTTCACTCGCCGTCTCTCTTAACCACAACCCCACCTCCTCCCTCTCTCTCTCTCTCTCCGTTTACCACAACCCCACCTCCCTCCCTCTCTCTCTCTCTCTCCATCTCTCTCTCTCTCTCTCCATTTACACAACCCCACCTCCCTGTCTCTCTCTCCCTCTCTCTCTCTCTTTCCGTTTACGTGTCTCATGTTCCACCAACAACAAGCCCTCTCTCCCTCTTGTCATTTCTCCCTCTCTCTCGCTCCCTCTTCTTTTCTCTCTTTCTCTCTCTCTCTATTCATTTCTATCTTCCTTCTTCTTCTCCCTGTCTCTGTCCATTCCTCCATCCCTTTCTGTCTGTCCATTTTGTCACTCTTTCACTCTGTCTTCCCTCTCTCCACTCACTTCTCTTTCTCCATCCCTCTATCCATAGCTCTCTCATTCCCCCTGTGTATTTCCCCTCTCTGAGCCCCATCAGATGTTTCACTGAAGTAGTTGGGTGCTTCCTCTGGAACCTTGAGCCTGTGCAGAGCCCTGTCCATCCATCCCTCCATCCATCCCTCCATCCATCCCTCCATTCCTCTCTCCATTGAGGAGGAGCTGATAATGAAGGCCATTAAGATGATGAGGAGGATAATTTCACTAATAATGATTGGGGCTAATTAGAGTAATGAAAGAGTAATCATCAGCATCATTACCATATAACATGGACCCCGTCATATAGGTGTGTGTGTGTGTGGTGTGTGTGTGGTGTGTGTGTGTGTGTGTTTGAGATTATGGATAATCTCAGCACTGGGGCGCTGGGTTACTGGGTTGTTGCAAAGGTCTGTTTGCTAGGGGTTTGTGATTGGTTTAACACATTGCAATAACCTCTATCCACACGCAGGGGCAGAATAGACTCACACACACACACACACACACACACACACACACATCTATATGATATGATGGGGTCTATGTTATATGGACTCACACACACACACACACATATACACACACACACACACATCTATATGATATGATGGGGTCTATGTTATATGGACTCACACACACACACACACACACACACACACATCTATATGATATGATGGGTCTATTTATATGGACTCACACACACACACACACACACACACACACACACACACACATCTATATGATTTGATGGGGTCTATGTTATATGGACTCACACACACACACACACACACACACACACACACACACACACACACACACACATCTATATGATTTGATGGGGTCTATGTTATATGGACTCACACACACACACACACACACACACACACACACACACACACACACACACACACACACATGTCTATATGATTTGATGGGTCTATGTTATATGGACTCACACACACACACACACACACACACACACACACACACACACACACACACACATGTCTATATGATTTGATGGGGTCTATGTTATATGGACTCACACACACACACACACACACACACACACACACACACACACATGTCTATATGATTTGATGGGGTCTATGTTATATGGACTCACACACACACACACACACACACACACACACCACACACACACACACGTCTATATGATATGATGGGGTCTATGTTATATGGACTCACACACACACACACACACACACATCTATATGATTTGATGGGGTCTATGTTATATGGACTCACACACACACACACACACACACACACACCACACACACACACATGTCTATATGATTTGATGGGGTCTATGTTATATGGACTCACACACACACACACACACACACACACACACACACACACACACACACACATGTCTATATGATTTTGATGGGGTCTATGTTATATGGACTCACACACACACACACACACACCACACACCACACACACACACACACACATGTCTATATGATTTGATGGGGTCTATGTTATATGGACTCACACACACACACACACACACACACACACACACACACACACACACACACACGTCTATATGATTTGATGGGGTCTATGTTTATATGGACTCACACACACACACACACACACACACACACACGTCTATATGATTTGATGGGGTCTATGTTATATGGACTCACACACACACACACACACACACACACACACACACACACACACACACACACACGTCTATATGATTTGATGGGGTCTATGTTATATGGACTCACACACACACACACACACACACACACACACACACACACACACACACACACACACACATCTATATGATTTGATGGGGTCTATGTTATGTGGTAATGATGCTGATAATTAGCCTTTCATTACTCTAGAGTAATAAAAATAAGAGAGTTTAACACATATTAACCTCCTCTATCCACACACAGGGGCAGAATGGACTCACACACACACACACACACACACACACACACATACATCTATATGAGATAAATAATTAAGAACAGGTTAATATTAACCTCCTCTATCCACACGGGGCAGAATGGACACACACACACACACACCACACACACACACACACACACACACACACACACACACATCTATATGATATGTCTAATTAAGGACAGGTTAATATTGACCTCCTCTATCCACACGCAGGGGCAGAGTGGACTCAAAGGCGATACAGTGAGTGTTCCTTCTTTCCTCATCACCTCTGCTGTCATGTTTCTCTAATTGAAGTTTGAGATTGAGTGGATAATTAAGGGCCAAATTGATGTATGTAGATTTATGTGTCCAGTTTACAGTTGCTAGGAGTTTATTATGGGCTGTAAAATATTATGACACCAAATCCCCTGTGTTGAGACGCATGTTGATACCTCTGTGCACACGCTCACACACACACACACACACACACACACAGACATACAAGCTCATATTTTCTACCAGACACACACTAGTAGAACTTTGACCTCTCCACACACACAGGCACATGCATCTACTCATGCACACACACACACACACACACACACACATCTAGTCACAAATCTCCAACCACCCACCCAGACAGGAGCAGTGTGAACAGGCCAGAGGTCACTGTTCATAAGATCACAGTGGCTGCTGCACTATTAGCTATGCAGGCCTGATACACACACACACACACACACACACACACACACACACACACACAGCACTATTAGTTATGAAGGTCGTGTTTTTTAAGTCCCTCCACGGGCACCTACCCCCGCCAAAGAAGTAAGAGTCTCTCTTATTGGTTTGTGCTGTGATGTCTGGGCTCTCTGATTGGTTAGCACTGACACATCTTGGCTCTCTGATTGGTTTGTGCTGGGACATCTGGGTCCTCTGATTGGTTAGTGCTGGGACGTCTGTCATAGACACTCCCTTAATTGTAAAAATGCCCCCTGAGCACAGATGAACTCACCTGAGCCCACATCTGGGCCAGATCAGGGCCAGATCAGGGCCAGATTAGACTGGCTTTCCCCATAGTGTAGAGCAGCTTTCTTTGCATCATTCGTCTGATATGGAGATCAGGCAGAAGATTCCCATCCTGCTCCTCTGTTCTTCTGAACGCTACAGAATGATCAGCTTATTAGACTTCTCTATAGGATCAACTGAGATCTTATTGGACTCGTCTATATGATCAGCTAAGATCTTATTGGATTCGTCTATATGATCAGCTAAGAGTTTATTAGACTTCTCTATAGGATCAAATAAGATCTTATTGGACTCGTCTATATGATCAACTAAGATCTTATTGGATCCGTCTATATGATCAGCTAAGATCTTATTGGATTCCTCCTCGATATGTGAGTCTCCACGGTGAGTTTGTCTGGTTTGAAGATTTAGACGTCTGATGAATCTGAAACCACATCAAACTTCTTATTTCATGAGGCTCTCAGTGAAGCTGGGTTGTGAGTGTGTGTGGGAGATCATGCGTGAAGAACAGCGCCGGGTTCCTCCCTCACACAAACACACACGCACACGCACACACACACACACACACACACACACACACACACTGCATACCAACAGAAGGGCTGGACCAGAGTGTGAACACCCTCTGGAGGCCTAGCAAATGCAGACCATAAAAATGGCCTCAACCTCCGCCTGCTCCCTACACACACTGGCAGAAAATAAATGAGCTTAACAAGCCAGAGAGAGAAAGTGTGTGTGTGTGTGTGTTTGTGTGTGTGTGTGTGTGTGAGAGAGAGAGAATGTAATGAAAAAGAGTTAATGTCCCACCATGACTTTGACACCAGAATGCTCTCTCTGGGCTAGTACTTCTGAGCGCTCTAACTCTTTAAAATCTTTCCCTCATTCCGTCTGTCTGTCTGTCTTTCTCTTTCTCTTTCTCTTTCTCTTCCTCCCTCCATCTCTTTGCCTTCCACACACGTCTCATATGGGATGGTGATTTGCCTCTTTTATTGATAAATTCCTTCTCCAATTCCTTATCTCATCCCCATTTTATTTCAGCTCTCCAGTCCCCTCTACCTTTACACTCATAAAGAAAGCTCTCTCTGTCTCTCTTTCTAACTCTCTCTCCCTCTCTCTCCCCCCGTCTCTCCCTCTCTCTCTCTCTCTCTCTCTCTCCCCCTCCTTCTCTCCCCTCTGTGGAGTGTGTGTTCAGGGTCATCTGTGTGTGTGTGTGTGTGTGTGTGTGTGTGTAGGGGGGTTCTCAGGACTGCTCTTTCCCTTTCCTCTGGAACTCCTCTGCAGTGCTACTAGGATGTCTTACAGGATCAAAGAGAGCTTAGACACACACACACACACACACACACACACACCTCAACAGTTCTATAGCATTGCTGTCCTGCATACATCAAGAGATCTAGAGTCAGACACTCTTTGAGGATGGTTGGGCGCTTGGAGGAGAAATGAGGGTAAGAATGTTGCCTCCGAGAGACTGCTAGCGCTGGCTCACGCGCTGAGGGTAAAAGGCACGTGTAAATATTTAGTTGTTGCTAGGCTGAAGGCAGTCATTTAGCCCAGAGGAGCCCACTGGAGTTGTGGTTAGAGGGTGTATTTGTAAGAAAAGCTGTATTTAGTGGTCACTGCCATTTTCACTGGGCGAAAGTGGCCTGTTTAGAGGTTAGCGACGCTAATGGGATCACATAGCCTAAGTCTCACCAGAGAGCAGAACAGCCTTTGTCCCAGCCTCTGATTCTTCATCACACCTACATTCACTCCAAACCGCCCCATCCTCTTCCACTGATGGACTGTCGGCCGTGTTGGCCTGTCCTCTTTGACTAATTGACTACCGACCCTGTCCTCCTCCACTGAAGGACTATTGGCCCTGTTCTAAAGGACTAATGGTGCACCACTGTGTTCTGTGCCTCTTCAGCCTCCCTCTCCTCCTCCTCTTCCCCCCTCTTCCTCTCCCTCTCCTCCTCCTGCTCTTCCTCTCCCTCTTCCTCCTGCTCCTCCTGCTCCTCTTCCCCCCTCTTCCTCCCTCTCCTCCTGCTCCTCCTGCTCCTCCTCCTCCCTGCTCCTCCTGCTCCTCCTCCTCCTCCTGCTCCTCCTGCTCCTCCTCCTCCTCCTGCTCCTCCTGCTGTGGTGTTGGTGTCAGACGTGCTCTGATGTGTTGTGGGGCTGTTGAGCCTCCGTCTGCGGGTTGGCAGAGAGCTAGTCTGGGCAAGGGGGTGGAACGTGCTGTGGCGTCCGTGTTCTCTGGAGCGCCTCATGTTGTTCTTCCTCACGGTTCTCTTCACAGCTAAGAGCCTTAATTAGGATTAGGGAACAGGGGCGGGAGCTGCTGGGGCAGAAACGGAGGCAAGTGGGCATCTAATGACCTCCCCCCGCCGCAGACAAGAGCAGTCAAATGAAGACAAATGGATTGGCTCAGTGTAACAATAACTAGTGCTTCTTCTTTTGCCTGAAACCTGACATTGATTCATAGTGTTTAATGTGTGTGGTCAATGAACCACTGTTGAGATGATCATGTGTGCGTTTAATGTGTGTGTGTTTCAGTGAGCCACTGTTGAGATGATCATGTGTGTGTTTAATGTGTGTGTGTGTTTAATGATCGCGTGTGTGTGTGTTTCCCCAGGGTCTCCGTGGACCAAAAGGATTGCCGGTATGTTCCAACTCATTGACCAATGAACTTCCTTCTCTTGTACATTATTTGATGAAGCCATCAATCTTCATGTCTCTTTTTTAATATTAGTCTCCAAAAGAGGAACTTGGGATGGATTTCTTTTCTAGATGATTTTATCAAACTTAAAGAGCAACTTGAAAGTTGAAATTTGTTAGTTAATTTACACATATTGTTGAGAAATGAATATAGAAACATTTAGGAATGATTTCATGATTTATATCAGAAGAGGTTTTTTTTTAAGCAGTTTTTAAGAAATCCTCTCAAACGTTCTATGCATAGGAGGGACTCGTCTCTGTCTTTCACTACCTGTCCCCTGCCTTAGCATTAGGCACATCTGTCTCATCTACAGTCTCGTCCTGTCCCCCGCTTTAGCATTAGGCACATCTGTCTCATCTACAGTCTCGTCCTGTCCCCTGCTGGACCATTAGGCACATCTGTCTCATCTACAGTCTCGTCCTGTCCCCTGCCTTAGCATTAGGCACATCTGTCTCATCTACAGTCTCGTCCTGTCCCCTGCCTTTAGCATTAGGCACATCTGTCTCATCTACAGTCTCGTCCTGTCCCCCGCTGGACCATTAGGCACATCTGTCTCATCTACAGTCTCGTCCTGTCCCCTGCCTTAGCATTAGGCACATCTGTCTCATCTACAGTCTCGTCCTGTCCCCCGCTGGACCATTAGGCACATCTGTCTCATCTACAGTCTCGTCCTGTCCCCTGCTGGACCATTAGGCACATCTGTCTCATCTACAGTCTCGTCCTGTCCCCTGCCTTAGCATTAGGCACATCTGTCTCATCTACAGTCTCGTCCTGTCCCCTGCTGGACCATTTAGGCACATCTGTCTCATTCAGTCTCGTCCTGTCATATTTAAAATGCATAAAACACGGCT
>PYXC01002660.1:0-28777 GCA_015244755.2 Tenualosa ilisha
ATGTCACCACAGGGACATCACCTTGCTGCCTACCCGACTTTGGGTGCTCATTTCCCCGAAGACATTGATAGAGAGTCCCTCCATGGATCCATGTCACCACAGGACATCACCTTGCTGCCTACCCGACTTTGGGTGCTCATTTTCCCACAGATTATCCAGTGGACGTCCCCTCCTGGTTCTTTTTTTGGAAGTTGGAAGTCACATTCTGGAATTGTACCTACCCGACTTTGGGTGCTCATTTCCCCGAAGACATTGATAGGAGAGTGCCTCCATGGATCCATGTCACCACAGGGACATCACCTTGCTGCCTACCCGACTTTGGTGCTCATTTCCCCGAAGACATTGATAGAAGAGTCCCTCCATGGATCCATGTCACCACAGGGACATCACCTTGCTGCCTACCCGACTTTGGGTGCTCATTTCCCCGAAGACATTGATAGAAGAGTCCCTGCATGCGTTCCATGTCACCACAGGGACACACCTTGCTGCCTACCCGACTTTGGGTGCTCATTTTCCCACAGATATCCAGTGGACGTCCCCTCCTGGTTCTTTTTTTGGAAGTTGGAAGTCACATTCCTGGAATTGTACCTACCCGACTTTGGTGCTCATTTCCCCGAAGACATTGATAGGAGAGTGCCTCCATGGATCCATGTCACCACAGGGACATCACCTTGCTGCCTACCCGACTTTGGGTGCTCATTTCCCCGAAGACATTGATAGAAGAGTCCCTGCATGGTTCCATGTCACCACAGGGACATCACCTTGCTGCCTACCCGACTTTGGTGCTCATTTTCCCACAGATATCCAGTGGACTCCCCTCCTGGTTCTTTTTTGGAAGTTGGAAGTCACATTCCTGGAATTGTACCTACCCGACTTTGGTGCTCATTTCCCCGAAGACATTGATAGGAGAGTGCCTCCATGGATCCATGTCACCACAGGGACATCACCTTGCTGCCTACCCGACTTTGGATGCTCATTTCCCCGAAGACATTGATAGGAGAGTGCCTCCATGGATCCATGTTCATCACAGGGACATCACCTTGCTGCCTACCCGACTTGGGTGCTCATTTCCCCGAAGACATTGATAGGAGAGTGCCTCCATGGATCCATGTCACCACAGGGACATCACCTTGCTGCCTTCCGACTTTTGGGTGCTCATTCCCTGCAGACACTGAGTGAAGAGTCCCTGCATGGTTCCATGTCACCACAGGGACATCACCTTGCTGCCTACCGACTTTGGGTGCTCATTTTCCCACAGATATCCAGTGGACGTCCCTCCTGGTTCTTTTTTGGAAGTTGGAAGTCACATTCCTGGAATTGTACCTACCCGACTTTGGGTGCTCATTTCCCGAAGACATTGATAGGAGAGTGCCTCCATGGATCCATGTCACCACAGGGACATCACCTTGCTGCCTACCCGACTTTGGTGCTCATTTCCCCGAAGACATTGATAGAAGAGTCCCTGCATGGTTCCATGTCACCACAGGGACATCACCTTGCTGCCTACCCGACTTTGGGTGCTCATTTTCCCACAAGATATCCAGTGGACGTTCCCTCCTTGTTCTTTTTTTGGAAGTTGGAAGTCACATTCCTGGAATTGTACCTACCCGACTTTGGGTGCTCATTCCCCGAAGACATTGATAGGAGAGTGCCTCCATGGATCCATGTCACCACAGGGACATCACCTTGCTGCCTACCCGACTTTGGGTGCTCATTTCCCCGACGCCATTGATAGGAGAGTGCCTCCATGGATCCATGTCACCACAGGGACATCACCTTGCTGCCTACCCAACTTTGGTGCTCATTTCCCCGAAGACATTGATAGGAAGAGTCCCTCCATGGATCCATGTCACCACAGGGACATCACCTTGCTGCCTACCCGACTTTGGGTGCTCATTTTCCCACAGATATCCAGTGGACGTCCCCTCCTGGTTCTTTTTTTGGAAGTTGGAAGTCACATTCCTGGAATTGTACCTACCCGACTTTGGGTGCTCATTTCCCCGAAGACATGATAGGAGAGTGCCTCCATGGATCCATGTCACCACAGGGGACATCACCTTGCTGCCTACCCGACTTTGGGTGCTCATTTCCCCGAAGACATTGATAGAAGAGTCCCTCCATGATCCATGTCACCACAGGGACATCACCTTGCTGCCTACCCGACTTTGGGTGCTCATTCCCCGAAGACATTGATAGAAGAGTCCCTGCATGGTTCCATGTCACCACAGGGACATCACCTTGCTGCCTACCCGACTTTGGGTGCTCATTTTCCCACAGATATCCAGTGGACGTCCCCTCCTGGTTCTTTTTTGGAAGTTGGAAGTCACATTCCTGGAATGTACCTACCCGACTTTGGGTGCTCATTTCCCCGAAGACATTGATAGGAGAGTTGCCTCCATGGATCCATGTCACCACAGGGACATCACCTTGCTGCCTACCCGACTTTGGGTGCTCATTTCCCCGAAGACATTGATAGAAGAGTCCCTGCATGGTTCCATGTCACCACAGGGACATCACCTTGCTGCCTACCCGACTTTGGGTGCTCATTTTCCCACAGATATCCAGTGGACGTCCCCTCCTGGTTCTTTTTTTGGAAGTTGGAAGTCACCATTCCTGGGAATTGTACCTACCCGACTTTGGGTGCTCATTTCCCCGAAGACATTGATAGGAAGTGCCTCCATGGATCCATGTCACCACAGGGACATCACCTTGCTGCCTACCCGACTTTGGATGCTCATTTCCCCGAAGACATTGATTAGGAGAGTGCCTCCATGGATCCATGTCATCACAGGACATCACCTTGCTGCCTACCCGACTTTGGGTGCTCATTTCCCCGAAGACATTGATAGGAGAGTGCCTCCATGGATCCATGTCACCACAGGGACATCACCTTGCTGCCTTCCCGACTTTGGGTGCTCATTTCCCTGCAGACACTGAGTGAAGAGTCCCTGCATGGTTCCATGTCACCACAGGGACATCACCTTGCTGCCTACCCGACTTTGGGTGCTCATTTTCCCACAGATATCCAGTGGACGTCCCCTCCTGGTTCTTTTTTGGAAGTTGGAAGTCACATTCCTGGAATTGTACCTACCCGACTTTGGGTGCTCATTTCCCCGAAGACATTGATAGGAGAGTGCCTCCATGGATCCATGTCACCACAGGGACATCACCTTGCTGCCTACCCGACTTTGGGTGCTCATTTCCCCGAAGACATGATAGGAGAGTGCCTCCATGGATCCATGTCACCACAGGGACATCACCTTGCTGCCTACCCGACTTTGGGTGCTCATTTCCCGAAGACATTGATAGAAGAGTCCCTCCATGGATCCATGTCACCACAGGGACATCACCTTGCTGCCTACCCGACTTTGGTGCTCATTTCCCACAGATATCCAGTGGACGTCCCCTCCTGGTTCTTTTTTTGGAAGTTGGAAGTCACATTCCTGGAATTGTACCTACCCGACTTTGGGTGCTCATTTCCCCGAGACATTGATAGGAGAGTGCCTCCATGGATCCATGTCACCACAGGGACATCACCTTGCTGCCTACCCGACTTTGGGTGCTCATTTCCCCGAAGACATTGATAGAAGAGTCCCTCCATGGATCCATGTCACCACAGGGACATCACCTTGCTGCCTACCCGACTTTGGGTGCTCATTTCCCCGAAGACATGATGAAGGTCCCTGCATGGTTCCTTCACCACAGGACATCACCTTGCTGCCTACCCGACTTTGGTGCTCATTTTCCCACAGATTCAGTGACGTCCCCTCCTGGTTCTTTTTTTGGAAGTTGGAAGTCATTCCTGAATGTACTACCCGACTTTGGGTGCTCATTTCCCCGAAGACATTGATAGGAGAGTGCCTCCATGGATCCATGTCACCACAGGGACATCACCTTGCTGCCTACCCGACTTTGGGTGCTCATTTCCCGAAGACATTGATAGAAGAGTCCCTGCATGGTTCCATGTCACCACAGGGACATCACCTTGCTGCCTACCCGACTTTGGGTGCTCATTTTCCCACAGATATCCAGTGGACGTCCCCTCCTGGTTCTTTTTTTGGAAGTTGGAAGTCACATTCCTGGAATTGTACCTACCCGACTTTGGGTGCTCATTTCCCGAAGACATTGATAGAGAGTGCCTCCATGGATCCATGTCACCACAGGGACATCACCTGCTGCCTACCCGACTTTGGGTGCTCATTTCCCCGAAGACATTGATAGGAGAGGGCCTCCATGGATCCATGTCACACAGGGACATCACCTTGCTGCCCTACCCGACTTTGGTGCTCATTTCCCCGAAGACATTGATAGGAGAGTGCCTCCATGGATCCATGTCACCACAGGACACACCTTGCTGCCTTCCGACTTTGGGTGCTCATTTCCCGCAGACACTGAGTGAAGAGTCCCTGCATGGTTCCATGTCACCACAGGGACATCACCTTGCTGCCTACCCGACTTTGGGTGCTCATTTTCCCACAGATATCCAGTGGACGTCCCCTCCTGGTTCTTTTTTTGGAAGTTGGAAGTCACATTCCTGGAATTGTACCTACCCGACTTTGGGTGCTCATTTCCCCGAAGACATTGATAGGAGAGTGCCTCCATGGATCCATGTCACCACAGGGACATCACCTTGCTGCCTACCCGACTTTGGGTGCTCATTTCCCCGAAGACATTGATAGGAGAGTGCCTCCATGGATCCAGTCACCACAGGGACATCACCTTGCTGCCTACCCGACTTTGGGTGCTCATTTCCCCGAAGACATTGATAGAAGAGTCCCTCATGGTCCATGTCACCACAGGGACATCACCTTGCTGCCTACCCGACTTTGGGTGCTCATTTTCCCACAGATATCCAGTGGACGTCCCCTCCTGGTTCTTTTTTTGGAAGTTGGAAGTCACATTCCTGGAATTGTACCTACCCGACTTTGGGTGCTCATTTCCCCGAAGACATTGATAGGAGAGTGCCTCCATGGATCCATGTCACCACAGGGACATCACCTTGCTGCCTACCCGACTTTGGGTGCTCATTTCCCCGAAGACATTGATAGAAGAGTCCCTCCATGGATCCATGTCACCACAGGGACATCACCTTGCTGCCTACCCGACTTTGGGTGCTCATTTCCCCGAAGACATTGATAGAAGAGTCCCTGCATGGTTCCATGTCACCACAGGGACATCACCTTGCTGCCTACCCGACTTTGGGTGCTCATTTTCCCACAGATATCCAGTGGACGTCCCCTCCTGGTTCTTTTTTTGGAAGTTGGAAGTCACATTCCTGGAATTGTACCTACCCGACTTTGGGTGCTCATTTCCCCGAAGACATTGATAGGAGAGTGCCTCCATGGATCCATGTCACCACAGGGACATCACCTTGCTGCCTACCCGACTTTGGGTGCTCATTTCCCCGAAGACATTGATAGAAGAGTCCCTGCATGGTTCCATGTCACCACAGGGACATCACCTTGCTGCCTACCCGACTTTGGGTGCTCATTTTCCCACAGATATCCAGTGGACGTCCCCTCCTGGTTCTTTTTTTGGAAGTTGGAAGTCACATTCCTGGAATTGTACCTACCCGACTTTGGGTGCTCATTTCCCCGAAGACATTGATAGGAGAGTGCCTCCATGGATCCATGTCACCACAGGGACATCACCTTGCTGCCTACCCGACTTTGGATGCTCATTTCCCCGAAGACATTGATAGGAGAGTGCCTCCATGGATCCATGTCATCACAGGGACATCACCTTGCTGCCTACCCGACTTTGGGTGCTCATTTCCCCGAAGACATTGATAGGAGAGTGCCTCCATGGATCCATGTCACCACAGGGACATCACCTTGCTGCCTTCCCGACTTTGGGTGCTCATTTCCCTGCAGACACTGAGTGAAGAGTCCCTGCATGGTTCCATGTCACCACAGGGACATCACCTTGCTGCCTACCCGACTTTGGGTGCTCATTTTCCCACAGATATCCAGTGGACGTCCCCTCCTGGTTCTTTTTTTGGAAGTTGGAAGTCACATTCCTGGAATTGTACCTACCCGACTTTGGGTGCTCATTTCCCCGAAGACATTGATAGGAGAGTGCCTCCATGGATCCATGTCACCACAGGGACATCACCTTGCTGCCTACCCGACTTTGGGTGCTCATTTCCCCGAAGACATTGATAGAAGAGTCCCTGCATGGTTCCATGTCACCACAGGGACATCACCTTGCTGCCTACCCGACTTTGGGTGCTCATTTTCCCACAGATATCCAGTGGACGTCCCCTCCTGGTTCTTTTTTTGGAAGTTGGAAGTCACATTCCTGGAATTGTACCTACCCGACTTTGGGTGCTCATTTCCCCGAAGACATTGATAGGAGAGTGCCTCCATGGATCCATGTCACCACAGGGACATCACCTTGCTGCCTACCCGACTTTGGGTGCTCATTTCCCCGAAGACATTGATAGGAGAGTGCCTCCATGGATCCATGTCACCACAGGGACATCACCTTGCTGCCTACCCGACTTTGGGTGCTCATTTCCCCGAAGACATTGATAGAAGAGTCCCTCCATGGATCCATGTCACCACAGGGACATCACCTTGCTGCCTACCCGACTTTGGGTGCTCATTTTCCCACAGATATCCAGTGGACGTCCCCTCCTGGTTCTTTTTTTGGAAGTTGGAAGTCACATTCCTGGAATTGTACCTACCCGACTTTGGGTGCTCATTTCCCCGAAGACATTGATAGGAGAGTCCCTCCATGGATCCATGTCACCACCGGGACATCACCTTGCTGCCTACCCGACTTTGGGTGCTCATTTCCCCGAAGACATTGATAGAAGAGTCCCTGCATGGTTCCATGTCACCACAGGGACATCACCTTGCTGCCTACCCGACTTTGGGTGCTCATTTTCCCACAGATATCCAGTGGACGTCCCCTCCTGGTTCTTTTTTTGGAAGTTGGAAGTCACATTCCTGGAATTGTACCTACCCGACTTTGGGTGCTCATTTCCCCGAAGACATTGATAGAAGAGTCCCTGCATGGTTCCATGTCACCACAGGGACATCACCTTGCTGCCTACCCGACTTTGAGTGCTCATTTCCCTGCAGACACTGAGTGGAGCATCTCTGCATGGATCCATGTCACCACTGGGACATCACCGGGCTGCTTACCTGCACCCATCCTCTGAACTTACCTCAACCGATAGAAGCACAGCCTCCAATGCTTCATGTCTTAAGCACCCACCCTTGGGGCTCCATACCAATGGCTAATCTCCATAATTCCAAAATAGCAACGTCAGCTTCCTGGAATTAACCATTAGAACCAGTCTTAAGCACCTATCCACTGAGCTTACCTTACCCGCCTTAAGCACCCCCTCCAAGGTTTCATGTCTTAAGCACGCACCCTTGGGGCTCCATGCCTATGGGCAACCTGTATCATTCCAAAATAGCAACGTCAGCTTCCTGGAATTAACCATTAGAACCAGTCTTAAGCACCTATCCACTGAGCTTACCTTACCCGCCTTAAGCACCCCCTCCAAGGTTTCATGTCTTAAGCACGCACCCTTGGGGCTCCATGCCTATGGGCAACCTGTATCATTCCAAAATAGCAACGTCAGCTTCCTGGAATTAACCATTAGAACCAGTCTTAAGCACCTATCCACTGAGCTTACCTTACCCGCCTTAAGCACCCCCTCCAAGGTTTCATGTCTTAAGCACGCACCCTTGGGGCTCCATGCCTATGGGCAACCTGTATCATTCCAAAATAGCAACGTCAGCTTCCTGGAATTAACCGTCGGAATTACACAGGTCGCCCATGGGTATGGAGCCCCAAGGGTGCCTGCTTAAGACATGAAGCCTCGGAGGGGGTGCTTAAGTCGGGTAAGGTAGGCTGACAGGACAGGTGCTTAAGACTGGTTGTTATGTTTAATTCCTGGAGGTTGACGTTACTTATTTGGAATTACACAGGTCGCCCATGGGTATGGAGCCCCAAGGGTGCCTGCTTAAGACATGAAGCCTCGGAGGGGGTGCTTAAGTCGGGTAAGGTAGGCTGACAGGACAGGTGCTTAAGACTGGTTGTTATGTTTAATTCCTGGAGGTTGACGTTACTTATTTGGAATTACACAGGTCGCCCATGGGTATGGACAGGGTTAGGGTTAGGGACATCACTTCTCTGCCTACCCGACTTTGAGTGCTCATTTCCCCGCACACACTTTGTGGAGAGTCCCTCCATGGATCCATGTCACCACCAGGACATCACTTCTCTGCCTACCCGACTTTGAGTGCTCTTTGTCCCGCAGACACTTTGTGGAGAGTCCCTCCATGGATCCATGTCACCACCAGGACATCACTTCGCTGCCTACCCGAGTTTGAGTGCTCATTTCCCCAGAGATATCCAGCAGATGTCCCCTGCCTGGGTCTTTGTTGGAAGTTGGAAGTCACATTCCTGGAACTGAACCTACCCGAATTGGAGTGCTCTTTGTCCCGCAGACACTTTGTGGAGAGTCCCTCCATGGATCCATGTCACCACCAGGACATCACTTCTCTGCCTACCCGACTTTGAGTGCTCTTTGTCCCGCAGACACTTTGTGGAGAGTCCCTCCATGGATCCATGTCACCACCAGGACATCACTTCGCTGCCTACCCGAGTTTGAGTGCTCATTTCCCCAGAGATATCCAGCAGATGTCCCCTGCCTGGGTCTTTGTTGGAAGTTGGAAGTCACATTCCTGGAACTGAACCTACCCGAGTTTGAGTGCTCTTTGTCCCGCAGACACTTTGTGGAGAGTCCCTCCATGGATCCATGTCACCACCAGGACATCACTTCTCTGCCTACCCGACTTTGAGTGCTCTTTGTCCCGCAGACACTTTGTGGAGAGTCCCTCCATGGATCCATGTCACCACCAGGACATCACTTCGCTGCCTACCCGACTTTGAGTGCTCTTTGTCCCGCAGACACTTTGTGGAGAGTCCCTCCATGGATCCATGTCACCACCAGGACATCACTTCTCTGCCTACCCGACTTTGAGTGCTCTTTGTCCCGCAGACACTTTGTGGAGAGTCCCTCCATGGATCCATGTCACCACCAGGACATCACTTCGCTGCCTACCCGAGTTTGAGTGCTCATTTCCCCAGAGATATCCAGCAGATGTCCCCTGCCTGGGTCTTTGTTGGAAGTTGGAAGTCACATTCCTGGAACTGAACCTACCCGAATTGGAGTGCTCTTTGTCCCGCAGACACTTTGTGGAGAGTCCCTCCATGGATCCATGTCACCACCAGGACATCACTTCTCTGCCTACCCGACTTTGAGTGCTCTTTGTCCCGCAGACACTTTGTGGAGAGTCCCTCCATGGATCCATGTCACCACCAGGACATCACTTCGCTGCCTACCCGAGTTTGAGTGCTCATTTCCCCAGAGATATCCAGCAGATGTCCCCTGCCTGGGTCTTTGTTGGAAGTTGGAAGTCACATTCCTGGAACTGAACCTACCCGAATTGGAGTGCTCTTTGTCCCGCAGACACTTTGTGGAGAGTCCCTCCATGGATCCATGTCACCACCAGGACATCACTTCTCTGCCTACCCGACTTTGAGTGCTCTTTGTCCCGCAGACACTTTGTGGAGAGTCCCTCCATGGATCCATGTCACCACCAGGACATCACTTCGCTGCCTACCCGAGTTTGAGTGCTCATTTCCCCAGAGATATCCAGCAGATGTCCCCTGCCTGGGTCTTTGTTGGAAGTTGGAAGTCACATTCCTGGAACTGAACCTACCCGAGTTTGAGTGCTCTTTGTCCCGCAGACACTTTGTGGAGAGTCCCTCCATGGATCCATGTCACCACCAGGACATCACTTCTCTGCCTACCCGACTTTGAGTGCTCTTTGTCCCGCAGACACTTTGTGGAGAGTCCCTCCATGGATCCATGTCACCACCAGGACATCACTTCGCTGCCTACCCGAGTTTGAGTGCTCATTTCCCCAGAGATATCCAGAAGATGTCCCCTGCCTGGGTCTTTGTTGGAAGTTGGAAGTCACATTCCTGGAATTGTACCTACCCGACTTTGGGTGCTCATTTCCCCGAAGACATTGATAGGAGAGTGCCTCCATGGATCCATGTCACCACCAGGACATCACTTCTCTACCTACCCGACTTTGAGTGCTCTTTTTCCCGCACATGCTTTGTGGAGAGTCCCTCCATGGATCCATGTCACCACCAGGACATCACTTCGCTGCCTACCCGAGTTTGAGTGCTCATTTCCCCAGAGATATCCAGCAGATGTCCCCTGCCTGGGTCTTTGTTGGAAGTTGGAAGTCACATTCCTGGAACTGAACCTACCCGAATTGGAGTGCTCTTTGTCCCGCAGACACTTTGTGGAGAGTCCCTCCATGGATCCATGTCACCACCAGGACATCACTTCTCTGCCTACCCGACTTTGAGTGCTCTTTGTCCCGCAGACACTTTGTGGAGAGTCCCTCCATGGATCCATGTCACCACCAGGACATCACTTCGCTGCCTACCCGAGTTTGAGTGCTCATTTCCCCAGAGATATCCAGCAGATGTCCCCTGCCTGGGTCTTTGTTGGAAGTTGGAAGTCACATTCCTGGAATTGTACCTACCCGACTTTGGGTGCTCATTTCCCCGAAGACATTGATAGGAGAGTGCCTCCATGGATCCATGTCACCACCAGGACATCACTTCTCTGCCTACCCGACTTTGAGTGCTCATTTCCCCGCACACACTTTGTGGAGAGTCCCTCCATGGATCCATGTCACCACCAGGACATCACTTCGCTGCCTACCCGAGTTTGAGTGCTCATTTCCCCAGAGATATCCAGCAGATGTCCCCTGCCTGGGTCTTTGTTGGAAGTTGGAAGTCACATTCCTGGAACTGAACCTACCCGAGTTTGAGTGCTCTTTGTCCCGCAGACACTTTGTGGAGAGTCCCTCCATGGATCCATGTCACCACCAGGACATCACTTCTCTGCCTACCCGACTTTGAGTGCTCTTTGTCCCGCAGACACTTTGTGGAGAGTCCCTCCATGGATCCATGTCACCACCAGGACATCACTTCGCTGCCTACCCGAGTTTGAGTGCTCATTTCCCCAGAGATATCCAGCAGATGTCCCCTGCCTGGGTCTTTGTTGGAAGTTGGAAGTCACATTCCTGGAATTGTACCTACCCGACTTTGGGTGCTCATTTCCCCGAAGACATTGATAGGAGAGTGCCTCCATGGATCCATGTCACCACCAGGACATCACTTCTCTGCCTACCCGACTTTGAGTGCTCATTTCCCCGCACACACTTTGTGGAGAGTCCCTCCATGGATCCATGTCACCACCAGGACATCACTTCTCTGCCTACCCGACTTTGAGTGCTCTTTGTCCCGCAGACACTTTGTGGAGAGTCCCTCCATGGATCCATGTCACCACCAGGACATCACTTCGCTGCCTACCCGAGTTTGAGTGCTCATTTCCCCAGAGATATCCAGCAGATGTCCCCTGCCTGGGTCTTTGTTGGAAGTTGGAAGTCACATTCCTGGAATTGTACCTACCCGACTTTGGGTGCTCATTTCCCCGAAGACATTGATAGGAGAGTGCCTCCATGGATCCATGTCACCACCAGGACATCACTTCTCTGCCTACCCGACTTTGAGTGCTCATTTCCCCGCACACACTTTGTGGAGAGTCCCTCCATGGATCCATGTCACCACCAGGACATCACTTCGCTGCCTACCCGAGTTTGAGTGCTCATTTCCCCAGAGATATCCAGCAGATGTCCCCTGCCTGGGTCTTTGTTGGAAGTTGGAAGTCACATTCCTGGAACTGAACCTACCCGAGTTTGAGTGCTCTTTGTCCCGCAGACACTTTGTGGAGAGTCCCTCCATGGATCCATGTCACCACCAGGACATCACTTCTCTGCCTACCCGACTTTGAGTGCTCTTTGTCCCGCAGACACTTTGTGGAGAGTCCCTCCATGGATCCATGTCACCACCAGGACATCACTTCGCTGCCTACCCGAGTTTGAGTGCTCATTTCCCCAGAGATATCCAGCAGATGTCCCCTGCCTGGGTCTTTGTTGGAAGTTGGAAGTCACATTCCTGGAATTGTACCTACCCGACTTTGGGTGCTCATTTCCCCGAAGACATTGATAGGAGAGTGCCTCCATGGATCCATGTCACCACCAGGACATCACTTCTCTGCCTACCCGACTTTGAGTGCTCATTTCCCCGCACACACTTTGTGGAGAGTCCCTCCATGGATCCATGTCACCACCAGGACATCACTTCTCTGCCTACCCGAGTTTGAGTGCTCATTTCCCCAGAGATATCCAGCAGATGTCCCCTGCCTGGGTCTTTGTTGGAAGTTGGAAGTCACATTCCTGGAATTGTACCTACCCGACTTTGAGTGCTCATTGCCCCGCAGACATTTGTAGGAGAGTGCCTCCATGGATCCATGTCACCACCAGGACATCACTTCTCTGCCTACCCGACTTTGAGTGCTCATTTCCCCGCACACACTTTGTGGAGAGTCCCTCCATGGATCCATGTCACCACCAGGACATCACTTCGCTGCCTACCCGAGTTTGAGTGCTCATTTCCCCAGAGATATCCAGCAGATGTCCCCTGCCTGGGTCTTTGTTGGAAGTTGGAAGTCACATTCCTGGAACTGAACCTACCCGAGTTTGAGTGCTCTTTGTCCCGCAGACACTTTGTGGAGAGTCCCTCCATGGATCCATGTCACCACCAGGACATCACTTCTCTGCCTACCCGACTTTGAGTGCTCTTTGTCCCGCAGACACTTTGTGGAGAGTCCCTCCATGGATCCATGTCACCACCAGGACATCACTTGTTTGTTTAAAGTTCCAACAAAGCAACCGTGAGCATCCAGGAATTCGATGTGAAATGATGCCACCTGGTGGACATTTGTGGTATTACATCAACTATTTTAAAATCATTAGAAAAAAATAGTAAATGCAAGGATTTTTTAAAAATTAATAAAGTTTTGAGGAGTACACATGCCAAAGATTGTGTCAATTTTTTTTTGTTTAATTTCATAAACAAATTGTCCAATATGTGGAAATTCCAATATTTCAACGTTAGCGTCCGCGAGATTTATGAGCCTCCATTGACTTAACATGGAAGGAACTAGTTACCTTCGCTAACCACGGAACGAAAGTACAAATGTTGGAATTTTTCCAGGAAAAAGGCCCTTTTTTCCCGGAATTAGACCGACTGATTCCAGGATTGCCACAAAGCGCTCATAACCCTAACCCTAACCCTAACCCTAACCCTAACCCTAGGTGACTTTGTGTATGGACCGTGCCAAACCTGAGCTCCACTTCGGTGGGACAGGATCCCTAACCCCCTAATCCTGCCAGTGCCTGCACATTGTCTGCCTCTCTGGAGGCATTAAACTATCACGGATCTGCCATCTGATGGCAAAGAAAGCCCTAAAGATCTGCCCCTCTGGGCTTGGGTATGGCTAAACCCTTACCTTATCCTAACCCTAACCCTAACCCTAAACCCAATTAATTCCTAATGCTTACCCTAATTTGTAAACCCACCCTGCTAAGCTAACCTAAGCTGCACCCAATCAGTCTCCTTGGGGCCGTACGACCTGCATAAAAATTTAAACAGAGTTAAACTAAGGAAAAGGGGAAAGCTAACATAAGCACCTAACATACTTACCTTAGATACTTACCTGGGAGATGCAGAGTCTGCGGGGGTGGTACCTAGGAGCAACAAAAAAGACACAATTAGTAAAATTAAGACACAATTAAGACACAATTGGAAGTAGGGATGCTAACTAAAATTCACAATGGAAAACCTAAATTAAGGGATGTTAATTAAGACTCAAAATTAAAACCTAAATTAAGGATGACCCCTACCATGCCTGAAGAGAGTGTCGGAACTCGAAACGCGTCGCAGAAATGGGGCATCGACGCATTTTAATCGGAACAGGGAAGGGGAAGGGGAAAACATCTTGGGGATGGAGAACGGTGTGGGGTGGGGCCTTATGTGGGTCTGGATGGGGATAGTGAACTGGTGGGTAATCGGAGCGTCTCAGGGGGAGGTGAACCGTGGTGGGGAGGTGTTCTCTGGGGAGGAAGGTCCCCAAGAGGGGAGGTGACTTTGTGTATGGACCGTGCCAAACCTGAGCTCCACTTCGGTGGGGACAGGATCCCTAACCCCCTAATCCTGCCAGTGCCTGCACATTGTCTGCCTCTCTGGAGGCATTAAACTATCACGGATCTGCCATCTGATGGCAAAGAAAGCCCTAAAGATCTGCCCCTCTGGGCTTGGGTATGGCTAAACCCTTACCTTATCCTAACCCTAACCCTAACCCCTAAACCCAATTAATTCCTAATGCTTACCCTAATTTGTAAACCCACCCTGCTAAGCTAACCTAAGCTGCACCCAATCAGTCTCCTTGGGGCCGTACGACCTGCATAAAAATTTAAACAGAGTTAAACTAAGGAAAAGGGGAAAGCTAACATAAGCACCTAACATACTTACCTTAGATACTTACCTGGGAGATGCAGAGTCTGCGGGGGTGGTACCTAGGAGCAACAAAAAAGACAAATTAGTAAAATTAAGACACAATTAAGACACAATTGGAAGTAGGGATGCTAACTAAAATTCACAATGGAAAACCTAAATTAAGGGATGTTAATTAAGACTCAAAATTAAAACCTAAATTAAGGATGACCCCTACCATGCCTGAAGAGAGTGTCGGAACTCGAAACGCGTCGCAGAAATGGGGCATCGACGCATTTTAATCGGAACAGGGAAGGGGAAGGGGAAAACATCTTGGGGATGGAGAACGGTGTGGGGTGGGGCCTTATGTGGGTCTGGATGGGGATAGTGAACTGGTGGGTAATCGGAGCGTCTCAGGGGGAGGTGAACCGTGGTGGGGAGGTGTTCTCTGGGGAGGAAGGTCCCCAAGAGGGGAGGTGACTTTGTGTATGGACCGTGCCAAACCTGAGCTCCACTTCGGTGGGGACAGGATCCCTAACCCCCTAATCCTGCCAGTGCCTGCACATTGTCTGCCTCTCTGGAGGCATTAAACTATCACGGATCTGCCATCTGATGGCAAAGAAAGCCCTAAAGATCTGCCCCTCTGGGCTTGGGTATGGCTAAACCCTTACCTTATCCTAACCCTAACCCTAACCCCTAAACCCAATTAATTCCTAATGCTTACCCTAATTTGTAAACCCACCCTGCTAAGCTAACCTAAGCTGCACCCAATCAGTCTCCTTGGGGCCGTACGACCTGCATAAAAATTTAAACAGAGTTAAACTAAGGAAAAGGGGAAAGCTAACATAAGCACCTAACATACTTACCTTAGATACTTACCTGGGAGATGCAGAGTCTGCGGGGGTGGTACCTAGGAGCAACAAAAAAGACAAATTAGTAAAATTAAGACACAATTAAGACACAATTGGAAGTAGGGATGCTAACTAAAATTCACAATGGAAAACCTAAATTAAGGGATGTTAATTAAGACTCAAAATTAAAACCTAAATTAAGGATGACCCCTACCATGCCTGAAGAGAGTGTCGGAACTCGAAACGCGTCGCAGAAATGGGGCATCGACGCATTTTAATCGGAACAGGGAAGGGGAAGGGGAAAACATCTTGGGGATGGAGAACGGTGTGGGGTGGGGCCTTATGTGGGTCTGGATGGGGATAGTGAACTGGTGGGTAATCGGAGCGTCTCAGGGGAGGTGAACCGTGGTGGGGAGGTGTTCTCTGGGGAGGAAGGTCCCCAAGAGGGGAGGTGACTTTGTGTATGGACCGTGCCAAACCTGAGCTCCACTTCGGTGGGGACAGGATCCCTAACCCCCCCATCCCTAAACCTAACCCCAACCTCTAACCCTATCCCTGGCTTCGCGCCCGGGCCCTTAAGGGGGTATCGGGTAAACCCTAACCTAACCTAACCCTAACCCAACCTAACCCTAGGACGAGGCAAATCCTCCCCCAACCCCTTACCCTACCCCTGGCTTCGCGCCCAGGCCCTTATGGAGGTATCGGTAAAACCCTAACCTATCCCTGGCTTCGCGCCCAGGCCCTTAAGGGGGCATCGGATAACCCAAACCTAACCCTAACCCAGGCCCTTATGGAGGTATCGGAAAACCCTAACCTAACCCGAGAATTTTTGATTTCCTGACAATGTGAACACTATATGACAGCCTATCTGTTCAATTTTGTTCTATCCAATTTTGGGTTGGAAAATGACTTGAAGAATTAAAGATTAAAGCATTCTTACTCCAATAAGGCTAATTTTAGCTAATTTCAACCTCATTGGAGAAGAGGGGCTTGCAGGCAATCCAGGGATGGACAGTGCCTAACTCGTTGCTGGCAGTGATGCCAGCACGAGGATCGTAATAAATCCTAACCCTAACCCTAACCAAAGAGTTTACGCTAAAGAGTAACGCTAAATTTCCCCCAAAATAGGGTCACAAAAAGTAGGTACCAATCGACTCCAAATGGCCTGAAACGTGCTTCTAACATATTTCTTTTTTTTTTGGCGTTTGGACTTAGAAAAATTTTCAACATTTTCGTTAACATTGAAGTCAATGGGCGAAAACGGTTTTTCGTTAATATCTCCCGAACGGAAGGTCGTAGAGACTTGAAACCAAGATCCGCCTGCCCATTTTCGGGTGCGCTGAACACGCCAGACGTGGTCCCATGTCTCTACGACCTTCCGTTCCGGAGATACGGCCAAAATAACGCTATTTCCGGGAATAGCTCCGCCCCCGAAGGAGTTACCGGATCGAGCGTCATATCAATGGAAAGGCCTGGGCACAAGGAATCCGGGGAACTTGGAAGTATGTCTCTAGGACCTTCCCAGCCGAAGCTATGGCCGAAAACTCCTATGGTAGGGGGTACCATAGGGGGTTTATCCCTATAACCTAACCCTAACCCTAACCCTAATTATGAGCCATTAGCTCGTGGTCCGGATACGCTACGTGAAGCACATGTGGAATCATTCCATAATTCGGAGTAGCTAATATGGAATTTTACCAATCAAGGTCTAACTTCCTAGTTAAAAGTCCAAAAAGGCTGGAAATAACTTTAAATGATACTTTGTTCTTCCCAGATATGAAATATGTATTTTATTAGGTGAAATTTGCATTTTATTAACCAAATAAACTCTTTTTTTCCAAAACCTTGTATTGCAGTTCCTTTCATTTCCACTGGGTGGCAGTATGACACCACAAATGGATTAAAGTGAAATTTTGCCTTACATTCCATGACTTAAGCAACTTACCCGACTTTGGGTGCTCATTTCCCCGAAGACATTGATAGGAGAGTGCCTCCATGGATCCATGTCATCACAGGGACATCACCTTGCTGCCTACCCGACTTTGGGTGCTCATTTCCCCGAAGACATTGATAGGAGAGTGCCTCCATGGATCCATGTCACCACAGGGACATCACCTTGCTGCCTTCCCGACTTTGGGTGCTCATTTCCCTGCAGACACTGAGTGAAGAGTCCCTGCATGGTTCCATGTCACCACAGGGACATCACCTTGCTGCCTACCCGACTTTGGGTGCTCATTTTCCCACAGATATCCAGTGGACGTCCCCTCCTGGTTCTTTTTTTGGAAGTTGGAAGTCACATTCCTGGAATTGTACCTACCCGACTTTGGGTGCTCATTTCCCCGAAGACATTGATAGGAGAGTGCCTCCATGGATCCATGTCACCACAGGGACATCACCTTGCTGCCTACCCGACTTTGGGTGCTCATTTCCCCGAAGACATTGATAGAAGAGTCCCTGCATGGTTCCATGTCACCACAGGGACATCACCTTGCTGCCTACCCGACTTTGGGTGCTCATTTTCCCACAGATATCCAGTGGACGTCCCCTCCTGGTTCTTTTTTTGGAAGTTGGAAGTCACATTCCTGGAATTGTACCTACCCGACTTTGGGTGCTCATTTCCCCGAAGACATTGATAGGAGAGTGCCTCCATGGATCCATGTCACCACAGGGACATCACCTTGCTGCCTACCCGACTTTGGGTGCTCATTTCCCCGAAGACATTGATAGGAGAGTGCCTCCATGGATCCATGTCACCACAGGGACATCACCTTGCTGCCTACCCGACTTTGGGTGCTCATTTCCCCGAAGACATTGATAGAAGAGTCCCTCCATGGATCCATGTCACCACAGGGACATCACCTTGCTGCCTACCCGACTTTGGGTGCTCATTTTCCCACAGATATCCAGTGGACGTCCCCTCCTGGTTCTTTTTTTGGAAGTTGGAAGTCACATTCCTGGAATTGTACCTACCCGACTTTGGGTGCTCATTTCCCCGAAGACATTGATAGGAGAGTGCCTCCATGGATCCATGTCACCACAGGGACATCACCTTGCTGCCTACCCGACTTTGGGTGCTCATTTCCCCGAAGACATTGATAGAACACCCCCTCCAGGGACCCATTTCACCACAGGACATCACCTTGCTGCCTACCCGACTTTGGGTGCTCATTTCCCCGAAGACATTGATAGAAGAGTCCCTGCATGGTTCCATGTCACCACAGGGACATCACCTTGCTGCCTACCCGACTTTGGGTGCTCATTTTCCCACAGATATCCAGTGGACGTCCCCTCCTGGTTCTTTTTTTGGAAGTTGGAAGTCACATTCCTGGAATTGTACCTACCCGACTTTGGGTGCTCATTTCCCCGAAGACATTGATAGGAGAGTGCCTCCATGGATCCATGTCACCACAGGGACATCACCTTGCTGCCTACCCGACTTTGGGTGCTCATTTCCCCGAAGACATTGATAGAAGAGTCCCTGCATGGTTCCATGTCACCACAGGGACATCACCTTGCTGCCTACCCGACTTTGGGTGCTCATTTTCCCACAGATATCCAGTGGACGTCCCCTCCTGGTTCTTTTTTTGGAAGTTGGAAGTCACATTCCTGGAATTGTACCTACCCGACTTTGGGTGCTCATTTCCCCGAAGACATTGATAGGAGAGTGCCTCCATGGATCCATGTCACCACAGGGACATCACCTTGCTGCCTACCCGACTTTGGATGCTCATTTCCCCGAAGACATTGATAGGAGAGTGCCTCCATGGATCCATGTCATCACAGGGACATCACCTTGCTGCCTACCCGACTTTGGGTGCTCATTTCCCCGAAGACATTGATAGGAGAGTGCCTCCATGGATCCATGTCACCACAGGGACATCACCTTGCTGCCTTCCCGACTTTGGGTGCTCATTTCCCTGCAGACACTGAGTGAAGAGTCCCTGCATGGTTCCATGTCACCACAGGGACATCACCTTGCTGCCTACCCGACTTTGGGTGCTCATTTTCCCACAGATATCCAGTGGACGTCCCCTCCTGGTTCTTTTTTTGGAAGTTGGAAGTCACATTCCTGGAATTGTACCTACCCGACTTTGGGTGCTCATTTCCCCGAAGACATTGATAGGAGAGTGCCTCCATGGATCCATGTCACCACAGGGACATCACCTTGCTGCCTACCCGACTTTGGGTGCTCATTTCCCCGAAGACATTGATAGAAGAGTCCCTGCATGGTTCCATGTCACCACAGGGACATCACCTTGCTGCCTACCCGACTTTGGGTGCTCATTTTCCCACAGATATCCAGTGGACGTCCCCTCCTGGTTCTTTTTTTGGAAGTTGGAAGTCACATTCCTGGAATTGTACCTACCCGACTTTGGGTGCTCATTTCCCCGAAGACATTGATAGGAGAGTGCCTCCATGGATCCATGTCACCACAGGGACATCACCTTGCTGCCTACCCGACTTTGGGTGCTCATTTCCCCGAAGACATTGATAGGAGAGTGCCTCCATGGATCCATGTCACCACAGGGACATCACCTTGCTGCCTACCCGACTTTGGGTGCTCATTTCCCCGAAGACATTGATAGAAGAGTCCCTCCATGGATCCATGTCACCACAGGGACATCACCTTGCTGCCTACCCGACTTTGGGTGCTCATTTTCCCACAGATATCCAGTGGACGTCCCCTCCTGGTTCTTTTTTTGGAAGTTGGAAGTCACATTCCTGGAATTGTACCTACCCGACTTTGGGTGCTCATTTCCCCGAAGACATTGATAGGAGAGTCCCTCCATGGATCCATGTCACCACAGGGACATCACCTTGCTGCCTACCCGACTTTGGGTGCTCATTTCCCCGAAGACATTGATAGAAGAGTCCCTGCATGGTTCCATGTCACCACAGGGACATCACCTTGCTGCCTACCCGACTTTGGGTGCTCATTTTCCCACAGATATCCAGTGGACGTCCCCTCCTGGTTCTTTTTTTGGAAGTTGGAAGTCACATTCCTGGAATTGTACCTACCCGACTTTGGGTGCTCATTTCCCCGAAGACATTGATAGAAGAGTCCCTGCATGGTTCCATGTCACCACAGGGACATCACCTTGCTGCCTACCCGACTTTGAGTGCTCATTTCCCTGCAGACACTGAGTGGAGCATCTCTGCATGGATCCATGTCACCACTGGGACATCACCGGGCTGCTTACCTGCACCCATCCTCTGAACTTACCTCAACCGATAGAAGCACAGCCTCCAATGCTTCATGTCTTAAGCACCCACCCTTGGGGCTCCATACCAATGGCTAATCTCCATAATTCCAAAATAGCAACGTCAGCTTCCTGGAATTAACCATTAGAACCAGTCTTAAGCACCTATCCACTGAGCTTACCTTACCCGCCTTAAGCACCCCCTCCAAGGTTTCATGTCTTAAGCACGCACCCTTGGGGCTCCATGCCTATGGGCAACCTGTATCATTCCAAAATAGCAACGTCAGCTTCCTGGAATTAACCATTAGAACCAGTCTTAAGCACCTATCCACTGAGCTTACCTTACCCGCCTTAAGCACCCCCTCCAAGGTTTCATGTCTTAAGCACGCACCCTTGGGGCTCCATGCCTATGGGCAACCTGTATCATTCCAAAATAGCAACGTCAGCTTCCTGGAATTAACCATTAGAACCAGTCTTAAGCACCTATCCACTGAGCTTACCTTACCCGCCTTAAGCACCCCCTCCAAGGTTTCATGTCTTAAGCACGCACCCTTGGGGCTCCATGCCTATGGGCAACCTGTATCATTCCAAAATAGCAACGTCAGCTTCCTGGAATTAACCGTCGGAATTACACAGGTCGCCCATGGGTATGGAGCCCCAAGGGTGCCTGCTTAAGACATGAAGCCTCGGAGGGGGTGCTTAAGTCGGGTAAGGTAGGCTGACAGGACAGGTGCTTAAGACTGGTTGTTATGTTTAATTCCTGGAGGTTGACGTTACTTATTTGGAATTACACAGGTCGCCCATGGGTATGGAGCCCCAAGGGTGCCTGCTTAAGACATGAAGCCTCGGAGGGGGTGCTTAAGTCGGGTAAGGTAGGCTGACAGGACAGGTGCTTAAGACTGGTTGTTATGTTTAATTCCTGGAGGTTGACGTTACTTATTTGGAATTACACAGGTCGCCCATGGGTATGGACAGGGTTAGGGTTAGGGACATCACTTCTCTGCCTACCCGACTTTGAGTGCTCATTTCCCCGCACACACTTTGTGGAGAGTCCCTCCATGGATCCATGTCACCACCAGGACATCACTTCTCTGCCTACCCGACTTTGAGTGCTCTTTGTCCCGCAGACACTTTGTGGAGAGTCCCTCCATGGATCCATGTCACCACCAGGACATCACTTCGCTGCCTACCCGAGTTTGAGTGCTCATTTCCCCAGAGATATCCAGCAGATGTCCCCTGCCTGGGTCTTTGTTGGAAGTTGGAAGTCACATTCCTGGAACTGAACCTACCCGAATTGGAGTGCTCTTTGTCCCGCAGACACTTTGTGGAGAGTCCCTCCATGGATCCATGTCACCACCAGGACATCACTTCTCTGCCTACCCGACTTTGAGTGCTCTTTGTCCCGCAGACACTTTGTGGAGAGTCCCTCCATGGATCCATGTCACCACCAGGACATCACTTCGCTGCCTACCCGAGTTTGAGTGCTCATTTCCCCAGAGATATCCAGCAGATGTCCCCTGCCTGGGTCTTTGTTGGAAGTTGGAAGTCACATTCCTGGAACTGAACCTACCCGAGTTTGAGTGCTCTTTGTCCCGCAGACACTTTGTGGAGAGTCCCTCCATGGATCCATGTCACCACCAGGACATCACTTCTCTGCCTACCCGACTTTGAGTGCTCTTTGTCCCGCAGACACTTTGTGGAGAGTCCCTCCATGGATCCATGTCACCACCAGGACATCACTTCGCTGCCTACCCGACTTTGAGTGCTCTTTGTCCCGCAGACACTTTGTGGAGAGTCCCTCCATGGATCCATGTCACCACCAGGACATCACTTCTCTGCCTACCCGACTTTGAGTGCTCTTTGTCCCGCAGACACTTTGTGGAGAGTCCCTCCATGGATCCATGTCACCACCAGGACATCACTTCGCTGCCTACCCGAGTTTGAGTGCTCATTTCCCCAGAGATATCCAGCAGATGTCCCCTGCCTGGGTCTTTGTTGGAAGTTGGAAGTCACATTCCTGGAACTGAACCTACCCGAATTGGAGTGCTCTTTGTCCCGCAGACACTTTGTGGAGAGTCCCTCCATGGATCCATGTCACCACCAGGACATCACTTCTCTGCCTACCCGACTTTGAGTGCTCTTTGTCCCGCAGACACTTTGTGGAGAGTCCCTCCATGGATCCATGTCACCACCAGGACATCACTTCGCTGCCTACCCGAGTTTGAGTGCTCATTTCCCCAGAGATATCCAGCAGATGTCCCCTGCCTGGGTCTTTGTTGGAAGTTGGAAGTCACATTCCTGGAACTGAACCTACCCGAATTGGAGTGCTCTTTGTCCCGCAGACACTTTGTGGAGAGTCCCTCCATGGATCCATGTCACCACCAGGACATCACTTCTCTGCCTACCCGACTTTGAGTGCTCTTTGTCCCGCAGACACTTTGTGGAGAGTCCCTCCATGGATCCATGTCACCACCAGGACATCACTTCGCTGCCTACCCGAGTTTGAGTGCTCATTTCCCCAGAGATATCCAGCAGATGTCCCCTGCCTGGGTCTTTGTTGGAAGTTGGAAGTCACATTCCTGGAACTGAACCTACCCGAGTTTGAGTGCTCTTTGTCCCGCAGACACTTTGTGGAGAGTCCCTCCATGGATCCATGTCACCACCAGGACATCACTTCTCTGCCTACCCGACTTTGAGTGCTCTTTGTCCCGCAGACACTTTGTGGAGAGTCCCTCCATGGATCCATGTCACCACCAGGACATCACTTCGCTGCCTACCCGAGTTTGAGTGCTCATTTCCCCAGAGATATCCAGAAGATGTCCCCTGCCTGGGTCTTTGTTGGAAGTTGGAAGTCACATTCCTGGAATTGTACCTACCCGACTTTGGGTGCTCATTTCCCCGAAGACATTGATAGGAGAGTGCCTCCATGGATCCATGTCACCACCAGGACATCACTTCTCTGCCTACCCGACTTTGAGTGCTCATTTCCCCGCACACACTTTGTGGAGAGTCCCTCCATGGATCCATGTCACCACCAGGACATCACTTCGCTGCCTACCCGAGTTTGAGTGCTCATTTCCCCAGAGATATCCAGCAGATGTCCCCTGCCTGGGTCTTTGTTGGAAGTTGGAAGTCACATTCCTGGAACTGAACCTACCCGAATTGGAGTGCTCTTTGTCCCGCAGACACTTTGTGGAGAGTCCCTCCATGGATCCATGTCACCACCAGGACATCACTTCTCTGCCTACCCGACTTTGAGTGCTCTTTGTCCCGCAGACACTTTGTGGAGAGTCCCTCCATGGATCCATGTCACCACCAGGACATCACTTCGCTGCCTACCCGAGTTTGAGTGCTCATTTCCCCAGAGATATCCAGCAGATGTCCCCTGCCTGGGTCTTTGTTGGAAGTTGGAAGTCACATTCCTGGAATTGTACCTACCCGACTTTGGGTGCTCATTTCCCCGAAGACATTGATAGGAGAGTGCCTCCATGGATCCATGTCACCACCAGGACATCACTTCTCTGCCTACCCGACTTTGAGTGCTCATTTCCCCGCACACACTTTGTGGAGAGTCCCTCCATGGATCCATGTCACCACCAGGACATCACTTCGCTGCCTACCCGAGTTTGAGTGCTCATTTCCCCAGAGATATCCAGCAGATGTCCCCTGCCTGGGTCTTTGTTGGAAGTTGGAAGTCATATTCCTGGAACTGAACCTACCCGAGTTGGAGTGCTCTTTGTCCCGCAGACACTTTGTGGAGAGTCCCTCCATGGATCCATGTCACCACCAGGACATCACTTCTCTGCCTACCCGACTTTGAGTGCTCTTTGTCCCGCAGACACTTTGTGGAGAGTCCCTCCATGGATCCATGTCACCACCAGGACATCACTTCGCTGCCTACCCGAGTTTGAGTGCTCATTTCCCCAGAGATATCCAGCAGATGTCCCCTGCCTGGGTCTTTGTTGGAAGTTGGAAGTCACATTCCTGGAATTGTACCTACCCGACTTTGGGTGCTCATTTCCCCGAAGACATTGATAGGAGAGTGCCTCCATGGATCCATGTCACCACCAGGACATCACTTCTCTGCCTACCCGACTTTGAGTGCTCATTTCCCCGCACACACTTTGTGGAGAGTCCCTCCATGGATCCATGTCACCACCAGGACATCACTTCTCTGCCTACCCGACTTTGAGTGCTCTTTGTCCCGCAGACACTTTGTGGAGAGTCCCTCCATGGATCCATGTCACCACCAGGACATCACTTCGCTGCCTACCCGAGTTTGAGTGCTCATTTCCCCAGAGATATCCAGCAGATGTCCCCTGCCTGGGTCTTTGTTGGAAGTTGGAAGTCACATTCCTGGAATTGTACCTACCCGACTTTGGGTGCTCATTTCCCCGAAGACATTGATAGGAGAGTGCCTCCATGGATCCATGTCACCACCAGGACATCACTTCTCTGCCTACCCGACTTTGAGTGCTCATTTCCCCGCACACACTTTGTGGAGAGTCCCTCCATGGATCCATGTCACCACCAGGACATCACTTCGCTGCCTACCCGAGTTTGAGTGCTCATTTCCCCAGAGATATCCAGCAGATGTCCCCTGCCTGGGTCTTTGTTGGAAGTTGGAAGTCACATTCCTGGAACTGAACCTACCCGAGTTTGAGTGCTCTTTGTCCCGCAGACACTTTGTGGAGAGTCCCTCCATGGATCCATGTCACCACCAGGACATCACTTCTCTGCCTACCCGACTTTGAGTGCTCTTTGTCCCGCAGACACTTTGTGGAGAGTCCCTCCATGGATCCATGTCACCACCAGGACATCACTTCGCTGCCTACCCGAGTTTGAGTGCTCATTTCCCCAGAGATATCCAGCAGATGTCCCCTGCCTGGGTCTTTGTTGGAAGTTGGAAGTCACATTCCTGGAATTGTACCTACCCGACTTTGGGTGCTCATTTCCCCGAAGACATTGATAGGAGAGTGCCTCCATGGATCCATGTCACCACCAGGACATCACTTCTCTGCCTACCCGACTTTGAGTGCTCATTTCCCCGCACACACTTTGTGGAGAGTCCCTCCATGGATCCATGTCACCACCAGGACATCACTTCGCTGCCTACCCGAGTTTGAGTGCTCATTTCCCCAGAGATATCCAGCAGATGTCCCCTGCCTGGGTCTTTGTTGGAAGTTGGAAGTCACATTCCTGGAATTGTACCTACCCGACTTTGGGTGCTCATTTCCCCGAAGACATTGATAGGAGAGTGCCTCCATGGATCCATGTCACCACCAGGACATCACTTCTCTGCCTACCCGACTTTGAGTGCTCATTTCCCGCACACACTTTGTGGAGAGTCCCTCCATGGATCCATGTCACCACCAGGACATCACTTCGCTGCCTACCCGAGTTTGAGTGCTCATTTCCCCAGAGATATCCAGCAGATGTCCCCTGCCTGGGTCTTTGTTGGAAGTTGGAAGTCACATTCCTGGAACTGAACCTACCCGAGTTTGAGTGCTCTTTGTCCCGCAGACACTTTGTGGAGAGTCCTCCATGGATCCATGTCACCACCAGGACATCACTTCTCTGCCTACCCGACTTTGAGTGCTCTTTGTCCGCAGACACTTTGTGGAGAGTCCCTCCATGGATCCATGTCACCACCAGGACATCACTTCGCTGCCTACCCGAGTTTGAGTGCTCATTTCCCCAGAGATATCCAGCAGATGTCCCCTGCCTGGGTCTTTGTTGGAAGTTGGAAGTCACATTCCTGGAATTGTACCTACCCGACTTTGGGTGCTCATTTCCCGAAGACATTGATAGGAGAGTGCCTCCATGGATCCATGTCACCACCAGGACATCACTTCTCTGCCTACCCGACTTTGAGTGCTCATTTCCCCGCACACACTTTGTGGAGAGTCCCTCCATGGATCCATGTCACCACCAGGACATCACTTCGCTGCCTACCCGAGTTTGAGTGCTCATTTCCCCAGAGATATCCAGCAGATGTCCCCTGCCTGGGTCTTTGTTGGAAGTTGGAAGTCACATTCCTGGAATTGTACCTACCCGACTTTGGGTGCTCATTTCCCCGAAGACATTGATAGGAGAGTGCCTCCATGGATCCATGTCACCACCAGGACATCACTTCTCTGCCTACCCGACTTTGAGTGCTCATTTCCCCGCACACACTTTGTGGAGAGTCCCTCCATGGATCCATGTCACCACCAGGACATCACTTCGCTGCCTACCCGAGTTTGAGTGCTCATTTCCCCATAGATATCCAGCAGATGTCCCCTGCCTGGGTCTTTGTTGGAAGTTGGAAGTCACATTCCTGGAACTGAACCTACCCGAGTTTGAGTGCTCTTTGTCCCGCAGACACTTTGTGGAGAGTCCCTCCATGGATCCATGTCACCACCAGGACATCACTTCTCTGCCTACCCGACTTTGAGTGCTCTTTGTCCCGCAGACACTTTGTGGAGAGTCCCTCCATGGATCCATGTCACCACCAGGACATCACTTGTTTGTTTAAAGTTCCAACAAAGCAACCGTGAGCATCCAGGAATTCGATGTGAAATGATGCCACCTGGTGGACATTTGTGGTATTACATCAACTATTTTAAAATCATTAGAAAAAAATAGTAAATGCAAGGATTTTTTAAAAATTAATAAAGTTTTGAGGAGTACACATGCCAAAGATTGTGTCAATTTTTTTTTGTTTAATTTCATAAACAAATTGTCCAATATGTGGAAATTCCAATATTTCAACGTTAGCGTCCGCGAGATTTATGAGCCTCCATTGACTTAACATGGAAGGAACTAGTTACCTTCGCTAACCACGGAACGAAAGTACAAATGTTGGAATTTTTCCAGGAAAAAGGCCCTTTTTTCCCGGAATTAGACCGACTGATTCCAGGATTGCCACAAAGCGCTCATAACCCTAACCCTAACCCTAACCTGGACGTGAACTGGGGGTCTTCGTGTGGCTAACCCTAATCTGCTTTGGACATTCGGAGATATGGATGTGAACTGGGGGTCTTGAAGCCGCAGTCCTGGTACCTGAAAGACAAAAAACAGGGGGGATTAAACAAAAGGTGAAATAACACATAAATAAGATAAATACTTACCTGGGGGAAGGGAGAAACCTAAATTAAGGATTAACTAAAATCAAGTGGGATATTAATCAGACTATAAAGGAGGAGCCACACATTGAGCCCTCAGTTGGAGCTGTGCATTTGAAGAGGAGCAACATGCTCATACTTACCCGCAAGCATAGTCCTTACCATGCCTGATGAGACCGCTGGAGGTCGAAACGCGTCGCAAAAACAGGACTAATGCTAACTAACTAAGGACAAAAAGGTCAAAATAGAGAACACACAATTAGGCGGGAAGAGCCTACTAGGCTGCACCTAAACTAAACAAAGTAGACTCCAACTAATATCCTACTAAGCCCAAAGCTCTCCCTTTAAAGCTAAATTAGGCTAATTTTAACTAAATAACCCAACCAGGACTAAATCCTAACCCTAACCTTGGGTATTTTAATGCTAATTCGAGCTATGGCCGATGGACTAACCCTAATCTGCCTTCTTTCTGGTGTCTGGAGATGTGAACTGGGGGTCTTCACTGGACTAACCCTAATCTGCCTGTCTCTGTGTGTGTGAGATGTGAACTGGGGGTCATTGGTCAGGGGGAGGGGGGGATAGTGAACCGCGTATGGCCAGTGCCTAACCCGGGCACCACCTCGGTGGGCCCGGGATATATTCTAACCTAACTCTGCCCGTGCCTGCGTCCGGATCTGCCTCCCTCCCCTGGCTAAGTGGCTACCCTAATCTGCTCTGGATATGTTGGGATGTGGACGTGAACTGGGGGTCTTCGTGTGGCTAACCCTAATCTGCTTTGGACATTCGGAGATATGGATGTGAACTGGGGGTCTTGAAGCCGCAGTCCTGGTACCTGAAAGACAAAAAACAGGGGGGATTAAACAAAAAGGTGAAATAACACCATAAATAGAATAAATACTTACCTGGGGGAGAAGGGAGAAACCTAAATTAAGGATTAACTAAAATCAAGTGGGATATTAATCAGACTATAAAAGGAGGAGCCACACATTGAGCCCTCAGTTGGAGCTGTGCATTTGAAGGAGCAACATGCTCATACTTACCCGCAAGCATAGTCCTTACCATGCCTGATGAGACCGCTGGAGGTCGAAACGCGTCGCAAAAACAGGACTAATGCTAACTAACTAAGGACAAAAAGGTCAAATAGAGACACACAATTAGGCGGGAAAGAGCC
>PYXC01002661.1:0-31769 GCA_015244755.2 Tenualosa ilisha
ACGTGATCGTCCTTAAGTGCTTTAAGCATTGTGTTTAAACTACTTTAAATGTCAGTTATTTCATTATGACACTAACATGCCTGAACTCCAAACTCCAAGATCTGACGACAATCAGAAGTGGATTGGACAGTCAGGTGTTGACCTGCATGTTAGAGGTACACTGCAAACCCCAACATAACACATTCTGAGTGTGTGCAGTGTGTGGAGCTGTGGGTCTGCTGTGTGTGCTTGTCTGGATGAGGTGAGTCAAAGGCACTGAAATAATCAAACACAAGTTAAACAATACCTACACAATTCTCTTTTTCCCATACATGTGTTTTAATCCGTCCATCCTTTTTTGCTTTCACTTGGCATCTTTTGTTTCACAGACAAATGAAGAGGAGACAGAATCCAGAAGATCAGGTAATGTGTCTCATTCTCCAGGTCCACATTCAGTCTGTCCTGCCTCCCCATCTAACATGTGACTCTTCAATCTGTCTCCGCAGGACCATAAGTACTCCAGTGTCACTGGTCAGAGCAGAGCAGCTGAGGCTACAGAGGGTGATGAGGGTCCTTTATGCCTGTGTCCAGCCAAAGTGCTCCAGACAGGCCGCAGGAGTTCAGGGGGATCATGTCCAGTATACTAGTGTTGTGTTCAAAAATGTTAGGCGTGCACAGAGGTCCACTACAATATGGTGCGGGTCCACTACAACACGGGCGGCTGATGTGCATTTAAGTAATCACTGCAGACTTAAAGTTTACTGCTGAGGGAAACATGGTCTCTGACAAACAATAGTGAATTGTTGTGTCTGTATTTGTGCATTGAATGATGCTGTATACTGTAAAAAAGATGCTGTTGTTGAATGTTTCATTGCTTTAAAATTACTAACACTTAGCCTACCAGTTGACACTGTATGTTGATCAGTGTGTTACTAATGTCAGTCCTATGAAGATTACTGATGTGCTTTATTGTTTAGTTCCCCACTTCAGCCAGAGGAGGAGCTCTCTCCCACTTACAGCAGTGTGCAGCCAGGGCTGACATAAGAGACATAAGAGTTTCAGCCCGAAAGCATCCACCATTAAATCTAACTTAAACAATGAAAGTGTTCTACTTAAATACACCTAACTGAGGGGAGTTGCATACAGTTGAAGTACAATACAATAAAAGGTGATTGGTTCTTTACCTGGCGCCATCGTGTCTAATGGCCCAAGGACCACTTACATCATAGCAGAGACCAATATCAATATCATGTCAGGCCAGTCCTAGAGCAACTTAGGGTTAAGTGCCTTCCAAGGCACAACTGTCAGCCGATTCGACCCACAACTTTCAGGCTACTACACGCTAGCCAGTCCTTAACCCTACGCACCACCACACCCACACCTACCAATTAGCATTATTAAGTGCTATCCAGTTGTATGTAGACACCAAGACTCAGAAATATTACTTATGGATTGTCCTGACCAGTCATACACTTTGACTATTGTACTCCTTGTACTGAGACAATAAAGATGAGACCAAACATGAATAGATTCACCATTTCATAACATACAGATATACATCCCAAATCTATCTGAGGTAAGTTTGTCTTTGCAGTGTAAATATGAACAAAAGGTTCTCCCTAGCCACAGGGGTACCAGCAGTTAATTTACATTGATCACCGGGGGAGGATGATCCCTATAGTTTCATTGCCATGCCAAATGGTGGCGGCTCCTGGCCGTCTGAGGCAGAATACACTTCTAAAATCATTGCTATCATTAGTGCATGTGTGACATGATAGATGCTAGATACTGGACTTGCCTGATGGCCAAAAGGAAAATAATATTACCTAGGAGGACTTTTTGTTTTTCTTCAGGCAGTCAGTTTACATACTGTAAATTTCTTTCTACAAAATAAAAAAGAAACAAACAAACAAAAAAATACATATCTGCTTGTTTTAAAATTAGTTTGGTTCCAATTTCAATAACTTTTCATACCTTCTGATAGTTATTTGTTTTTTATTTGGTTTTTCCAACAGATGGTGCAACTGAGTGCACTCTGGAGATAATCAACAGGAGACCATTTCCTGCAGAGGGCGCTACTGAGTGCTGGAGCCCCTGGTATGGTGGAAGGTCACCCTGGTGGTCAAACTCTACTGTGTAATGCACAGAAATGACATCATTGTATTGCATGTGCATTTGCCAAATGGAAGCCCCTGAAAGCACTGGCCACAAGATGTACCTGTGAAGCCACAAAGTTGCAGTGTGGCAGGAGACTTTAATGCTGGACTTTTAGACACAATCAACTGGAGATCATATCCTGCAGGGGGCGATACTGAGGGATGTGACGTTTCACCACAGGGTTAAATATGCTGGCTTTCCCCTTTAACAGAATTATATTCATACTCAGTCAGAAATTATGGCTGTCACACACACACACAGACAGACACTTAAATGCTGTTGGGCAGCTATAGTTGCCTCTGCAGAGTTTCCTGTGTGGTTTGGCCTCCACACAGAGTTCGGACAAGCATTTTATTTTAGCACTTCAGCCATCTTGTTGTGGCCTGAGCCATTTTCTGAGCCATGCGTGCTTGTCCTCTAAATGAACTTCATATATGTATATTATAAATCAACTGCAGATACTGTACATAAAAGACTGCTTCATAGAAAGTGTTTAGACTTGAGTGTGTGTGTGTGTGTGTGTGTGTGTGTGTGTGTGTGTGTGTGTGTTTGTGTGTGCGTGTATTCACTTTCTATGAAGCAGTCTTTTATGTACAGTATCTGGAGTTGGAGTTGAATTACTATATATCCATATGAATATGAAGTTAATTTAGAGGACACACACGCATGTGTAACTGATTCTTATTCGATATTACACAACAAGATGGCTGAAGTGCTAAAATAAAATGCTTGTCCGAACTCTGTGTGGAGGCCAAACCACACAGGAAACTGTGTCTTTGCAGAGGTAACTATAGTTGCCCAACACGATTTAGGTGTGTGTTTCTGTGTGTGTATGTGTGTGTGTGGTGTGTGTGTGTGTGTGTGTGTGTGTGTCGGGGCAGGGTGTTGCATCTTAGATCAAAGATTACATATGTTCTAACATGTTCTAACAGTATATAAATAAAAAATGAGCAGGGTAAGGACAAATGAAGAAGTCAAAAATATTTTCTCTGGTTAGAATTTCCGTCCTTATTCATGTGCAGCAGAGCTGAATAGGTGAGAACTGTGAGAGAGTTTTACACTCCACTCTCCAGACATCACTGGGGTTCATGAGCAGCAAAACATGGTAAGAGCTGTATGCTATACTTTCGAGAGCTTCATGTCATATTTTTTCCATCAAAAAATGCTTTTGACCAAATTTTCTACGATACATGTTTGTAATTTGTTTCGACAAGCATACTATCCTCATGACCTTAAATCAGTTTCTAAAGTTTGCAAGTGGTTGCTGAAACTTTCAGGGCCTGTCTTTAATGGTAAGGAGCTGTGTGACCTGTCTGTCTATGGTGATCCTGTTCACAGCTAAAGGTCAGTCAAACGCTTGATGTTCCTCTGTCACTAATGTAAGAAAACCTGGTTATACTCTTCCAAATGGAAATGATGCAGTCTGATTTATCAAAAACAATATTTCACTAAGACCTGGCAGTACACAAAATGGTTCTCTGTCTTGTTTACCGGTATGTCACAGATGCCTTATATAAGAGCTTGTAGAATGTATCTGGCATTTAAAGGTGAGAAAGGTAATGTTGTGAATTCTTTATATATACGTATATTTTCATCAGGTTGTCTACACTGAATCAATACAAAAAGTGTTGTGGCACACTTAGAACTTACATGTGTTTGCATTTATTTGAGCCCCTAGCATGGTGGAAGCTCCCCCTGGTGGTCAAAGGAAATCATTGTATTGCATGTGCATTTGCCAAATGGAAGCTCCTGAAAACACTGGCCAGAAGATGTACCTGTGAAGCCACAAAGTTGCAGTGTGACAGCAGACTTTAATGCCGGACTTTTAGACATCATCAACAGGAGACCATATCCTGCAGGGGGCGATAATGAGTGATGTGACGTTTATGCACATAAACACGTAAATACATATAAATGATGTATCTAGAGTTGATTTACAATATATATATATATATATATATATATGTGTGTGTGTGTGTGTGTGTGTGTGTGTGTGTGAAGTTAATTTAGAGGACATGCACACATGTGTAACTGATTAATATTTGATATTATCAAGTGTCTAAAGGAAATGGCTCAGGCCACAACAAGATGGCTGAAGTGCTAAAATAAAATGCTTGTCCAAGCTCTGTGTGGAGGCCAAACCACACAGGAAACTCTGCAGAGGCAACTATAGCTGCCCAACAACATTTAAGTGTCAGTCTGTGTGTGTGTATTATTGGGGGTGTTGCATCTTAGATCAAAGAGTACATTAAACAATATAAAGTGTGGAGTTGGCTGCTGGATAAAAGCAAAATTTTGATGTTCTAGAAGGGGATATGATTATTTCACCAGGATTTCATCAGTAAAATACCACAAATAGCATAAGGATATAAGCTCAAGTTAGTGGGTGACGTCAGTCATTTCTGCAGTGTTGATCACATGCTCACTAACGGTTCAGCTTGGCACTAATGTTTCACATTTGTGATCTGGATGGGACTGAGTGATGACACAACAGCAGTGGTGAGACATGGTAAGAGACAGACTTTATATGTTATGACCCCTGACACAGTGGAGAAATGTGGACGTTTATTTGAAAGTTAATATTGTCGTATGGTGTTATTGTAAGACTTTAGGTGTCAAATTGTTCTGATGGCAGCTTTTTTGTATTCATTGGCTTGGCTTTACAGTGACCAGACATGGTAGAACAGGACAACATAACTGTCCTAGCATCAGGTTCATGCGTTTTTTTTTGTCATATATTATACTGTGTGTGGTTGTTCTACTTGCTATTTCTAGGTTATTTCTTGGATGTTTTAACTCAAAAAAGAAAAAAAAACCTCAACGCAGTACATGTACAGTGCTAGTATTTGGTGGTTTCCTGGCTAACTTCCTTAACTATCTATGCAACAGGGAGCAAAGGTGTTTTTGACATTACTTCATATAGGTTTGTCATCTAAATTTGAAATATGTCAAAGTAATGACAAGCTGTCAACCACCTGACTTTAAAACTTGTCAAAACTAAAGCTCTTCAAGGTTTGTTGATGCTGATGAACTGTGTGACCTCTCTGTCTGTGGTGGCTTTCATCATAACCAAAGATTTGTGAAACCTTTGCATTGAAGCGACACCCCAGAGGTGAGATCCAGTCGCTGTTATGCCAGTACCTAAGTGACCCACAGATATAGTGTAGAGAAGGCTTTGCTCTCGTCCAAGAGCCGCTGTAAAAAGGAAAGCACAACAGGAAGTGAGCGCTGGAAAGGCAACTCTTGACACTCCTCACACTAGTGTTCAAACACCCTCCATTTCAAATCATATAAAGACCTAGTGGAGGAGGCCCTGACACTCTGAATAGTAGCAATCCCATTCAAAGCCAAACCAGCTGAGTTCAGATTGAGCCTGTCTTAGGCCAGGCCCAGAGAGCCCACCTGTCTGGTTGGGGATAAAAATCCCCCTCCTCACCTGGGAGAGCAGGGACTTGTGTAGGGGGAGACACCATGCTGTGGCATATAGGAGCTGAGCTATCTCAGGTATGTATTGCCAACCAAGGACGTCCTTGCAAATGGGGGGAGCTATCAGAATCATTGACACACTCTCCATCCTCACTCTGTACAAGGAGGGCAGAATGAGGGTCACCGGGGGAAAGTGTACAGTGGAATGTTTGTCCACGGGTGCGAGTTTGGCCAAGCGTGCCTAGCGTGCTGACAGAGTAAAGAACAGTGGGCAATGCCAAGAGATTGACGTCAGCCCTGCTGTAATGCATCCAGATCAGGGAGGGTTATGGGCTGCAGTTTGCTCTGGAGGGGATTGCATTACCAGGTGTGGTGCACTTGATGACAGGGACACAGGGGGATGAGAGTACATGCTTGTGGATCGGTGCTCTAATAAGGGTTGTTGTATTAGGAGCCCAGGTGACACATAACTGGGGACAGAGGCCACAGGGTGTATATATGTGAGCACTCTGAACTTTGACCTTTTTTTGTTTGACACAGGGGTAATGTGTGTAAGCAAACACTTTAATTTGTTTAGCCATATGCAAGTGCTTAGATGTGACTGGAGTGGATAAACGGGTAGCCTACAGTGCCAATAACCCTCCAGATGCACCACTCCCAGCACTCACGCTAGGCTCGTCTTTTCTTCCTCCTGCCCTGAGCAAGGCTGTAGCAGTGGTAGCTGCAGGGGCCGGCACAAGGCTGGGGTTGAACACCTTTGTAGTTGTCAGCATGAATGCAGTCAGAGTCTGGTCTTAAGGAGACTGACATTGTCCTCATCTATTCTGGAACAAGTGTTCTAACAGAATATAAATAAAAAAAATGGGCAGATAAGGACAAATGAAGAAATCAGAAATGTTTCTTTGGTTAGAATTTCCTTCCCGATTCATGTGCAGCAGTGCTGAATAGGTGAGAACTGTGAGAGAGTTTTACACTCCACTCTCCAGACATCACTGGTGTTCATGAACAGCAAAACATGGTAAGAGCTGTATGCTATACATTCCAGAGCTTCATGTCATATTTTTTTTTTCTATCACAAAATGCTTTTGACCAAATCTTCTACGATACATGTTTGTAATTTGTTTCAACAAGCATACTATACTCATGAACTTAAATCAGCTTCTAAAGGTTTCAAGTGGTTGCTGAAACTTTCAGGGCCTGTCTTTAATGGTAAGGAGCTGTGTGACCTGTCTGTCTATGGTGATCCTGTTCACAGCTAAAGGTCAGTCAAACGCTTGATGTTCCTCTGTCACTAATGTAAGACAACCTGGTTATATTCTTCCAAATGGAAATGATAGTCTTATTTGTCGAAAACAATATTTGGCTAATACCTGGCAGTACAGTAGTTCTCTGTTTTGTTTACCGGTATGTCACAGATGCCTTGTATAAGGGCTTGTAGAATGTATCTGGCATTTAATGGTGATAAAGGTAGTGATGGTGATGTTTGTTATATTTTCATCAGGTTGTCTACATAGAATCAAGACAAAAAGTGTTGTGACACACTTAGAACTTACATGTGTTTGCATTTATTTGACCAATGTCTCAGCTTATGCCTTCGTCAGGGTCGTTTTTGACATTGACCACAAAACTGCATAGTCTGTATGACTTGTGGAATTAGCTGGTGTGTTGGTGTGTTCATATTCTGAAATTACCAAATCTACTTTGATCTGAATCTGAAATGATCATTTGATCCAGAAATGGGTAGTCCTGATTAGCATGCTGAATATGAAATAATGTTAAAATTCAGAAACCATTTGAGATAATATTAAGAAAAAAAAAATCTGACGTTCATACTGTGTTTGCACATTTAAGCAAACTTCTCCTTTTCCTCAGAACATCAGCTCTTCTGAGAAGTGACACAGCCACACAGCATGTGTCAATATGTTGACCACAAACAGATAAAGTTTGTTTGTGTGTGTATTTGTGTGGGTAGGTGATTGTGCCTTTGTAGTGTTTGGGCTTAGTGAATTGCATTTTTTAGGAAATTTGCTTTCATTAGAAAAAGTAATTTCTGTACTTGGTCAACATGATTTCTGCGCAGAAAATAAATGTACGCCATCTCAAATTGTCTAGTAGCTTTATAAACATCTTATTTCACACCTAAGTGTGAGCAATGTTATAGGTTCTGCCATGTACCAAGAATATTCATTTTTTTGTACTATTGATTCCTTTGTTGATGTTGTTCTGTGGTGTGCTGTGTGTGTTTTCTCTGGTAGGTGTGTGTGGTCAGCAGTGGAGTGTTACTTACAATCCTGAGTGTACCTATGGTTGTGTGGGGGGTTCAGTGGAGATGTCCTGCTCTTACACCTACCCCAGTGGGCTGATCTTTAAACAAGTTTACTGGACAAAACAGCATTATGGAGATTCCCTTGATCTCACAGACCACTCATACAGAGACAGAGCCACAGTATACCAGTGTGGAGCTCATGGATGTCAACTGCAAATAAACTCACTGACTACATCAGACACTGGTTATTATTACTGCAGGATAATAACACACACTGAAGGAGAGAAGTGGATTGGAACACCAGGGGTTTACCTGGATGTTAGAGGTAAAAGTCAAACAATCTCATTACACTTGTATGCACAAATGATTAACCTGTGTGAGTGTGTGCGTTTGTGGGTGTGTGTGTGTGTGTGTGTGTTAGAGAAAGAGAGAGAGAGATGTAATCTCACATGTTATTTCCTCCTAGATGTCCCACAGACCACATCAGTGTTCATCTGCCCACCTTATAAAATTTATGAAGGAACAAAAGTGACTCTGACCTGCAGCAGTAGATCTGATCTACCAGTGCAGAGCTACAGCTGGTATAAGACTGGCAGTCAGGCAGCCCTGAAACAGGGAAAAGAGAATACATACACCATCCATTCCATCAGAACTACAGACAGGGGAAATTATTACTGTATTGTAAACATCAGTACTGGTGCCATGAAGAGATCAGCACGTAAGAAACTGAGGGTTTATTGTGAGTTTAGCCTTTTCTCTACTTCATGCCCTCTGTGAGACACTCTGCACTTGATATGTCAACTCTAACATCACTGTAAAAGTTTAAGCATATGTTGTTTTTTCTTTTCCTAACCTGGGTTAGCAACATATAGGCCTCATAATGTATTCCTATTGGATACGTTTTTCACTAAATGTACACTTGAACCTTCTGTTGTTTTCCAGTCAAATTTGACTGAAATCACATTTTTCCCCCTCTCAAAAATTTATTTACCGTAATCTAATTGGATGATCATGGGGCTCCATGACTGTTCTTATAGGCAGGTTATCTGAACACATGACACAATCATTTTCATAACATATTGGGTGTTTTTTCAACTCTGTTACTCCTGTGGTGTTCTGGTCAAAACTGACCAGACTATAAGAAAATGAATGTGTGGGACTACAGTAAATGTATAAAAATTATTTTCAGGCACATACAGTCTTAACTACAGGTCAGATGGACAGTGTTAGTGTGTTTGTGTTCACTTACACAAACATAAACACACCCCTCACTCCCTATTTTTGCTTCCAGTGACAGACCAAAAACCTATTTCCAATATGTTCTCTCCCTCACTGAATTGCAAAGGCTGCATTCAGTGTGGCTATATTTAGTACATTAAAGTCACGAATGAGGCCATAATTAGTACTTTAAAGTTTTAAAATGTCAATATTCAAAAGTTCATAAGGCGATACGGAAGTCTATCACAATCTAATGATAATCATTGATAATATTGTAACAGTAATGTATTACAGTATTATCAATGATAATGTAATAATGTAATACACTAAATTAATCGCAATCACTTTGTGATTTGTGATGTTGTTCTGTGTGTAGTTCGTCCATGGATTCCAGAGGTTGTGATTGGTCCTCCTGGGCAAATAACTGAGGGAATCAGAGTGAATCTGACCTGCAGCACTGGTGCCAACCAACCAATGCACAACTATTACAGATGGTACAAGAGAGGGGGGCAGAGCGGGAAAAACACATTCAGACAACTGAACAACACAGAGAAGGAGCTCACCTTCAGTGACATCCGCTCTGAGGACAGTGGAGTGTACTACTGTGTGGCAACTGAAAGATATGGTTCTAACCCCTCTTCTTACAAACAGCTATATGTTTTGTGTGAGTTTAATGCTACCTTTTGTATACTCACCTTTAAGACTGATGTTCCACCTGGGGACGTTACTGTACTTTACATACATGATTGATGTTTTGATGTTATGTTTTATGTTCCTTCATCCTCCATCAAAACGGTGGTTAATAATGTAAGTTTGTGTGTGTATGTATTGATTAAAAAAAGCAAAAACATCTAATGTATGTTTCTATCCTAGATCCCCCCAAGAACACAACCATTATATTTTCCGACCCTGATGTGATTGTCAAGGGCACTTCAGTGACTCTGACCTGCAGCAGTGATGCCAACCCACCAGTGGAGAACTACACCTGGTTTAAGGTGAATGAGTTCACTCCAGTAGGATCAGGACAGCAGTACAGGATCACTAACATCACCTCTGAGGATGGAGGACAGTACTACTGTGAGGCCAGGAATAGACTTGGATCACTGGTCTCTAATACAGTGTCAGTCATAATTGAAGGTATCAGTGCATCTTCTCCTGTCTTCAGTTGGAGTTATTGATTCCTCACTTCACTTTATTGATAATGACTCTTACAGGAGACCAGAGCCCATTTATATCTGCTGTGGTGGGACTCTCAGTGTGTGGAGCTGTGGGTCTGCTGTGTGTGCTTGTCTGGATGAGGTGAGTCAATGGGAGTGAAATAATGAATAGCCAATAAGACTAAGGGCCAATTATAACAATAAAATGAACATTATCCTGCAGACAGATTTCTACAGATTAATCTGGATTGAGACCCATTTCAGAGCTACCAATAACCCAATAACCAGTCACGCTAATCTAGCACGTGTCAGTCTTTTCAATGCTTTTCCACTGCAACCCAATTCTGAATCAATAAAATCCCAGGAAATAAAAACCAACTTATCAAACATGTGATGAGCTTTATTAGGCATAATCAAACTATTAGATAATAGCTACTTTGCCATTCATTGTGGCATTTTATTTCAAAGTGACACTGTTTAGGTGGTGATTGCACTTGGTTAGATGTGATCACACAAGGCACTTGTGAATGGCACCTTTACTTTAGGACTGTTTCATTTAAATAATTTTCTTTTCTTATAGCAAAAGATGCAGGACAGCAGCAGTGGCAAAGAGAAGAGACAAACAGGTGAGAGAAGAGAACACATGAAGAGTTTGCAAGTGTGTAAGTGAAGTGTGTTTGGGGTGAGAACTGCTGATGTATTTCTGTCATCTTTTGATTGTATTAAGAATGACCAAACTGGGAATCCTGACACCCAACCTGATGCAGTTTACCAGAGTCTGAACCCCAACACCACCCAACCTGATGCAGTTTACCAGAGCCTGAACGCCAACACCACCCGACCTGATGCAGTTTACCAGAGCCTGAACACCAATACCATTGAACCTGACCCACTGTACCAAACTCTCAAATAACATTTAATATAAGTCTCCACTCCACAAATAATAAATCACAATCACCACATCACATCACAATGTAATTATCATCTCACAAGAATATTGTAGAAGTAGTTGCTAAAAAAAACTAATTTTCCAAGTTACTTAAAGTCCATGAACAATTATTTATTTGGAGAGAGGGGGAGGAAAGCACAATCATGTAGAAGCTAAACATGGCTTCTCAATCTAAGGCATATTTGTGTGTGTCTGTATGTATGTGTGTTTAACTAAGTGTGACATGATTGTTATCATCTTCTGTGAGCTCATATACTTGTTTCCAGTTCATAGAGCCAAGATATCATAGGAAGAGGATATTTATAGTCTCTTTGGGGAAACGAGAGCTAGTGGATCATGGAGAGATATTACCAGAGGGTTGTAAAAAGTGCTGTTTGTTTACAATCCGCTTATTATTGCTGACTGCACCTTTAACCAGTCTCTATGATGCATAGTTTTAACATACAGCAGAGACCTAGCAGGATGCACAGTTTCATTTTCTCAAATTTTCTGACTTTTTTTAGCCTTTTCAATTCCTGCATCTGTACATGTATTTTGTATTCTGTAGACTATACCTTAGACATAGAATTTAAACATTTGCAAATAAAATGCATCTTAATCTCTCTAAATGTATCAAGTTATTCTTCTATTTTAAGTTTCACACGTTTTCAATTGTGGCAAAACTCCTGCATGTGTCATAACATGCAGTTACCAAGGCCAAATGTATCATGGACAGAAATATCTGGAGCACACCTGATGTAGATTTGTGTATTGAGCTCCTGCTCGGAGCATGAGCTCCTGATTACATCAAAGCCTCCACTGCTAAATCAAAACCCAGGAGATGATTCCAGCTAGATGCGCGGTGATCTATAACACATGATCACCCCCTACTGGACAAATGGCAATGTTGCTGCTAAACAACTAAAAAAACATAAAAAATCCTACCATATAGAAATCTGGGACACACCTGATGTAGATCTGTATATTGACCTCTAGCCATGTTAGGCTCCAGGTGATATCAAAGCCTCCATAGTCATAACAGCATAACGGGTGGTGGTAGCGTAGTGGTTAAGGAACCTGGCTAGCATGTAAGTAGCCTGTAAAGTTGTGGGTTCGAATCCCGGCTGCCACCGTTGTGCCCTTGAGCAAGGCACTTAACCCTACGTTGCTCTAGGGGAGACTGGCCCTGAACAATTGATAGTTGATGAGTTGTAAGTCGCTTTGGATAAAAGCGTCTGCTAAATGTAAATGTAAGCACTATAGAGATGATCCATAGGATACTGTAACATATCAGATCATGATGCAGCTCATATTCATAACGAGAGCAGAGACGCCACTGACTCTGGGAACCACATCATTACAGTGCAACCAGTGATGCACATGTTCATGAGGATAACAGAGATCCTGCAGAGGGCACCGTGGACTCAGTGCAGTCACTGCCCCACTCAACAGTTCCAGTGAAGCCACCACACTGAGCTCCCCCTGGTTTCCAAACTGTCACAGTGCAGCCAGTGATGCTCCTGTCCTGCCATTCCAGCCAGAGAGTATTTCCAGTCATAGGGATGAGTTTCAACAGCATCTCTTTGCCTCCCCCTCACTCTGTCTCTTCATCTCTGGCATCTGAACTGAATGCTACTCTGTAAAGGCCTTACTGCCCACCAACAAGAAGACCCAAATGATGAGATCCAGCTATGTAGAGCTTACGGCCAAAAGCATTTCAGTCATGCGGCCAAACAATAAACTTGTTTTAAATGATCTTGGCACACTGACAAAAGATGAACTGAAAGAGATGCTAAAATGAGGGTTGCTTCCTCATGCTCTGTGTGAAGACTCATAATCACACAGGAAACTGTATCTGTGCAGAGGCACACGTTGCTGCCCAGTCACACTGTAATGACCAAACAATGACCAAATATTAGCCAACATAAAGAACATCATAGAAACAAAAACATAATGCATGGAGTTAGAGGATAAATGAGAGCAAATGCATGATGGCTATGTGAGATATTATTGAACTCGCTGCAAGGAGGAAAGTTCAAGATCAACAGTCCATCACTGAAGTTAGTAATGTATGCTGTGTTTACCACATTCCTACTAAGAGCTGTAGCTGGCTGTACTGTTCCTCATTTGTCATCTGGACTGAGTGACTGATCAGTAGCAGTGGAGGCATGGTAAGACATTCTGTCATGGTCATGAAAGAATGATGACAAAATGGATGTTTGTATTATCTGAGAGGTCAAAGGTGTCATCGATGTCTTTTTTTCCTGGTCCAAGGTGAAGGTGGCCTTGGCAGCAACTTCGATTATATTTAATACAGTGGAGACACATAGACCATGATATCATCCAAGAGCTTAGCCAGCATTAGTTAGTTCTGACTTTAATGGATAGGTCTGTCTGGACAACAATAGAGCTTTTGACACATCAGTCCAGTTGTTTCATTAGATTCTGTTACTATCTCTAGTCATTATTGAATGGTTTCTCAACTGCACATAGGACGTTAACGTTACATGACTTTAAAGATTGCTTCCCTTTGTTCTTGTGCTTTCATTGGTGAGATTGTAGTGACAGATATAATGAAATGCAGAGTAAGTGTTCTATATTCTAACAACAAAATGAGTCAACACTGAAATTTACAGGATTTGCTGATGATGGTTGTGAGATCTCTGATGGCTATGTTTCTGTGCACATTAGAAGGTACATCAAGCCCTTCATGTTATTTCCACAGTTAGCATGAAACCTTGATAGCTGGTGCCTTATGAGATTGGTGTGTTAATTGATCCTGCATATGAAACGATTATAATTTAATGATTATAATTTAATGATGATACTAAAAGCCGTTTGCAAATGTTTTTGCCTGTTGTTTAAGACAAAGACCAAACTTCTCATTTTCTATGAAGAACATAAGCTCTTCTGAGAACTGTCCAATATGTAAATATCTTACACCAAAAAACAAACAAACAAACAAAAAAAATAAGATGAGACAATAAGATGAAGTTAACACGAATGTGTGTGTGTGTGTGAGAGAGAGAGAGAGAGAGAGAGAGAGAGAATTGTGTGTTTCTTCAGTGTTATTCATAGAAAATAACGTGTATTACATCTTGATCTGACTCTTCCATATACTGTATATAGGCCTCAATACACAGACAGAACGAAATCCGATAGCATGTGATTTATGTCAAACAAAAACACGTTTCCCTGGTATATGCCTCACAAACTACATCAGTGTCCATCTGTACCCCTGAAAACATACTGGAAGACTCCAGGGTGACTCTGACCTGCACATTCTGTTCAATCTCATCTACAGACAGTGGAGAATGTTACTGTGGTTTGACTTACACCAGTGGTACCAGTGAGAGCTCATCTCCTGTTTATCTGCAAGTTTACTGTGAGTGGCCTTTCGTCTACTACCTGCCTTGTCCAGGACATTCTGGATATTTCAGCTATCACATGGACAAACAAATGAGGGGTTTTAGGGCTAAGCTAGGTTACTGAGGTGCAGGAATTCATCATTCATAAGTCAACAAGGTAACACTTTATTTTATGGTGTCACTGTTACAGTGTATCTACTTAATTAGGTACAGTGGTACAACCCGTGTAACAATATGTTATATCATTTACTAGTGTTGTACTTAGATAATGTACTTTTGTGTACCTACACACTGTTGTTACAGTGTAATAAATTGTGCTTTTTATTATACTTTGCAAGAGCTAAATTATTTCAGGAAGGCAATGAATTTGCACACGTGTTCCAAGACCTTGACGACTGATGATATACATTGCCTATATAAGTACTAGCCACTTAGCTGGAACACTTTATTTTACATAAATCTGAATAAGATGTCATAGAACACATATAGAAAAAGAAAATACATATTTTGATTACTTAATAATTTTTTGAAAACATGCTCAACCAAATTGCTGAGATGACCGTAAATAGTAAATGAATGTCCATCAATGGGCTGCTAGTTCAAATTTTAAAAACAGACAGAAATTGGTTATTAAACTCCATGTTTGGGTACATAAGGTCCTAAAAATGCCTCCCAGCCTCCCTTCACTTCACTTCACTTCAGTTCACTTAAGCACTTAAAGGTGGGATAGGCAATATTCAGTGTTGTAATGGTTTTCTATGGGGCGATTCTCGTTTCTACAAACATATATATTTTCAAAGTAATAAACACACAGATTTCCACTTATCCTGGTTTCTGCATATGTTTCAATCTTTAAGACTTGTTCAGCGACTGGCATTGCAGTTTTTGGCCTAGCCTGTCTATTGGTGACTGGGCATAAAGGCATGTACAAGCAGATTGCAATAGGATGGCCATTAGTATTGTTTTAACTAGGAGCGTACTGGCAATGAGATCATTTGGTGAAAAAGCAGTGAAGGGTGCTTTGTAATATGGTGTTTGGCCAAAATAAGCTTTCATGTAATTTTTGTAGTTTTATATCTGATTATTTGATATGTTCAGTGCTTTCTACATATTCCAGTGAATGTGGCTGTAAGGGGGTGCTAGAGAGTAGCAAAATCTTTGCAATCAGTCTATTTGGACTTGAAATAATTATTAATTCAGATACTCAACAAAAAAAGATTTGGTTTGAAAGAGGTGCTCTTTCCTACACAACATAGATCATCAGATTCTACTGCCGAAAAGTAACACACCTTTTAGGTCAGCTCAACTATTTAGTAAAGGTGAGGATTTCTGTGTGTGTGTGTGTGTGTGTGTGTGTGTGTGTGTGTGTGTGTGTGGGTGGGGAGGTGGGGGGGTTGTGTTATAAGAGCTCACTAAAGCTGGAAAAGTCCATTTTTTTTCTTCATTGCTGTTTTGGGATGTGACCTACAAAGTGAGGTTTAAGTGGGATCCAGGACAGCAGTACAACATCACTGACATCAGATCTGAGGTTGGAGGACAGCACAACTGTGAGGCCAGGAATAGACTTGGATCACAGGTGTCTACAAATTTGTCCACCACAGTTGAAGATGACATAATATGCTAGATACTAGACTCATCTGACGGCCAATAGGTAAATAAGATTACCTGGGAGGTGTTTTATTATTATTATTATTATTATTATTATTATTATTATTATTTTCAGACAGTCAGTTTACATACTGAAAATCTCCTTCTACAAAGAAAAAAAAATAGATATAATCTATCAATAGGAGATGATTTGGACACCATATCCTACAGATGGTGCTACAGAGTGCTGGAGCTGGTATGGTGGAAGCTCCCCCTGGTGGTCAAACTCTACTGTGTAATGCATAGAAATGACATCATTGTATCGCATGTGCATTTGCCAAATGGAAGCCCCTAAAAGCACTGGCCAGAAGATGTACCTGTGAAGCCACAAAGTTGCAGTGTGGCAGCAGACTTTAATGCCGGACTTTTACACATAATCAACAGGAGACCATATCCTACAAAGGGTGATATTGAGGGATGTGACGTATCGCCATAGGGTTAAATATGCTGGAGTTCCCCTTTAACAGAATTATACTCATACTCAGTCAGAAATGATGGCTGTCACACACACACACATACACACACACACACACATACACACACACACACATGTGTGTCTAAACACTTTCTATGAAGCAGTCTTTTATGTACATAAACATGTAAATACAAGTAAATTATCTGGAGTTGATTTACAATATATATATATATATATATATATATATATATATATATATATATATATATATATATATATATATGTGAAGTTAATTTAGAGGACACGCACAGATGTGTAACTGATTCTTATTTGATATTATCAAGTGTCTAAAGGAAATGGCTCAGGCCACAACAAGATGACTGAAGTGCTAAAATAAAATGTTTGTCTGAACTCTGTGTGGAGACCAAATCACACAGGAAACTCTGCAGAGGCAAGTATAGCTGCCCAACAGCATTTAAGTGTCAGTCTGTGTGTGCGTATCGTGGTGGGGTGTTGCATCTTTGATCCAAGAGTACATTAAACAATATAAAGTGTGGAGTTGGACGCTGGATAAAAGCTAAATTTTGATGATATCATTATTTCACCAGGATTGCTAAGGAACAGCAGTGGTGAGACATGGTAAGAGACCGAATTTTTATATGTTATGACCACTGAAACAGTGGAGAAATGTGGATGTTTGTTGGAAAGTTAATATTGTCGTATGGTGTTATTGTAAGACTTTAGGTATCAAATTGTCCTGATTGCAGCTTTTTTGTATTCATTGGCTTGGCTTTACAGTGACCACACATGGTAGAACAGGATAGCATAACTGTCCTAGCATCAGGTTCATGTGTTTTACCTGCTAACTGAGGAAAGACATTTTGTGTTATTACATTACACTGTGTGTGGTTGTTATACTTGTTATTTCTAGATTATTTTGTGGATGTTTTAACTCAAAAAAGAAAAAAAAACCTCAACACAGTACATGTACAGTGCTAGTATTTGGTGGTTTCCTGGCTAACTTCCTTGACTATCTATACAACACGGAGCAAAGGTGTTTTTGATATTACTTCATATAGGTTTATCATCTAAATTTGAAATATGTCAAAGTAATGACAAGCTGTCAACCACCTGACTTCAAAACTTGTCAAAACTAAAGCTCTTCAAGGTTTGTTGATGCTGATGAGCTGTGTGACCTCTCTGTCTGTGGTGGCTTTCATCATAACCAAAGATTTGTGAAACCTTTGCATTGAAGCGACACCCCAGAGGGTGAGATCCAGTCGCTGTTGTGCCAGTACCTAAGTGACCCACAGATATAGTGTAGAGAAGGCTTTGCTCTCGTCCAAGAGCCCCTGTAAAAAGGAAAGCACAAAGAGGAACTGAGCACTGACTGTAAAGGCAACTATTGACACTCCTCACACTAGTGTTCAAACACCCTCCATTTCAAATCATATAAAGACCTAGTGGAGGAGGCCCTGGCACTCTGAATAGTAGCAATCCCATTCAAAGCCAAACCAGCTGAGTTCAGATTGAGCCTGTCTTAGGCCAGGCCCAGAGAGCCCACCTGTCTGGTTGGGGATAAAAATCCCCCTCCTCACCTGGGAGAGCAGGGACTTGTGTAGGGGGAGACACCATGCTGTGGCATATAGGAGCTGAGCTATCTCAGGTATGTATTGCCAACCAAGGACGTCCTTGCAAATAGGGGGGGCTATCAGAATCATTGACACACTCTCCATCCTCACTCTGTACAAGGAGGGCAGAATGAGGGTCACCGGGGGAAAGTGTACAGTGGAATGTTTGTCCACGGGTGCGAATTTGGCCAAGCGTGCCTAGCGTGCTGACAGAGTAAAGAACAGTGGGCAATGCCAAGAGATTGACGTCAGCCCTGCTGTAATGCATCCAGATCAGGGAGGGTTATGGGCTGCAGTTTGCTCTGGAGGGGACTGCATTACCAGGTGTGGTGCACTTGATGACAGGGACACAGGGGGATGAGAGTACATGCTTGTGGATCGGTGCTCTAATAAGGGTTGTTGTATTAGGAGCCCAGGTGACACATAACTGGGGACAGAGGCCACAGGGTGTATATATGTGAGCACTCTGAACTTTGACCTTTATTTTGTTTGACACAGGGGTAATGTGTGTAAGCAAACACTTTAATTTGTTTAGCCATGTGCAAGTGCTTAGATGTGACTGGAATGGATAAAGGAGGAGCCCACAGTGCCAATAACCCTCCAGATGCACCACTCCCAGCACTCACGCTAGGCTCGTCTCTTCTTCCTCCTGCCCTGAGCAAGGCTGTAGCAGTGGTAGCTGCAGGGGCCGGCACAAGGCTGGGGTTGAACACCTTTGTAGTTGTCAATATGACTGAAGTCAGAATTTGGTCTTAAGGAGACTGACATTGTCCTCATCTATTCTGGAACAAGTGTTCTAATAGTATATAAATAAAAAAATGAGCAGTGTAAGGACAAATTTAGAATTTCATTCCTGATTCATGTGCAGCAGTGCTGAATAGTTGAGAACTGTGAGAGAGTTTTACAATCGACTCTCCAGACATCACTGGTGTTCATGAACAGCAAAACATGGTAAGAGCTGTATGCTACACTTTGAAGAGCTTCATGTCATAAATGTAATACAGTCATATACACCATACCATAACACCATACACACCACGCATTGTTTTAATGTCAGAAACAATCATGCTGCACTCATGACATTAAATCTGTTTTTACAAAACATAAAGTTTTCAAATTGATTCTGAAACTTCCAGGGTCTGTTGTTGATGGTAAAGAGCTGTGTGACCTGCCTGTCAATGGTGATTCTGTTCACAGATAAAGGTAAGTCAAGCATGTGATGTTTCTCTGTGACTGAAAACCTGGTTACCCTGACAAGCACATTGAACTGCCTCTGTGTGTGATATGCGCTATATCAATAAACTTCCCTTGCCTTGGTTCCCCTCTTCCGAATGGAAAAATCCAGTCTGTCTTATCAAATGCAATAATTTAGTAAGATCTGGCAGTAGACAAGATGCTCCTCTGCCTTGTTTACTAGTATGTCACAGATATTTTGTATAAAAGGAAAAAAAGCACATCAAAAATGTGTAGTCCTTGTTGACATGCTTTAATTCAGTAAAAATGTTAGATATTACAAAATGTATTGGACGTTCAGAAGTATAAGTCGAGGGCAAAAAGCAAACTTCTCCTTTTCTCTGTAAAAGATTAGAGCTCTTGAGAAGCAAAGTATGAATATGTTGTCCACAAACAGATAAAATTTGTTGTTTGTGTTTGTGCATATATGAATGCATATAGTGTGTGTGTGTGTGTGTGTGTGTGTGTGTGTGTGTGTGTGTGTGTGTGTGTGTGTGTGTGTGTGTGTGTGTGTGTGCCTGTGTGTGTGTGTAGAAATGTGATGTTTTGGTCTTCTTGCGTTGGCATTTTATGAAATTTATTATGCCTTTCTTGATCTAATCATAAGTTATTTTTATACTTTGTCATCTTGATATATGCACAGATATAGCTTTATAAACATGATTTCACTCTCAAGTGTATGAGCAGCACTAAAGGTGCATGTTGTCCTACTCTGCAAGTATTTACATTTCTCCTATTATAGGCTTCTTTGTTGATGTTGTTCAGTGGTGCACTCTGTGTGTTTTCTCTGATAGGTGTGTGTGGTCAGCAGTGGAGTGTTACTTACAATCTTGAGTGGAGCTATGGTTGTGTGGGGGGTTCAGTGGAGATGTCCTGCTCTTACACCTACCCCAGTGGGCTGATTATTAAACAAGTTTACTGGACAAAACAGCGTTATGGAAGTTCCCCTGATCTTACAGACAACTCAAACTACAGAGACAGAGTCACAGTATACCAGTGTGGAGCTCATGGATGTCAACTGCAAATAAACTCACTGACTGCATCAGATACTGGTTACTATTACTGCAGGATAATAACACACACTGAAGGAGAGAAGTGGCTTGGAACACCAGGGGTTTACCTGTATGTCAGAGGTAAAAGATAAACAATCTCATTATGCTTGTTTGCACATATCATTAACGTGTGTGTGTGTGTGAGAGAGAGAGAGAGAGAGAGAGAGAGAGAGATGTAATCTCACATGTTATTTCCTCCTAGATGTCCCACAGACCACATCAGTGTTCATCTGCCCACCTTATAACATTTATGAAGGAACAAAAGTGACTCTGACCTGCAGCAGCAGATCTGATCTACCAGTGCAGAGCTACAGCTGGTATAAGACTGACAGTCAGGCAGCCCTGAAACAGGGAAAAGAGAATACATACACCATCCATTCCATCAGAACTACAGACAGGGGATATTATTACTGTATTGTAAATAACAGTACTGGTGCCATGGAGAGATCAGCACATGAGGAACTGAGGGTTTATTGTGAGTTTAGCCTTTTCTCTACTTCATGCCCTCTGTGAGACACTCTGCACTTGATATGTGAACTATCACATCATTGTAAAAGTTTAAGCATATGTTGATTTTTTCTTTTCCTTACCTGGGTTAGTAACATATAGGGCTTACAATATATTCTAACAGCATACTTAGGTACACCTTATAGACACTGCTGTAATGCATTTGTATTTTAATCACATGGAATCGCTTTTGATGTCGTTGTTCTGTATGTAGATCGTCCATGGATTCCAGAGGTTGTGATTAGTCCTCCTGGGCATATAACTGAGGGAATCAGAGTGACTCTGACCTGCAGCACTGGTGTCAGCCAACCAGTGCACAACTATTACAGATGGTACAAGAGAGGGGGCAGAGCGGGGAAAACACATTCAGACAACTGAACAACACAGAGAAGGAGCTCACCTTCAGTGACATCCACTCTGAGGACAGTGGAGTGTACTACTGTGTGGCAACTGACAGATATGGTTCTAACCTCTCTCCTTACAAACAGCTACATGTTTTGTGTGAGTGTAATGCTACCTCACCTTGAACACTGATATTACACCTGGGGGTGTTACTGTACTTTACATAAGGGATTGATATTTTTATGTTAAAGATTCTCCTAAAAATACAACTGTTAAGCCTATGTCTGTTCATGTGTTGCGTGAGTATCACTGTAAAATTAATGTGATTGAAAAAGCAGATGCCAACTCTATGTATGCTTCCAACAGTTTCATTCAGTAAATGTAAAGATCCACATATTGACCATTAACTGTATTTGTATATTTGTTCCAGATCATCCAAAGAACACAAAAATTAAGTCTGATCCATCTGGTGAAATAACTGAGGAAAGTAATGTGACTCTGACCTGCATGACTGAAGCTGATCCACCAGTACACACATACACCTGGATCAAGAAGAGTGGAGCTGTAGAAATGAAGTCAGGAGAGGAGAAGACACTCATCTTCATCAAAATCCGTTCTGAGGACAGTGGAGAGTATCAATGTCGAGCAGCCAATGGGATTGGCCAACACACCTCTTCTGCCGTGTCTATCCAAGTTGTATGTGAGTATCACTTCTGTATGTCAAGCGTCAGAACAGATATTGAAGGACGGAAGTACAGAGGACCCAGACCTTGTGTTCTGGAACTTTGGACAGAAGCATGTCTTAATTAAGCAATATAACACGGGTGGGAGTGAGGTTGTTTGTGGATATCCTCATGGGTGTTGTTCGCCCGAAGGCACAAAGCCGAAGGCTGAGTGCTGTAGGTAACCAGACGTGACCACAAAGTTTAAGGAAACTGAATTGTATTTTCTGCCGTTTAGTTTTCATTCATGTTCCTTCATCCTCCATGAAAACGGTGGTTAATAATGTAAGGTTGTGTGTATGTATTAGTTTTAAAAAAGCAGAACGATCTATTGTATCTTTCTATCCTAGATCCCCCCAAGAACACAACCATTATATTTTCCGACCCTGATGTGATTGTCAAGGGCACTTCAGTGACTCTGACTTGCAGCAGTGATGCCAACCCACCAGTGGAGGACTACACCTGGTTTAAGGTGAATGAGTCCACTCCAGTAGGATCAGAACAGCAGTACAGCATCACTAACATCAGCCCTGAGGATGGAGGACAGTACTACTGTGAGGCCAGGAATAGACTTGGATCACTGGTCTCTAATCCAGTGTCAATCATAATTGAAGGTATCAGTGCATCTTCTCCTGTCTTCAGTTGGAGTTATTGATTCCCCGCTTGACTTAATTTATATTCGACTCTTACAGGAGACCAGAGCCCATTTATATCTGCTGTGGTGGGACTCTCAGTGTGTGGAGCTGTGGGTCTGCTGTGTGTGCTTGTCTGGATGAGGTGAGTCAAAGGCGCTGAAATAATCAAACACAAGCTAAACAGTACCTACACGATTCTCTTTTTCCCTTACATGTGTTTTAATCCTTCCATCCTTTTTGCTTTCACTTGTCATCTTTTGTTCCACAGACAAACGAAAAAGAGACAGAATCCAGAGGAGCAGGTAATGTGTCTCATTCACCAGGTCCACATTCAGTCTGTCCTGCCTCCCCATCTAACATTTGACTCTTCAATCTGTCTCCTCAGGACCATCAGTACTCCAGTGTCACTGGTCAGAGCAGAGCAGCTGAGGCTGCAGAGGATGATGAGGGTCAGTGTTCCTCCATCCAGCCCCACGGCTCCAGACAGACTGCAGGAGGAGCAGTGGATGATGTCCTTTATGCCTGTGTCCAGCCAAAGTGCTCCAGACAGACCGCAGGAGTTCAGGGGGATGATGTCCAGTATGCCAGTGTCCAGTTCAAGAAGACAGAAGCTGCAGAGGGGTGAGCTTCCTATCCACATAACACTGTGCTCTACAATGCACTCTATGGTTCATTGCAGTGAGCAGTACTGTACAATGTAATGTAATGTGCACTACAACACAGATGATGATGGACAGTTACCACTGCAGCCTTTACAGTGTAGAGCTCAGTGTGCCAGGGAAACACAATCTAGAAATGAGATTAGTGAGTTGTGGTAGGAACACATTTGGTGAAGACTGAGAATATTCTGTACTGCTGTCATGTTACTCTATGGTTTTTGTTATTGTTGTTGTTGTTGAAAAAAAAAAATATTCTCAGATTTTTTTTTATTATTGTGTTGTAAAAAAATGTTAACCCCTATCCAGCTGATATTGTTTGTTTACATGTGTGTTACAAATTTCAGAACCAATGTGCTTTCTTGTATAGTTCCCCAGTTCAACCAGAGGAGGAGCTCTCTCCCATCTACAGCAATGTGCAGCCAAGGCTGGACTCTTCCAATCCCTACAGCAGTGTCCAGCCCAGAAGAGAGAAGCACTAGAGGTGCCACTGAAATTTCTACAGGAAGCATGTCCTGCACAGTACTGATTATCTTCAATAAAAAGGCGTTTTACTCTGATTTTTTTTCCAGAATATGCTGAACTTTCCACAGATATGTTGATCCAGTTGAACTTTGAACTTGTTGAACTTTTTTTGTTTGTTTTTTTGGATATCTTTGTTACTTGGTGTGTTAAACTTGACCTTTTCATTTAGATTAGTACATGTAAATAAGCTTAAATACACCAGTATGTTTCAATCAGAGATTTCACATACATCCTTAATGAGGTTCTATGGGTAATTTTGTTTTAATTTCTCTGAAGTCTGTGCATTTGATATTACAGTAATAGCTGTGTTATATGAAAATGTAATTTCTAGACTGTGTTTTTTCAAATAAAGCACCTCTCTTAAATGTTTATTTTTGGTGTCTTTGCTCCATAGTGCATAATATGTATACTCTTTTACTAGCCAAAAGAGTAGACATTGGTTCAAAACTTTATAGAATACCTAAGCTTATGATTCTTATGGGAAGCGAGATCCAACATCTGCCATCAGGAACATCTGATGCCCCCTGGTGGCTAAGATACTGTAGTGCAACCAGTGACACTTGCAAAGATCGTAGACTGTAAAAGAAGTGGACAGAGGGATTACGTTGATCTCAGTGGGAGGTGTTTGAGGCCAAATTTTGAGTTTTCAGTTAGGTCCAGTGTGTACTGTGCATACTCCTCTGATGTGGTCATGTTGATCTGACAAACCCAAACACTTGGCTAACAGATGCAGCAACAGCAACAAGCAAGATCCAACATCTGCCATCAGGAACATCTGATGCCCCCTGCTAGCTAAGATACTGTAGTGCAACCAGTGCCACTCGTAGAGACCCTCGACCAGTGGTTCCATAGCGCGACCCCCTGAGGGGGGGCGAGTAGGCTACAAGGAAAAAAAAGGATCATTTGCTATTAGTAGATGCAAGGAGATGCAACATATTCACCCATGTCAAAATGCAGGTGTTTGGACTATTATAACACACCAACAAATCAATAGTTTCGTAAAATCTAGCATCCCGTACGTAGTATTTTGAGCCTGTGACGCGAATATGACGCAACGTCACGTATTACCGTCCGCATCCGCATCATAGCTCCACACTCACTTAAGTCCCATGCCGAGTTCGCTTGTGCAAGCTGTCGCTAGTCAATTATCAATCCTGATTTATTTAACTGCTGGCGGGCACTACCCCTCTGCCTTTTTCACCGTGCGTGTTGAAAGTTTACCTTATGCTGTCTTTCGTCATTCTGGGCAGCATTGATGCAGGAATACCCTCAACTGTGTGACGTTGCCTTGAAGATTCTCATCCCTTTCGCGTCGACATATTTGTGTTAGGCAGGATTTTCAAAAATGACTACACTCAAAAATACTCAAAATACCGTAATCGTGCACAAATCGCAGATGACTTGAGGCTACGTTTATCAAACATTGCGCCAAGAATTGAGGATCTTTGCAAGGCAAAGCATGCAGAGGAGAGGGGGCCCCAACTGCAATGAAGGTTGAGAACCCCTGCCCTAGACAGTAAAACAAGTAGACAGAGGGATTACGTTGATCTCAGTGGGAGGCGTTTGAGGCCAAATTTTGAGTTTTCAGTTAGGTCCAGTGTGTACTGTGCATACTCCTCTGATGTGGTCATGTTGATCTGACAAACCCAAACACTTGGCTAATAGATGCAGCAACAGACATTCTGACTGATATGACACAGACGGAAAACCTCTACTGTCTGTGAAACGTGATCGTCCTTAAGTGCTTTAAGCATTGTGTTTAAACTACTTTAAATGTCAGTTATTTCATTATGACACTAACATGCCTGAACTCCAAACTCCAAGATCTGACGACAATCAGAAGTGGATTGGACAGTCAGGTGTTGACCTGCATGTTAGAGGTACACTGCAAACCCCAACATAACACATTCTGAGTGTGTGCAGTGTGTGGAGCTGTGGGTCTGCTGTGTGTGCTTGTCTGGATGAGGTGAGTCAAAGGCACTGAAATAATCAAACACAAGTTAAACAATACCTACACAATTCTCTTTTTCCCATACATGTGTTTTAATCCGTCCATCCTTTTTTGCTTTCACTTGGCATCTTTTGTTTCACAGACAAATGAAGAGGAGACAGAATCCAGAAGATCAGGTAATGTGTCTCATTCTCCAGGTCCACATTCAGTCTGTCCTGCCTCCCCATCTAACATGTGACTCTTCAATCTGTCTCCGCAGGACCATAAGTACTCCAGTGTCACTGGTCAGAGCAGAGCAGCTGAGGCTACAGAGGGTGATGAGGGTCCTTTATGCCTGTGTCCAGCCAAAGTGCTCCAGACAGGCCGCAGGAGTTCAGGGGGATCATGTCCAGTATACTAGTGTTGTGTTCAAAAATGTCGGGCGTGCACAGAGGTCCACTACAATATGGTGCGTGTCCACTACAACACGGGGGCTGATGTGCATTTAAGTAATCACTGCAGACTTAAAGTTTACTGCTGAGGGAAACATGGTCTCTGACAAACAATAGTGAATTGTTGTGTCTGTATTTGTGCATTGAATGATGCTGTATACTGTAAAAAAGATGCTGTTGCTGAATGTTTCATTGCCGTAAATATACTAACACTTAGCCTACCAGTTGACACTGTATGTTGATCAGTGTGTTACTAATGTCAGTCCTATGAAGATTACTGATGTGCTTTATTGTGTAGTTCCCCACTTCAGCCAGAGGAGGAGCTCTCTCCCACTTACAGCACTGTGCAGCCAGGGCTGACATAAGAGAAATAAGAGTTTCAGCCCGAAAGCATCCACCATTAAATCTAACTTAAACAATGAAAGTGTTCTACTTAAATACACCTAACTGAGGGGAGTTGCATACAGTTGAAGTACAATACAATAAAAGGTGATTGGTTCTTTACCTGGCGCCATCGTGTCTAATGGCCCAAGGACACACCTACGGCAATTAGCATTATTAAGTGGCTATCTAGTTGTATGTAGACACCAAGACTCAGAAATATTACTTATGGATTGTCCTGACCAGTCATACACTTTGACTATTGTACTCCTTGTACTGAGACAATAAAGATGAGACCAAACATGAATAGATTCACCATTTCATAACATACAGATATACATCCCAAATCTATCTGAGGTAAGTTTGTCTTTGCAGTGTAAATATGAACAAAAGGTTCTCCCTAGCCACAGGGGTACCAGCAGTTAATTTACATTGATCACCGGGGGAGGATGATCCCTATAGTTTCATTGCCATGCCAAATGGTGGCGGCTCCTGGCCGTCTGAGGCAGAATACACTTCTAAAATTATTGCTATCATTAGTGCATGTGTGACATGATAGATGCTAGATACTGGACTTGCCTGATGGCCAAAAGGAAAATAATATTACCTAGGAGGACTTTTTGTTTTTCTTCAGGCAGTCAGTTTACATACTGTAAATTTCTTTCTACAAAATAAAAAAGAAACAAACAAACAAAAAAATACATATCTGCTTGTTTTAAAATTAGTTTGGTTCCAATTTCAATAACTTTTCATACCTTCTGATAGTTATTTGTTTTTTATTTGTTTTTTCCAACAGATGGTGCAACTGAGTGCACTCTGGAGATAATCAACAGGAGACCATTTCCTGCAGAGGGCGCTACTGAGTGCTGAAGCCCCTGGTATGGTGGAAGGTCACCCTGGTGGTCAAACTGTACTGTGTAATGCACAGAAATTACATAATTGTATTGCATGTGCATTTGCCAAATGGAAGCCCCTGAAAGCACTGGCCACAAGATGTACCTGTGAAGCCACAAAGTTGCAGTGTGGCAGGAGACTTTAATGCTGGACTTTTAGACACAATCAACTGGAGATCATATCCTGCAGGGGGCGATACCGAGGGATGTGACGTTTCACCACAGGGTTAAATATGCTGGCTTTCCCCTTTAACAGAATTATATTCATACTCAGTCAGAAATTATGGCTGTCACACACACACACAGACAGACACTTAAATGCTGTTGGGCAGCTATAGTTGCCTCTGCAGAGTTTCCTGTGTGGTTTGGCCTCCACACAGAGTTCGGACAAGCATTTTATTTTAGCACTTCAGCCATCTTGTTGTGGCCTGAGCCATTTTCTGAGCCATGCGTGCTTGTCCTCTAAATGAACTTCATATATGTATATTATAAATCAACTGCAGATACTGTACATAAAAGACTGCTTCATAGAAAGTGTTTAGACTTGAGTGTGTGTGTGTGTGTGTGTGTGTGTGTGTGTGTTGTGTGTGCGTGTATTCACTTTCTATGAAGCAGTCTTTTATGTACAGTATCTGGAGTTGGAGTTGAATTACTATATATCCATATGAATATGAAGTTAATTTAGAGGACACACACGCATGTGTAACTGATTCTTATTCGATATTACACAACAAGATGGCTGAAGTGCTAAAATAAAATGCTTGTCCGAACTCTGTGTGGAGGCCAAACCACACAGGAAACTGTGTCTTTGCAGAGGTAACTATAGTTGCCCAACACAATTTAGGTGTGTGTTTCTGTGTGTGTATGTGTGTGTGTGCGTGTGTGTGTGTGTGTGTGTGTGTGTGTCGGGGCAGGGTGTTGCATCTTAGATCAAAGATTACATATGTTCTAACATGTTCTAACAGTATATAAATAAAAAATGAGCAGGGTAAGGACAAATGAAGAAGTCAAAAATATTTTCTCTGGTTAGAATTTCCGTCCTTATTCATGTGCAGCAGAGCTGAATAGGTGAGAACTGTGAGAGAGTTTTACACTCCACTCTCCAAACATCATGGGGTTCATGAGCAGCAAAACATGGTAAGAGATGTATGCTATACTTTCGAGAGCTTCATGTCATATTTTTTCCATCAAAAAATGCTTTTGACCAAATTTTCTACGATACATGTTTGTAATTTGTTTCGACAAGCATACTATCCTCATGACCTTAAATCAGTTTCTAAAGTTTGCAAGTGGTTGCTGAAACTTTCAAACGCTTGATGTTCCTCTGTCACTAATGTAAGAAAACCTGGTTATACTCTTCCAAATGGAAATGATGCAGTCTGATTTATCAAAAACAATATTTCACTAAGACCTGGCAGTACACAAAATGGTTCTCTGTCTTGTTTACCGGTATGTCACAGATGCCTTGTAGAATGTATCTGGCATTTAAAGGTGAGAAAGGTAATGTTGTGAATTCTTTATATATATATATATATTATATATATATATATATATATATACGTATATTTTCATCAGGTTGTCTACACTGAATCAATACAAAAAGTGTTGTGGCACACTTAGAACTTACATGTGTTTGCATTTATTTGAGCCCCTAGCATGGTGGAAGCTCCCCCTGGTGGTCAAAGGAAATCATTGTATTGCATGTGCATTTGCCAAATGGAAGCCCCTGAAAACACTGGCGAGAAGATGTACCTGTGAAGCCACAAAGTTGCAGTGTGACAGCAGACTTTAATGCCGGACTTTTAGACATCATCAACAGGAGACCATATCCTGCAGGGGGCGATAATGAGTGATGTGACGTTTATGCACATAAACACGTAAATACATATAAATGATGTATCTAGAGTTGATTTACAATATATATATATATATATATATATATATGTGTGTGTGTGTGTGTGTGTGTGTGTGTGTGTGAAGTTAATTTAGAGGACATGCACACATGTGTAACTGATTAATATTTGATATTATCAAGTGTCTAAAGGAAATGGCTCAGGCCACAACAAGATGGCTGAAGTGCTAAAATAAAATGCTTGTCCAAGCTCTGTGTGGAGGCCAAACCACACAGGAAACTCTGCAGAGGCAACTATAGCTGCCCAACAACATTTAAGTGTCAGTCTGTGTGTGTGTATTATTGGGGGTGTTGCATCTTAGATCAAAGAGTACATTAAACAATATAAAGTGTGGAGTTGGCTGCTGGATAAAAGCAAAATTTGATGTTCTACAAGGGGATATGATTATTTCACCAGGATTTCATCAGTAAAATACCACAAATAGCATAAGGATATAAGCTCAAGTTAGTGGGTGACGTCAGTCATTTCTGCAGTGTTGATCACATGCTCACTAACGGTTCAGCTTGGCACTAATGTTTCACATTTGTGATCTGGATGGGACTGAGTGATGACACAACAGCAGTGGTGAGACATGGTAAGAGACAGACTTTATATGTTATGACCCCTGACACAGTGGAGAAATGTGGACGTTTATTTGAAAGTTAATATTGTCGTATGGTGTTATTGTAAGACTTTAGGTGTCAAATTGTTCTGATGGCAGCTTTTTTGTATTCATTGGCTTGGCTTTACAGTGACCAGACATGGTAGAACAGGACAACATAACTGTCCTAGCATCAGGTTCATGCGTTTTTTTTTGTCATATATTATACTGTGTGTGGTTGTTCTACTTGCTATTTCTAGGTTATTTCTTGGATATTTTAACTCAAAAAAGAAAAAAAAACCTCAACGCAGTACATGTACAGTGCTAGTATTTGGTGGTTTCCTGGCTAACTTCCTTAACTATCTATGCAACAGGGAGCAAAGGTGTTTTTGACATTACTTCATATAGGTTTGTCATCTAAATTTGAAATATGTCAAAGTAATGACAAGCTGTCAACCACCTGACTTTAAAACTTGTCAAAACTAAAGCTCTTCAAGGTTTGTTGATGCTGATGAACTGTGTGACCTCTCTGTCTGTGGTGGCTTTCATCACAACCAAAGATTTGTGAAACCTTTGCATTGAAGCGACACCCCAGAGGATGAGATCCAGTCGCTGTTGTGCCAGTACCTAAGTGACCCACAGATATAGTGTAGAGAAGGCTTTGCTCTCGTCCAAGAGCCCTGTAAAAAGGAAAGCACAACAGGAAGTGAGCGCTGGAAAGGCAACTCTTGACACTCCTCACACTAGTGTTCAAACACCCTCCATTTCAAATCATATAAAGACCTAGTGGAGGAGGCCCTGTCACTCTGAATAGTAGCAATCCCATTCAAAGCCAAACCAGCTGAGTTCAGATTGAGCCTGTCTTAGGCCAGACCCAGAGAGCCCACCTGTCTGGTTGGGGATAAAAATCCCCCTCCTCACCTGGGAGAGCAGGGACTTGTGTAGGGGGAGACACCATGCTGTGGCATATAGGAGCTGAGCTATCTCAGGTATGTATTGCCAACCAAGGACGTCCTTGCAAATGGGGGGAGCTATCAGAATCATTGACACACTCTCCATCCTCACTCTGTACAAGGAGGGCAGAATGAGGGTCACCGGGGGAAAGTGTACAGTGGAATGTTTGTCCACGGGTGCGAGTTTGCCAAGCGTGCCTAGCGTGCTGACAGAGTAAAGAACAGTGGGCAATGCCAAGAGATTGACGTCAGCCCTGCTGTAATGCATCCAGATCAGGGAGGGTTATGGGCTGCAGTTTGCTCTGGAGGGGACTGCATTACCAGGTGTGGTGCACTTGATGACAGGGACACAGGGGGATGAGAGTACATGCTTGTGGATCGGTGCTCTAATAAGGGTTGTTGTATTAGGGGCCCAGGTGACACATAACTGGGGACAGAGGCCACAGGGTGTATATATGTGAGCACTCTGAACTTTGACCTTTATTTTGTTTGACACAGGGGTAATGTGTGTAAGCAAACACTTTAATTTGTTTAGCCATATGCAAGTGCTTAGATGTGACTGGAGTGGATAAACGGGGAGCCTACAGTGCCAATAACCCTCCAGATGCACCACTCCCAGCACTCACGCTAGGCTCGTCTTTTCTTCCTCCTGCCCTGAGCAAGGCTGTAGCAGTGGTAGCTGCAGGGGCCGGCACAAGGCTGGGGTTGAACACCTTTGTAGTTGTCAGCATGAATGCAGTCAGAGTCTGGTCTTAAGGAGACTGACATTGTCCTCATCTATTCTGGAACAAGTGTTCTAACAG
>PYXC01002662.1:0-26240 GCA_015244755.2 Tenualosa ilisha
TCAGTCATGCAGGTGTAGACCACAGACCAGCTCACTCAGTGACCCAAAGCACACCGGCAGATCACAACAGGTCCAGTCTAGAACACTCCTGATACAGAACAGACCTGATCTAGAATACTAATGGGGAACAGGCCCAATCTAGAGTACTGATACAGAACAGGCCCAGTCTAGAACACTCCTGATACAGAACAGACCTGATCTAAAATACTGATGGGGAACAGGCCCAATCTAGAGTACTGATACAGAACAGGCCCAGTCTAGAACACTGATACAGAACAGACACAATGGTCTATAGGTTCTCCTGTGTCTTGTACTGTGTGCTGGTCTATAGGTTCTCCTGTGTCTTGTACAGTGTGCTGGTCTATAGGATCTCCTGTGTCTTGTACGGTGTCCTGGTCTATAGGATCTCCTGTGTCTTGTACGGTGTCCTGGTCTATAGGATTGCTGATGCCAGTGTCAGGCCAGCTGTCTTTGGAATGTGGATGCAGGGGGAAACTGAGAGAGAAGAGTTGGATGATGGATGATTGATGTGATTGATGATTGGAAGACTGATGGATGGGTGGCTCTGTAGATGTAAAACACGACCCCTTCTGTCGATTATGGGCTGGCAGTGTGTGCATTGTCTTTAGGTTTAATACCTCATTGTACACACCACACACACACACACACACACACATGGAAATATATGCGTTCACAGCAGTCCATGTATATGCAGAATGATGAGAAAGGCATAAGGAGCTCACAGAGAGGCCCCTCCCCCTCCACCCACTCTGTTTGATAATAGAGGCTTTTATTACTGTAAGAGAGAGAGAGAGAGAGAGAGGGAGAGAGAGAGGGAGAGAGAGAGGGAGAGGGAGAGAGAGAGAAAGAGAGAGAGAGAGAGGGAGAGAGAGAGAGAGAGAGAGAGAGAGAGAGAGAGAGAGAGAGGGAGAGAGAGAGAGAGAGAGGGAGAGAGAGTGAGAGGGAGAGAGAGAGAGAAAAAAAACTGTTTATGAAGAGAAACAGACAGACTGACGGGGGGGGGTGAAGAAAGAGAGAGAAGGGGAGAAAAGACAGAAAGAGAGACAGAGTGAGAGAGAGAAAGAGAGGACAGTGTTTATGAAAAGAAGAACAGAGCGACAGAGAGAGAGAGAAAGAGAACAGTGTTTATGAAGAGAACAGACAGAAAGAAAGACAGCAAGAGAGAGAGAGAGAGGACAGTGTTTATGGAGAGGAGAACAGACAGACAGAGAGAGGGAGACAGAGAGGCAGAAAAACAGAGGGTGAGAAGAAGAGAGGGAGCAGTGTTTATGAAGAGGAAAGCCAGATGGATGAACAGTAAGGAGAAGAGATTGAGAGAGAGTGGAAGAGATGAAGGGAGATAGAGAGAGAGAAAGAGACAGATGAAGAGAGCTGGAGAGAGAGAGAGAGAGAAAGAGACAGATGAAGAGAGCTGGAGAGAGAGAGAGAAGGAGTTTTACCTTTTTCGACACCATTACGTGTGGGTGTAGACAGTCACCCTGAATTGCCAGACTTTATTAGTGTAATTTGGTGTGTGTGTGTGTGTGTGTGTGTGTGTGTGTGTGTGTGTGTGTGTGTGTGTGTGTGAGACAGAACACACAGCAGCTATATGCATACTCCTAGATTTATCCCATGCTAGATTTATCCCAACACACTTTTATCCTCACAGATATAGGAGGAACAAATCAACTGTGCAATCAACCTTTCTCTCTCTCTCTCTCTCTCTCTCTCTCTCTCTCTCTCTCTCTCTCTTTTCTCCTCTCTCTGTTCATCTCTCTGTCTGTCTCTTGCATGTACATGTGCCTGTTTCTTGTGTAGTGTGTGTATTCTGTTCTGTAGTCCCTGGAGGTTCACACACATAAATGTGTGAGTGTAACACTGTTAGCTGTGAGCTGAACAGCCTCTTGCCTGCTCATTAAGCACTGATGAGTGTGTGTGTGTGTCTGTGTGTGTCTGTGTGTGTGTGTGTGTGTGTGTGTGTAGATTAGTAGTATCCTGCAGCCTCACAGAGCCCAGGACCCCCACTGGTCTTTGACTTGCTGAGGGATTCCCTTTGATGTGGGATGAGCTGCTGTTAGTCTGTCCTACATCACACACACACACACACACACACACACACACACACTCACATTCATCATCGTACACACACACAGAGACACAGTGGTATGACATTGTGGCATATAGCTGGTTGTTTTTTGGGGAAGAGAAGTGCAGGCCTCTGATTGGTTGGCTGGGCCTCAGCTGACATGCAGAGGAGAGATAAGAGTGGTCGCCGTGGGATACAGGGTTTCTGCTGGGTCGCCACGCCGATGGAGTCTGTCACAAGTCACCAGATGAAAGGACTCTAGGAGGAGACTGGATGTGTGGGAAGGAAGGGGGGATAGAGAGAGAGAGAGAGAGAAGGAGGGAGTGGGAGAATTGATGGAAAGGTAGAAATGAAAATGTTATACCACTACATCCCCATAGCTAAACATAGTAGTCTGTGTGTGAGTGTGTGTGTGATAGAGAGTTTGTGTGTTAGAGAGATAGTGGGTGTGTGTGTGTGTGTTGCACCTGTTTTTGTCAGAACATAGCCAGTGATAAATTGATAATGTGACTTCATGTGCCCTGACACATAGGGCTTTGTGTGTGTGTGTGTGTGTGTGTGTGTGTGTGTGTACACATGTGTGTACCTGTGTGTGTGTGTGTGTGTGTGTATTCTGACTCTTGTTTCTCTCTGCTCTGATGCAGGTGTGAGGACCCTCCTCTCCTGCTCTTCCTCTTCCTCCTCTGACTCCTCCCCCTCTCTTTCTCTCCTTCTTCCTCATTCACATGATTCTCTCTATTTTCCTCCCAAACTGATCTCTCCCTTCTCATCTCTCTCCATTTCATCTTCCTTTCTTTTTTCTGTAGTTTATCTCTATTCTCTCTATCCCCTCATCTTCTCTATCTTTCTTCTCATCTCATCCTGTCTTCTTTCATCTCTTTCATCATCACTTCCTCTCCATTCTTCTCCATTTCTTCTCTCTCCTTCCTTCTCTTCTTCTCTCCTCTGTTCTCCACATCTCTTCTCTCTTCCACCTCTCTCTTCTCGACTCCTCTCTCCTCCTCTTCTGTCCTCCACCTCTCTCCTCTCTTCTTCTCTCTTTCACCATGCCTCTTCTCTCCTACATTCCTCCTCACCCCATCTCTCTTTTTCTTTCATCTGCTCTTCTTCTTCACTCCTCTCCTCCTCTTCCTCCATTTCTTCTCTCCTATGTTCCTGCTCTCCTCTCCCCTCCTCTTCTCCATGTTTCCTGTCCTCTTCCTCATCCTCTTCCTCCTCTCCTCCTCTCCTCCTCCTCTCCTGTTTTCTCTGCCAGTCCTCTGTGAGTATAACCAGCATGAAGAGAGTCTGTCCATCTTCACACCGCATGCTTACTGCCTGTGTGTGTGTGTGTGTGTGTGTGTGTGTGTGTGTGTGTGTGTGTGTGTGTGTGTGTGTGTGTGTGTGTGTGTGTGTGTGTGTGTGCGTGTGTGTGTGTGTGTGTATGTATGTGTGTGTGTGTACGTGTGTGTGTGTGTGTGCACGAGTCACTGGCTATCTCATTGTGTGTGTATGTGTGTGTATTAGGGCTGCAGGATAAATCATTAAAAAAACACAATCTGCATTCACGCCTGCATACAATCTCATTTCACATCACGGATATCGAAGAAAATAAAACGGAACAAAACAAGATCTCATAATGACATCATAGGGTGCGTGGATGCGGGACAACACACTTCTGTGGGGTCTCTCTTGCTTTAAAGGTGAAGGTTCTGCGTTCTGGTCCGAGGCCGCAGTGTAGCCTATTGCTCCCCTAATGGTTCCTCACAGAACACAAACCCGTGGTCAGGCGTCTGGATGTTGCTCTGCACAGGCAGTGTTGATAAACTAGTTTGATGTCTTACAGTTTTGGGGTGAAAATAATTCTGGGTCCAAAGCATTTCAGTTTATTTAAAAAAAAAATTGTGCAGAGAATCATGATCTCAGTTCTTGTCAAGAAAATCCCAATTCACAGAATCTTGCAGCTCTAGTGTGTGTGTGTGTGTGTGTGTGTGTGTGCACTGGTTTACTCGTGTGTCTTTTCTCTACACTGTTTCCACACTGTCTTGCAGCACAAAGAGCCCACTGGGATGCTAATTACTTCTGGCCTTAAGTGTGTTTGTGTGTGTGTGTGAATGTGTGTGTGTGTGTGTGAATGTGTGTGCGTGTGTGTGTGTGCACGTGCGTGTGTGTGTGTGCGCATGTGTGTGCGCGTGGGATCTCTCTGTGTGTGGTCTGACTTGCTGAAGATGGATGTCAGACAGATAGAGGTGTTGCTGAGGGGTTTTGGGGATGTGAAGCACATATACACGTAAACACACACACACACACACACACACACACACACACACAAATGTGAACATCAACCTTGCCATCAGGGTAAGCAAGTCAGCAGGGAATCTAAATCTTACAGTATTGAAACACACCCATATGCAGCCACACACACACACACACGCAGTGTGTCAAGGGAAATTTGTCCTTACTTTCTCACTCCATCTTTGCCTGTTTCCACTCTTTCTCTCATCTCCTCTCTGTCCCTCCTTCCTTCTCTTTTTACTTCTCTTTTTATCTTTCTCCCCCTCTCCCCCTCTCCTCATGTGTGGGTGTGTGTGTATTAATGTGAATTTGTGTGTGCGGGTGTGTGTGTATGCATGCATGTGTTTGTGTGTCACTTCATCTCTCGCCCTGAGGGAGGTGGAGTCGTTCAGTGCTGTAAAAGGAGGAAGCACGACACAATCAGCTGTGTGTGTGTGTGTGTGTGTTTGTGTTTATGTTTATGTAAATTTGTGTGTGTAGGTGTGTGTGCGCATGCGTGTGTGGGTGTGTATTTATGTGAATTTGTGTGTGTGTGTGTGTGTGTGTTTGTGCATGTGTCTGTGTCTGTGTGTGTGTGTGTGTAGAACAGCACTGACAATCTGTGATGGTGGGGAAGGGGGGCAGAGAGACAGGCAACTCCAGACAGGCTGAGGAGAGAAAGTGAAGTAGAGAGAGGGGGGAGATTAGAGGCGTGAATAAGAGAAAGGGTGTTTCTGCTGTAGGATCATTTGCATATCATACAGTTTTGTGATGCTCTGACAATATTGTACACAGTCAGACTAATAAAACTTATTGAGTTTAAAGAGAATGAAATTCAGAAACAGAAGGAGGGAGAGACAGAGAAAGAGAGGGAGAGAGAGAGAAAGAGAGGGAGAGACAGAGGCAGGAAGAGAGGGAGAGACAGAGAGAGGAAGAGAAAGAAGGAGAGGGAGAGAGAGGGATAAACAGAGGGAGGAGGAGAGGGAGAGACAGAGAGAGGAAGAGAAAGAAAGAGAGGAAGAGAGAGAGAGAGAGAGAGAGAGGGATAGACAGAGAGGGAGAGACAGAGAGAGGTGGAAACAGAGGGAGAGACAGAGAGAGGGAGAGACATGTGGCACCCTGGGGAGAGGGCAGTGTGTCTAAAGGACCTGACAGATGACAGAAATGCTGACTCAGATCACATTGTTACAACAGAGAGAGAGAAGGATTGAAAGAGGGGGGGTAGATGGAGAGAGGAAGGGAGAGGGAGAGAGAGAGAGAGAGAGAAGGATTGAAAGAGAGGGGGGATGAAGAGAGAAAGGGAGAGAGAGAGAGAAGGAGGGATGAAGTGAATGACAGATGAGTAATGGGAAGCTGAGAGTGGAAAATGAACAAGAGATGACAAGGAACAGCATCATCCATAAACCATCACCAACCCACAACATCTCTCTCTCTCTCTTTCGCTTTCTCTCTCTTTTTCCTCACCCTTCGCCCTCACCATCTCTCCATCTTTCTGTCTCCTGTCTCCTTTCTGTGATTTTCTTTTTGCTTTGTGTGTGTGTGTGAGAGAGGTGGGGGGGTATGTGCTTCTTGGCATGTCTGTGTTGTGGTGCCATTTGTGTGTCAGTGTGTGTGTGTGTGTGTGTGTGTGTGTGTGTGTGTGAGCACCGTGCTGAGTTGCTGCAGTGCAGTTATTTATAGAGTCTGAACAGAGGGCTATTGATGAGAGCGGGGAAAGCCTCTAGACTCTCTCCTCCTCTCTCCTGATCTGTTCTTCTCTCACTCTTCTTCTCTCTCTCCTTTCTCTCTCTCATCCCTCCCCCTCTCTCTCCTCCTCTCTCCTGATCTGTTCTTCTCTCACTCTTCTTCTCTCTCTCCTTTCTCTCTCTCATCCCTCCCCCTCTCTCTCTCCTCTCTCCTGATCTGTTCTTTCTCACTCTACTTTTCTCCTCTCTCTCCTCTCTCTCTCCTCTCTTCTCCTCTCTCCTGCTCTGTTCTTCTCTAGCTCCTCTCTCCCCCTCTTGCCCTCCTCTCCCCCTCTCCTTCTGCCCCTTCTTCTCTCCCTCTCTCCTCCTCACCTTCTCTCTCTCCCTCTCCTTCTGTCCCTCCTTCTCTCTTTCACTTCTCCTCTTTGTTTCTTTCTTTTCCTTCCTATGCCATCTCTCTTTCTCTCTCACTCACTCAGTTCCCCTTAGCAGGAGAGCTGTGGGACAGAGATAAGTACACACACACACACACACACACACACACACACACACACACACACACACACACAAACTGCGACACCTCACACAATACACTGGGTTGATTCAGGGAGAATGGAAATTTCACATAAGTTAATTAACCAGGAGGAACTGGAGGTGTGTGTATCTGTGTGTGTGTGTGTGTGTGTTTGTTTCAGCTCAGGCTGAGGAGTCCTTGCGTGATGTGTGTGAATGCTCCTTCTGTCTGTAGTAATCTGATCCCATGGGCTTACGGCTGAGTTTACGCGTATTTATATTGTTCTTTTCCATCCATACTCTCTCTCTCTCTCTCTCCCTCTCTCTTTCTCCCTCTCCCTCTCCCTCTCTCTCTCTCTCTCTCTCTCTCTCTCTCTCCCTCTCTCTTTCTCCCTCTCCCTCTCTCTCTCCCTCTCTATCTCTCTCCCTCTCCCTCTCCCTCTCTCTTTCTCCCTCTCTCTCTGTCTCTCCCTCTCCCTCTCTCTCTCTCCCTCTCTCTCCCTCTCCTCTCTCTTTCTCCCTCTCTCTCTGTCTCTCCCTCTCTCTCTCTCTCTCTCTCTCTCTCTCTCTCTCTCTCTCTCCCTCTCCCTCTCTCTTTCTCCCTCTCTCTCTCTCTGTCTCTCTCTCTCCCTTTCCCTCTCTCTCTCTCCCTTTCTCTCTCGCTCTCCCTCTCCCTCTCTCTCCCTCTCTCTCTCTCTCTCTCTCTCTCTCTCTCTCTCTCTCTCGTGCAGCTTTAAGCAAATCATTCCCAAGTTGGACCCTCCTCCTCCGCCGATCAACCGAAAGCGCTCAATCAGGACGCTCTCTCCTGGTTCAGAGGCAGACCCAAGACTCTGTACCACACCCCTGTCCACACCCACGGCCAGCATGTCCAATGGGAGCGGCTTTCCTGACCTGTGCATCAGCTCGTCCTTCCCGGACACCACGCCCTCTTCCGTCTCCCCCAGTGATTTCCACTCGCTGACCAATGGCGGGGCGGACAGCATCTCGGCCTCCTGCTCTGCCAGTGAGGACTCAGGGGTGCGCTCTGAGGACAAGTCCCTGGTGTCACCGCCGCCGCCCTCGCTGCCCGGAGAGGACCCGTTTGAGGACCGCGGCTCGGCCTTCCTGTCGGCATCCAGCACCTGCAGCAGCCTCCCCGAGGACCGGCTTCCTGTTGGCTTTGCCACGGAAACGGTATCCGTGACGCCGCCCCGCCCTGCGACCCCGCACAGCTTCGGTCACACGCTGCCGTTTTCATCGCCACTCAACGACACCTGTCTGCACATCAGCCTGAGCGAGGATGAGCTGCTGGAGTCCACGGCCTGAGGGAAGCCCAGCGGCAGCTCACCTCTCTGGTCATGGGCTCTACTTTAGCCCCAGGCTTCACCCTGGGCCTGCTGGTGCTGCAGTCCTCGGCAACATCAACAGCAATCTTTCCATTTCTTCTCTTTTTTTATTGTCTAGTTTCCTCTCTGAAGTCGCTGTGGTTCAGAGTCGACTCAAGTGCTTCCAGGTTTTGAAAGGAGGCCCTGGGATGTGGTCTCTGTGAATGAACCACATTACCAGGGTCTGGAAACTTGTGTGGTTTCTCATAAGGCTGACCCAGATTTGGGACATCTCGGAACGAGAGACGGCCTCTGCCAGGATGCCAGTGGGACATATATGTTTATATAAGTATAAAAAAACTGTCTTAACAGACAGCAGTGGAGAAGGCTGTGTGTGACAGACGTCTGACTGAATGAACAGATGATGTATTTTTGTATAGAGGAGATTGGGGTCCTAGATTTTGATCTTGTAGCTGCTGTTCTGTGTGTTTAGTGTGTAGGGAGAAGCTGCGTCATCAGTAGTAGTGAACTCACACACACATACAAACACACACATACTGTGATTTTGAAGTAGTGGCAGGGAAGGCACACATACACTTTTTTTTACACTGCAGTAGACATCAGAGAATTAGCCATGAGCGATAGCAACCTGCTGAAAATCCTAGTTTTAATTGGTAGATTTGTTGTTTATTTTGTTTACTGTTGTTGTTTACATGTTTGTTGGTTTGTTGACGGGTTGAGACGGGTACAAGCAGAGCCACTCAGGCACACACTCATCCCTCCAAGGCCTAAGAAGAGGAACAAGCAAGTTGGAGATGAACAGGCAACAGAAAGTGTTAGAAAAGTGGTGTGTGTGTGTGTGTGTGTGTGTGTATCTGGGTTGAAGGTGGGAGCTGAGTATGTCTGTAAAATGTGAGCCAGTTGCCAGTTGCACCAGCTGAACATCCAAATTAATGGGCACCATGTTCCTCACAGATGCTATCAATTATCGTTTAAAACCTAAAAGAAATATGCGGTTCAGTTTTTAAAAACTAACCTGTTCGGTTGCTGTAACACTTTCTTTGGTTACTGACCACTCAGCTTGATAACAGCTGATTCCATTGTTGCTTGCTAGTTCAACAGTTGTTTACTGTGGTCGTTATAGTTACCATTTGAAAGAGCATCGATATGGAACGTTGTTTAAAGTTTTTTAACCAGATCTACATCATAGGTGTTGAACTGGTTGGCAGACAATCAGAAAACAGTATTTTATTTCTCTTGGCGAACATTTTTAATGAGGGAAATATATCGTATATCCCCGGCTACATGTGTCCAAGACCAGGAGAAAACATAAAAACCCAAACACACGATGGAACATGTGTCTCAACTCTATGAGTCCCTAATAGCTAATAGCTAGTATGTGAGGCAGCTCATTGACTTCTACTCATGAACCACAGCATCTGAAGCACTCAGTGAATACACAAATTGAAAGATTTTTAGCACCCACATAAACACACACACACAACACACACACTTACTCACACACACACACACACGTAGAACTGTGAATAAGTTATATAAAGGAGAAATCAGTTCTCCTGCAAATCCGTTGAAATGAAAACATAATTGGACAGCAAGAGGGCAAGAACAGAAAGGCGGAATCAGACTCACACACGCACACACACACACACACACATGCACTCACACACATACAGAGACACGCACACATATACGCACACACTCACACACACTCACACATATACATGCATATACGCGCATATATACACACACACACACACACACATGCACTCGCACACATACACAGACACGCACACACATACGCACACACTCACATATACATGCATACACGCACACACACACACGCACACACACACACATGCACTCACACACATACACAGACACACACACACACACATACACACACACTCTCACACACATATCTTCATGCTCAGGAAGGCTTTAGAGTCAGAGAGGATGGTTTGTAATCCCCCTGTGATTTCCACACTGTCTGGGTCCATTAAGGGCCAATTGCAATCACTTCTCTCAGGGACACATTGAACACAACACAGACAGAAAGAAAAAGAGACACAGGGTGTATGTGTGTGTGTGTGTGTGAGTGATTGAGGCAGTGTGTGTATTAGGGAACATGTGAGTGAGGTATATCCTGCAGATATGTGGTTTGCCATCAACATGAATTTGTCATGTGTCTGGAGTCTAGCAAAGAGAGAGAGAGTCAAAGAGAGAGAAAAAGAGGGAGAGAGAGAGAGTCAGGAAGAGAGAGAGAGAGTGATGACACATCTCACAGAGGAAAGCATCTTTGTGTTGTCTTCCGATGACACATCTCACACTTTCTCTTGATTCAAAGCTACATTTCCCCCTTCAAGAACACGCCATCCCATTACAGACAGGCAAATTGGATCAATCACACATGTTGGATCTGACTGTGAAATCACAGAACCCATATTAGGAAACATTTGTATCAGATTAAGCATAATTTGCCTCCATAAAAACACACACACACACACACACAGAGGAGGGGGCAGGTTTTCAGATTTGTAGGAAGGATGAGTAATTATTCAAAAGGCCTGAAGCTTAGTGGAGAAAGAAAGGAAAAGGAGCAGACAGAGGCGTTTGAAAAGCGAGGGATTAATAAGAAAGAAAGAGGGAGAGATAGAGAGAGGAGAGGAGAAGAAAGAGAAGGAGAGGGAAGTGTGACTTCTCAGAAGGAATGAGGAAGAAACACACTTATTAGCCAAAGGGTGTGCTCTGTGAAGCAGTCTACAATAAACAGCCACAAAAACCGCACAGCAATAAATCAATAAATAAATAAAGATGTGATTGGAATCTTTTTAATACTCTGTCCTCTGTGAGCTTTTAGGAGTTGTTATTTTTGAAGGTTCCCCACCATCTATCTGTTGGGCAGAAATGGTTCTCTGAGGTCTGCAAGATGATATGCAAATTTGCAACATGCAAAAGAAAATCTATTCAAATAGGTCTACAGTCAAATGATTGCATACATTTTCACATGCACCATAGAACCCTAACTCATGTAGGCCATTATATTTCAAAAACAGCAGGTATTAATGGTGTTGTGTTGGCAGGGCACCTTTAAAGGTATGCCCTCTATGAGTCTTTGAATTCCAGTGTCCCACTGTAAGCCCTGAACCCTCACAGCCTAAACTGGTATGAATCAGCCAATGGTGAGGTCAAGGATTCAGGGATCAGGACTCAGTGGAGACATTGAGATTCAGCCACTGTGACCTGTATGGTTTTTATATTGAAATGTTGTGGCCTCTATTTAAAGGCAGACCAGGCAAACCTATGATTTTGTCACCCATGAGCTCCCCTACAGTCAGCGAATCTGTCTATCTATATGTCTATCTATCTATCTATCTATCTATCTATCTATATGTCTATGTATCTGTCTATCTATGTATCTATCTGTCTATCTATCTATCTATCTATCTATTTATTTATGTATTTAATTAACAGTGTTGTTGGTCTCATCTTATTTGTGCTGTAACTAGGCGAAGAAACAATAGAAGGTTCCGAGAGAGTCTTCACTCACTCCATATTGACCCATTTAACCATCAAGTGACTATGAAGCTGGTAAATCAACCGCAAAGCCTCATCAGATGTTGCCTGGAGTGCTTTTAAGTTAGCCTGACGAGCCAGACTATGAAATGAAATGTGTAGTCTGGACATGACCGATAGAACTTTTCTTTTCCGTTCAACTTGCGAAGAAAAGCCCAACTCTTCCAAAGTTGATGCCAAAGCCAATTCAAATGACCGTTGTCCCGGTCATCATCACACTAAGCCCGTCCAACAACTCTCTACAAAGATACAGTGTTGTGATTGGTCCTGCTAAGCCTTGGTAGAAGACCTACTGAGGCCCTATGGTGCGTGGCTAGATGTACCTGCTCAGCAAAAGTATTAGCTACTGCTAGGGTACGTCTAGCTTTCTAGGCTGCCTGTAAGAGTGATGTAGTGGTTAAGGATGAACGGAGTGAATGTCCTTACTCAAGTTCAGCCCAAGGAGACCCTAGAGCTGAGTTTTCTATGCTGGAAGACTTGTGTTATGTTTAATAAGGGTGTGTATGTGCTGAAGGTCACTCTGTGTGGTGTCATCAGCTGAGAGGAAGTGTGTGTGTGTGAGAGAGAGAGAGAGAAATGACCAAAATTCATCAGCAAAATATTTCAAATGAGTAACTCCTGTTGGGTATTTAATTAAAATCGCTGATATTCAGTAACGGAAAATTTCCTCAAGCAATGGTCATGGTTTTTAACGATATTAACAAGATGAAATGTGTCATGTATTAGATTCTGTGTCCATGTGCTGTATTAGACCAGCTTCCATCCAGGGGCTGTTGAAGTAGCCTAGTTGTAGCAGTGTCTAATTTCATCAACAACAGTCACACCGAATAAGTAGCCCTTCCCACAGGAAAGCACCAACTAACATTGGAGGCTAATTGAGATCTCACCTGTTTCTAGGGCCCTTACTTAGGGACTGACTTAAGGGACCAGGAGGACAAATAAGGAGGAATTAGAATAGATGCAACAAAAAAAACGATTTTGAGGTATTTAAATTGGACTATGTGGACACCTATTTTACACATACCTTTTGTGTGTTTTTTGGTCTAGTCTACAAAACGTTCAGGCAACATCTATTAACATCTGGTTCTGAGTGAGGAATAAATGTGAAGATTGTGGAGGCTGGATGTTCCTCCCATGCTGTTAGCAACGGTGTGTGTCTGCACTTCACTCTTGCTTATTCCGCTGGTACTTCCCAGCAGGTGATGGCAATTAATGATCAAAATTTTACAAACTCATTGGTATTCCAAGAGGCAGGAAATCAACGCATCACTAGCTGTCACAGGCCAGTGTGTTTTTGCTCTGTTTTGTTCTGTTAGAAAGCAAGGTTAAATCATGATGCAGGTGTTAGCAATACAACAACAGGCCAGGGTTGATTCCCATTTTATGTTAAAAATACAACAAAATGACACCTGCTTGCTCTCTCTCTCTCTCTGTCTCACTCACACACACACACACACACACACACACTCATCAGATATGTGGTGTTGGTCTTTCCAGACAGATGGAATAAAAGATGAGTTCAATCTGCCAATCTGCACTGGATCAAACAGGTGGTTGGAGGATAAAAAGATGTTTGATGGAATCAACCGATGAAAGAACAACCCCATGGGAGACTTTTGACTTTCAGACAGACACACAAACACACACACACACACTGTCTGAGTCCTCTTTAGTTCCCCAGATTGCTCCATCAGCAGGTGGAATTAAAATGAGATTGCAGTCAATCGTCAGTAGAAAGATGGGGGGAAGCAGCAGAGGGACACAAGGCACTGTGTGTGTGTGTGGTGTGTGTGTGTGTGTTCGAGGAGGGGTGGAAGTAGCAATAGTTCTAGTGTGTGTGTGGGTGCATGCGTGTGTGTCTTCTGGATCTGTGTGTGTCTGTGTCTCTGCATGTGTGGGTATGTTTGTCTGTGTCTTCTGTGTGTGTGTGTGTGTGCATGTGTGTGTTATCTGTGTGTGTGCACACATCCTCGGTCATGTGCTGTCAGGATCATTGTTTCCTGTCCCTGAGGCTCCCTGCTGGTTTTACTGCGGACAGACAGCCAAAGGGACTCTATTCACCTTGGTATGTGTGTGTGTTACGTGTGTGTGTGTGTGTTTCTTCTTGTCTGATATAGATATTTCATGAGAAGGTTAATGAGGCTTGCCGTCACACTGGAAACGCCTGAAGGAGACAACAGATCAAAAAATACCTGGAGCTGGTAGTAGTTACACACACACACACACACGCACACACACACACACTAACAAAGATGGCTGGATGATGGTCGTTCCAGAATCGAGGCAGAGTTGCCTCTTGAGATTAATGTTGCCGAGAAAAGAGACTCGTCTGTGAGTGTTGACCCAGACCTGGGGGCTTTGAGATGTTCAGTATACACACTGATATCCAAACACAGACACACTCTGATGTAAACACACACAGCACAGTACACACACTGATATCCAAATACACGCACACACAGCACAGTACACACACTGATTTCCAAATGCACACACATTCGAACACACCACACACACACACACACAACACTGTACACACACTGATATCCAAATGCGCAAACACACACACACACACATATATAAGGTACACACACTCATATCCAAGCACACATACTGCACACCACACACACAAACCCATATCCAAACCATGGTGTTACTTAGATCTGTGAAGAGTATTACAGTTGCTTATATTGCAGTGAATTTATACATGATTTGGTGTAGTGTAAGGGGCAGTGAAAGCCTTTGGAAGTGAACTGTACACACTCCAGTGTGTTTATACGAGAGGGAGGATAACTCAGTGTGTGTGTGTGTGTGAGAGAGAGAGAAAGAGAATGTGTGTATGCATGTTATTCAGTTCAGGGAATGTGTGTGTGTGTATGTGAGAGAGAGAGAGAGAGAGAGAGAGAGAGAATGTGCATGTGCATGTCATTCAGTTCAGGGAATGTGTGTGTGTGTGTGTGTTTCAGTTCCATTCAAGGACACCTTGCGGGAGTGCGGGAGATTGCTTGTTTACCCCTTGCATGTAAGGAGCTTAGTTTGAGTATATAATGGTGTGTGTGGTAAAGCAACAGAATTGCAGTTGTTTACAGCTTTTGAAAAACTGAAACCCTTTTGAGACAAGCAAAGGCTACTTGATGATACTCTGTGTGTGTGGTGTGTGTGTGTGTGTGTGTGTGTGTGTGTGTGTGTGTGTGTGTGTGATTTCAAACATGATGAATAGAGAAGCAATCAGTGATCCTGCAAACTACACACCCCTCCCTTCAAAGAAAAGATAATTGGAGAAAAAAGTGGTAGGAAGAGAATGGTGTGATAAAGAGAAGAAAATATGGACACACACACACACACACACACACACACACACACACACTGAGAGAATGTTAACCTCTCTGGAGACTGCATGTGGTTTCTCACAATCTTGGGATTTCTATAGGTGCTGGTGGGTGGATAAAGTGGTGATTGCAATCAATCCATTTGGGAACTATATATAGCAGTGTGTGTGAGTGTGTGAGACACACACACATACACACACAAATAACCTCATGTTAATATTAAAAATATCACCCAGTGAACGACAAGGTGATACCTACCATTGAAAAAGATGCATAACTGGTGAAATGTCACAGACAGACTGTGATGTGTCCAATGTCTGTTGCCATGGCAGAGGACTCTACTCTCCCACTGATTGGAGAGCAAGATCTGTGAAGAAGGTAAAAAAACAAACAAATAAACAAAAGTGATAATATCTGTGAAGGAGGTAAAGAAACAAAGAAACGATAAGTGATACGTGGCTGTCTGGTGGTCCTTAATTATCACTAGGAATGCAGGCGTTTTCTACTCCTTAGTGTATGTGTGTGTTTATTTGTCTGTCTGTGCTTGTGTGTGTGTGTGTGTGTGTGTGTGTGTGTGTGTGTGCATGTCTAGCTGGTTTGTCTCTCCATTTGCTTTGTTGTAATCAATTTCAGAAGTAAAAGCATTTCAAAGGATGGAAAAGGATAGAATGTCTGTGTGTGTGCGGATGTGAAAGGCAGTGTGTGTGTGTGTGTGTGTGTGAAAGACAGAGTGTGCAGGTGTGCCTAATCAAAGTGGCCATTACAGGGTACAGACGATTCTCTGTAAAGAGTGTGTTTTAGAGCTTTGGAAAACATGAAGTTGAATTCATTTTGTGTCATTCTGTCTTATTAGCGACTAAAACAACATTTGCCCTCTTTCTCTCTCTCTCTTTCTCTCTCTCCCTCTCTCTCTCTCTCTCCCTCTCTCTCTCTCTCTCTCTCTCTCTCTCTCCCTCTCTCTCTCTCTCTCTCTCCTCTCTCTCTCTCTTCTCTCTCTCTCTCTCTCTCTCTCTCTCTCCCTCTCTCTCTCTCTCTCCCTCCCTCTCTCTCCCTCTCTCTCCCTCTCTCTCCCCTCTCCCTCTCTCTCTCTCTCTCTCTCTCTCTCTCTCTCTCTCTCTCTCTCTCTCTCTCTCTCTCTCTCTCTCTGCCGGAGTGGATGCTGGGAGCGAGTGGGCGGTGCGTTGTGAGTGAGCGTGGTTGTGCTGGCGGCTTTGCCAAAAGCGATTGTCTATCTTTCTATCTTTATTTCTTCTCTTTCTTTGTTTTTTTGCTTTTGTTATTAGTTAGTTTGTTGTTGGTGTAGTTTTTGATTGTTGGTTAAAGATTGTTGGTTAGTTTACGTTCTTTTTTTTGTTGTAACCTGGGCGTCTGTCTCCCTTCCTTGGGAGTATGGCTGGCCCAGGTATGGATCTCGGTTTCCTAACTCGGCGTCATGCTGTTAAAATAGCATCGACTGCCAGTGTAGAGGAGGTTTCTTTGGCTGCCGGATTGATAGTTGGCCATTCTAATATCCTCTCTGCAGCCCGTATGAATAATGCCATAGTGTTATTTCTGAAAACGGTTGATTTAGCGGATGAGTTGATTGAACGCGGGCTAGTGGTTGGTGATGCTTTCATCCATGTTCTTCCCCTCTCAACTCCATCCAAGAAAGTCATTTTGTCAAATGTGCCCCCTTTTATGAATGACGAAGTATTGGAACAAGCCTTGTCTCGTTACGGTAGATTAGTGTCTACTATTAAAAAGATACCGCTTTCAACCAGTTCACCATTACTGAAACACGTAGTGTCCTTTCGGCGTTTTGTCTACATCATTCTTAAAGATAACAGAGATGATCTAGATTTGACCTTGAATGTTAATGTGGACAACTTCAATTACGCTGTTTTTGTAACAACAAGTGGGTTGAAATGTTTCGGCTGTGGTCAAAACGGACATCTTGTCCGTGCCTGCCCCGCGAAACGTACAAATACTGAAACCGGGACAGGTACAGGCCTATCCTCCGCTGGTGAAACGGAGGCTGTCATTGTTGGGACGAGTGCAACGACTATGGAAAGCGTGGCTCAAAAAATGCGGCTGTTTCACATGCTGACATAGCAGGGGGTGCTCCAACCTCAAGTGAAGCCCCGACTGTTGATAAAGTCAGTGGTGGTGTCTCTCTCGAGAGTAATGCAGTGGGCAACGCGGAAGCGGATTGCACAGATAGCTCGCAGAACACAGATTCTGCAGCCATTGATGCACTCGATATTTGTGACGATCCCGTTTTGGAAACGGGTGAAAAATATTTAAAGTACCGTCTCAAAAAAGAAAACAGAAAGCCAAATCAGTGAAAACAAGAAAGGCAAAAAAGGCTGAAGGTCTGGTTGATGTTGCTGCGAGCGCAACGGATGAGAGTGAAAGTGAATTTTCCGATTGTAGCGTTACATGCAGCCTACCGCCGAGTGGCTATACAAGCTGCTCTTACACTGTGGAAGTCATCAGAACTTTTTTAGTAAACACAAAACATGCTAGGAATGTTAGTATTGATGATCATTTCCCTGATGTTGAACAGTTTATAGAAAAAACTAAACAGTTCATGAGTGAGGGCAGTTTTACTGAGCAAGAAGGCTACCGGCTAAAGAAAATGCTGACCAAGCTTAATGTTTTACTGAGCAACGATGCCTAGTTTTTATGCGTTGTATATCCTTGGGTACCTTTTTTCCTTCTTAATGGGTGAAATTTGTGTGGCGTCTCTTAACCTAAACGGAGCTAGGGAGAGGGGTAAAAGGGCTGCCATTTTTGAAACAATGAGACTGAAAAGGGTTCATGTTTTACTAGCCCAGGAAACTCATACTGATCTGTTTAATGCAGCTGATTGGGCAAGGGAATTTGATGGGCTTCCGTTTTAAGTCACAACACATCCACCAGTGGGGGAGTTGCAATACTGTTTTCCAGAAGTTTTACCCCAATCTCCTATGACGTTGAGGAGATTATTAAAGGTAGACTTCTAAAGGTTAGAGCCCTTTTCGAAAATCATTTCTTTGTTTTTATTTGTATTTATGCACCTACTTCAGCCACTGAAAGAATGCTCTTTTTAGATTCGCTAAATGATACTTAAGTAAATGTGATCCTGAGGATGTTTTACTCTTGGGAGGAGACTTCAACTGTACAGAACTTTTATGTGACAGGAACCATGTAGAACCCCATATGCCTTCCCGTAGAAGGCTCATAGAATTAATCATTCCAATGACCTTGTTGATATTTGGAGAATTTCCATCACGGTCAGAGGCAGTACACTTGGTGTCATTCTTTTAATAACTCACTGTCGCAGGCAAGACTCGACAGATTTTATTGTTTTGGGCATCAACTCAGTCTTTTGAAAAGCTGCTCTATTTTACCTGTTGGTTTTTCCGACCATAGTTTGGTTACCTGTTTTGTCTTTCTCAACTCAATTAAACCGAAGAGTGCTTACTGGCATTTTAATAGTAATCTTTTAGTTGATAATCATTTTAGAGAAGTGTTCACTTATTTTTGGACAGATTTTAGGAATACAAGGTCATCATACAAGACTTTGCAGAAGTGGTGGGACTGTGGTAAGACACAAATAAAACAGTTGTGTCAACAGTATACGGCCTATGTCACAAAAGACTTAACTCAGTCTATGAAGAACTTGAGGACGATATAATTGAGCTCCAGCACTTAGTAACCAGAGTGCTGATCAGGACCAATAGAAAATCTCAGGTCTAAGAAAAGTCTTTGGCGGACCTGTTAGGTGTAACAGCACAAGGTACTTTGGTCAGGTCCTGCTTTCAGAGCGTGGAGTTAATAGATGCACCATCAAAATTTTTTTTCAATTTAGAAAAAAAGAACGGTCAAAAAAGATTTACTCATGCTCTTCGTTCTAGTGATAGGCATCTGTTGTCCAATGATGCAGAGATTCGCAGGAGAGCTGTCAGTTTCTACAAGGAGCTGTATCGAAGCGAGGTCTCTCAAGATCAGCCAGTTGGAAGGGCGTTCCTTGAAAACCTACCTCAAGTGTCTGAGGAGGCTAATGCAGGCCTTGGACGGGTTTTAACCCTAGAGGAACTGCAGGGGGCGCTCCAAAGCATGGAATGTGGGAAGGCACCAGGGCTTGATGGCTTACCTGTTGACTTTTATAAGTCTTTTTGGGAGGTAATTGGGGCTGATGTCCTAGCCGTGTAAGAGACAGTCTCACCAGAGGGCAGCTGCCCTGAGCTGTCGGAGAGCTGTGCTCACACTGTTGCCCAAGAAAGGTGACCTGACCGACATAAGATCATGGAGACCTATATCGATCCTCTGCACAGATTATAAATTACTATCCAAAGTTTTGGCAAATAGACTGAGTAAAGTTTTAGATGAGGTGGTCCATCCTGACCAAACCTACTGCGTGCCTGGAAGATAAATTCAGAATAACATTTCCTTTATCAGAGATGTTTTTGATTTAGGTAAGCTGATGGAGTTAGATTTCGGTTTGGTGTCAGTTGACCAAGAAAAAGCCTTTGATAGAGTTGAACACAGCTATCTATGGAATAATCTGGCTGCGTTTGGATTCTGCCAAGAGTTTATTGATAAAATAAGAGTTTTGTATTGTGACATAGAAAGTATACTGAAGGTCAATGGTGGCTTGTGTGCGCCTTTTAAAGTTAAAAGAGGGGTCAGGCAAGGCTGTGCCTTATCAGGCATGCTATATGCCTTAGCCCTGGAACCCCTGTTGGTGAAACTAAGGCAAGAACTACATGGGGTGAAAATTCCTTCTTGTGAAAATGTGTTTAATTTGTCAGCGTTTGCCGATGATGTTGCCGTGTTTGTAAATGGTCAAACTGATATAAACAAAATGCTGAATATTTTGATGATTTTAGAGTGGTTTCCTCTGCCAAGGTTAACTGGTCCAAAAGTGAGGCCATGCTGGTTGGGAAGTGGTCAGATGGTGAACCAATGCTACCAGCTGGGCTAAGCTGGAACAGACATGGTTTTAAATATCTGGGAGTTTCTTAGGGGATGATTATTCATACAGAAAAACTTTGAAGGAGTGTTAGAGCAACTAAAGGGCCGCCTTAGTAAATGGAAGTTTTTAATAAATAAGCTGTCTTTTAAGGGTCGGGTTCTTATTATTAACAATTTGGTGGCATCTACACTCTGGCATCGCTTGGCCTGTGTGGACCCCCCTGCACGTCTACTCTCTCAAGTACAGTCCATTTTGGTCAACTTTTTTTGGGACAGTCTGCACTGGGTGCTGCAGGGTGTTCTTTTTTTGCCAAAGGAGGAAGGCGGACATGGACTTGTTCAAGTAGTTCAAAGCAGAGCAGCAGCTTTCTGGCTGCAGTTCATACAGCAACTCCTCACAGGTCCAATGGACGCCTCTTGGAAATCTGTAGCTTGTGCCATTTTACAGACTTTTAATGGACTTGGTTTTGATCGGACCTTGTTCTGGATGGATCCTAGCAAAATGAATCTCTGCAAGCTCCCTGTGTTTTACCGTAATCTTTTTAAAGTTTGGTCATTATTTATTGTACAGAGAACAAGAAGTTCTTCATTGTTTTGGCTTTTAAGGGAGCCATTAATATGTGGTTCAGTGTTGGACTTGAGTGTTGAAAAGTCTTTTTATGTTTTTTCATATACTTTTATTAATTCTGGAACAACAACTCTGGAAAGTTTACTCAGGCTGGCTGGACCAGATCTTGAGAACAGTGTGGCAGTTACTAATCATCTTGGACTTAGGTCAGTTTGTGTTGTTGGCCATCTCCTTGACAAATGGCGAACCATTCTAGCCGATGTCCTCAAGAAGCTAAATGAGTACCTACAGGGCACATGCAGTCCAGATTGCAATGACCCTTTTCCCAATTTAGTTTTATCTCCTAATTTAGCAGGATGCACCGATTTTAATTTCAAATGTGATAAGCTGCACTTTCTCGGGTTGGAACCAGCGTCTGGTAAATCCCTGTACATTCTCTGTGTTTAATCTTTCAACAAAAAGACACTAGACAAGAGAGTAGACATACCTTGGCGCAGGGTGTTAACTCTGAAAGAAAGTGAGGCCACAGTGGCGCGCACTTTACAAGTCACCATTGACCAAAAAAGTGGGTGATCTACAATGGAGAATTCTGCATGGGGCAATTGCAGTCAATGCCTTTGTTACTGTCTTGAACTGTAATGTGGATCAAGGGTGTCCGTTTTGTGCCACCAAAGAAACTGTATTTCACACTTTTATGGACTGTGTGAGGCTAAAGCCTTTATTTGTTATTTTACAGATGCTATTTCAGAATTTGAATGAAATGTTTTCAGTGGAGACTTTTATTTTGGGTTTTAGATATGTACAGAAGCATCGTTTTAAGTGTCAGTAAATAAACTTCCTGATTGGACAAGCCAAGATGGCAATTTATGTCAGCCGTCGGAACAAAATTGAGCAAAACCTTGATATGAATCTTGTAATGTTTTTTCAATGCTTGTAAGATCAAGAATTTTAATTGATTTTCATTTCTTTAAAACAATGGAAAATCTTGAAGCATTTGAGCAAAGGTGGTGTTCTGACAATGTATTGTGTGTAATTACTGCTGGCAGTTTGCGTTTTGCACCTTTCTTGGGGGACGATAAACCCCATATTTAAGAATCATGCCTAGTCATATCCTGTGAGGAGGCTTTTGTAATTCTGTGTGTTCTGTGAACTGTAATAAATGCCTTTTTAAAATTCAAATTCTCTCTCTCTCTTTCTTTCTTACCTTTCTTTTTCTTACTCTTCGGGGGCCAGTGCATGCTGGTATCATGCTAGAACTTGTAAACCCACTGTACCTCGGTTTGTGTTTTTGTATGTGTATGTATATGTGTGTGTGTGTGTGTGTGTGTGTGTGTGTGTGTGAGGAAGAGAGAGAGAGAGAGAAAGAAAGAGCGAGAGAGAGGATTGGCTCTACACAGCATCCTTGGCAGCCAGAAAGAAGTGGTTGCCATCTTTCCTTAGCAACAAGTGATACTCAAACAAAAAAAAAAAAAGCACACACACGCACACACACACAAATTGACAGCGCCTGTTACTGTGAAATGCTCTCTGTGCAGGGTTATCTTCCACATACACTTCATAATGATGAGACAATGACTCATAAGAACACACTCTCTCTCTCTCACACACACACACACACACACAAAGATACACATACATATACACTACATACACCTATACACAGGGGCGCTGCCAGGGGGAGAGTTAAGATGATTCCAAGGGCCTGGCACTGATAGGGGCATTTTAATATTATAATCAATGTTTGGGTGGCCCAAAATAATTTTCTGTCAAAGGGCTCAAAATATCTAGTGGTGCGGCTGCCTATACACCCACACCTGCTCATAAACCTACTGACAAACACAACACAAGACCAAGCGTACAGACATGCCCAAAGGAATTAGCAGCAGACTTGACAGGTAGAGTTGTTTGTAGAGAGCTGAAGTTGTTTGCTTGACTTATTAGTGTCTGTAAAAGTAGGCTTTTGACTGCACTCACCCTGCAGTGTTGCATTATAAGCCCTTGTTACCAAAAGTGTCATTACTTTCCTTTGCTTCTGTAATGTTAACATTATCACCATTATTATTATTATTATTATTATTATTATTAAATTAAGAACTTTATAAAGTGTTGTACTAGATCAGGTCTTAATGCAAATAGCTTTCTGAATACGTTATAACCCTTTAGGAATGTGGTTATAATGATGTATAGACAGAGGCTAAGACACTAAGGCGTTAGCGTGTTGGGTTTACATCATTATTTGACTAACTGACTTAAACTGGGGCGATGGGGCACAGGTGGTAGAGGTGCCGTCCTTGAGCAAGATACCCTAAATTGGTCCTGGTGACAGGTTGGCACCTTGTATGGCAGCCTCTGCCACCAGTGTGTAAATGCATGTGTGTGAATGGGTGAATGTGAGGCATAGACTGTGAAGCGCTTTGAGTGCTCATAGGAGTAGAAAAGTGCTATATAAAGTATACAGTCCCTTTATCATAACGGTGACATGAACATGACGTGGCACGGCCATGAAAATGTACTGACAAATGTTTATGACTATTGTCATTAAGTGTCATTTGGTTTTGTAATGTCTGACCCCCAAACAGTAACAGTAACACTCTATAACCCTTCATAGAAGGTTATAACGCATTCATAAAGCCTTATAGCTAATGACATTAGTGTTAATAACTGTTTATACATTTTACTGTAGTGACAGTACTCATAAGGAATTATAATGTTACCATATAAGCCTTTACAACATTAAGTCTCACAAAGCCTTATAAAGCTCAATGCATACTCTAAGTAAAGTGAGATGAACACATACTTACTCATGAAAATCAATAAGGCACCATTATAGAGAATAAGTAAAATGGTGTGTGTCCTGGTATGACAAGGCCAAAGAAGCTTACAAGGCTTTGTAACACTTCAAGTTGTAAAGGCTTATATGATAACATTAGTATGCCTTATGAGTGCAGTCATTTGAATGTGCTAATGTCATTAGTTATAAAGCATTATGAAGGCATTTATAATGATTTATGAATATTGCGCTCATAGAAAGTGTTACAGTCAAAAATCAAATGACAGTCACGAACATTGAAAGGTGTTATTAATTTTCATGACACATGTCATATCATGTTTATGACAGGTTCATATCACTCTTATGTTAAAAACGTCCAAGTAAAGTGTACTCTACCCCTACCACTCTATATGCTGCTAGCCACTTTGGACTCAAGCATGTTCCTATCTAGTTCACTTGTGAATGTGAACTTCTGTATGTGTGCTTCAGTAGTATTTGTTTAATACATGAGTTATCTATACATTGCGCTGTGTGCAATCTCGCTTTGATAAATACTGTAGTGCTTAGGGAAAATGTTACTTATTATAAGTATGTAACTTGCTACACTTAGGGTAGGTAAAACGTCAACACCTTACAATACTCCATATTGTCTTGTCTGGCACTTTAATGTTTGTGTAATGGTTAATGTCTCAATTGTCTTAAATGTTCAATGTTCAATGTCTGTCTTTGTCTAAGCATGGGATAGTAAAAAATATAATTTGCTTCCTCGTATGTCTTGTACAGGTGAAGAATTGACAATAAAGCTGACTTGGACTTTGACTTTAAAGTGTGACTGTGCATTGTTTGTAGATAGAGATGTTTATTGAGAACATGAGATGCTTCATGTACTTGTCACCATTAGACGTTCTTAGAGAAAGTGTTTGTAGAGTGTTTGGTGACTTTCTCAGGCCATTTTAAAGAAACCCATTAAGTGAAGACAACTTCCACTTCACGAAACTGCATAGCTGTGTTTCCCCATCTCTTTGTGTCTGCCTCTATCCCTCTATGCCTCACACACACATGCATGCGCACACACACACACACACACACACACACACCACACACACACTAAATTTGTTTACTGTAATGAAACATTCCTCCCCAACTGAGACTCTCCTATTTCCATCTCTCCTCTGCCTTTCTCTAATCCTCTCTTCTTCCTCTTCTCTTTCACGTTCTTTACTCTTCATCTCTCTCTCATCCATCTCTCCAGACTGTTTGGACACAACACATTTTACACACACACACACACACAGACACACACACACACACTCCTCTCACTCTCTCTCTGTCCACATTGTCCATCCAACACATTTACACAAACACAGTAGGGCGCCACTCTCATTTCTCTGTGTATTGTTGTAAACTACGACTTCATTTGGAACTATCGATTACTGGCCTCTTCTACAATAGAGATCAATCCTCAGAGACCACAACATGCTCTGGAGGCACAGCAACGACACAGCACAATCACACACAATCAGTTACAAGACACACACACACGCACGCACGCACACACACACACACACACACACACACACACACATTGCACACAAATATACACACACACACACTCACACAAAAAATTCTATGTCTGTCCCAGCTAAACAACACATCAGCACAGGCACCAATGGCAGATTAATGTTTTGGCATACTGCTGTTCCCTCCCCCATTCTCTCTCTCTCTCTCTCTCCCTATCTCTCTCTCTCTCTCTTTCTCTCTTTCAAATTCATACTCAAAGGTGTTTTATAAACATTACTGTTTGGATACAGTGTTGCTGTAGTTAATAGCGTGACTGTTGGTGTGTGTGTGTGTTGTGTGTGTGTGTGCGTGTATATATATTGTATTTGTGTGCGCAAGTGTCTGTGTGCAGGTGGGAGGCAGGCTAGAGTTCCTTAGGTTCCTTAGGTTCCTTAGGTTCCTTAGCAATGTGACATATTGTGTGACAATACAGCTGAAGGCTTTCACCAAGAACTATGGCTATTGCGTCTCTCTTTCTCTCTCTCTCTCTCTCTCTCCTCTCTTTCTCTCTTTTTCTCTCTCTAAATATTTATTTTTCTTTGGTCTGAGCTTCAATGCAAGATTATGAGAAAGGAGAAGAAAGAAGGCTAGAGGGATTACATCAGAAAAGAGAGAGAGACAGAGAGAGGGAGGGGGGTCGTAGGAGATGAGAGGAATAGAGAATGGTGTGGAGATGGAGAGAACAGAGAAAGAGAGGAGAACAAGTGAATGAGAAGTGAATTGAAAACAGCAGTGAGGAGAGAAGAGAGGAGAAAGAGTAGAGATGACAGCAGCTGAAAGGAAAGGAGAGGTGAGGAGAAGACAGTAAGAGAAAGGGAGAGGGCAGGAGAGGTAAAGACAGAATGAGAAAAGAGGGAGAGGAAAGAAAGGGAAGAATGGTGAGAGGGAAGAGAGGAGGGGAGAGGGAGAAAGATCAGAGTCAATGATAGCTGATGAAAAGGCAGATAGAATGTGTGGATTTAATGAGACACGAGCACAAATTCTCATTTGCAAATTTACGCATATACCCAATGGCCATATATTTAGCTGTTTCAGATCAGCTAGGGGAGTTGTGAGACGCAAGGCACGGAATATAGCTTTCTAAAATGTTATTTCATATAATTCTTCCACCAAGAAATAGTTCTCCTATAGCTGAATGGTTGCTAAGTAACAGACAGATGCAACAACTGTAACTTCTGTGTGGCACAGTAGATAGACCAAACTGTGGCCAATGTAAAGGTTGCTATGGGGTTCTCCACTGATAGAACACTATTCAGCCAGCATATATAGGCATATTCACGCAAACGGCCACATCCATAAGCTAACATATGCTATGGTATGGTATGGTTTGTATGATTTGAATAATTATGGGAAAAGTTCATAATTTGTTCTACAACCAAGAAGAGTGAATGCTCAACTTTGATATAATCATCATTCACATCACACCATCCCATGTCATTGTGTAGGTGTCACGGACGTGACAGTTTAGCATGGAATTGCCATATATCTTTTGATCCCGTGAAGAAAATTGGTCTTTGCATTTATCCGAGTCGTAAATCAGTGGAGCACTCACTGCACAGAGTGAACACACAGTGAGGTGAAGCCACTGGTGGTGATCGGGGGCAGTGAGCGGTTAGGTGCTATGCTCAAGGGCTCTT
>PYXC01002663.1:0-21836 GCA_015244755.2 Tenualosa ilisha
GGGGCACTAAAGCACTGTAGAGCTCCACCAGTTTCTGGGAGTTTTCCAAATCTAATAGTAAATATTTTCTACACAATCTCTCTCTCTCACACACACACACACACACACTCTCTCACACACACACACACACAATGATACGTTTTTCCAGGACTAAAGACATTGTGGAGAGGGCTGGCACATCATCCAAGCTCTCAGCATTGAGCCAGCCCCCCCTGCTCTAGAGGGGGGGACTCTCACAGAAGGTAAGTCAACTCCCATAGCACACACACACACACACACACAACACACACACACACACACACCACACACACACACACACCACACAAACACACACACACACACACACTTTCTGCGATTCTGCTGGTAGATTGACACAGAAACAAGACAAGACACCTTTCTTTTCCACAGCATCCTCCATGGCTGAGGAGGTAGAGGCAGGGACAGACAGACAGACGCTGGTGAGACACACAGGGACACTTAGTTATTCAAATAGAAGAGGAGAGGGGAATTAGAAGCTTTAGATGAGGCTGCTAAGATGAGTAGGAGTAGCCGCTGTGGGAATGTGTGCTGTTCTATTACTGTCATCCACTATGGTGGTGTTGGATGGTGGTGACTGTAAGTATGGTAAGGTGTGTGTGTGTGTGTGTGTGTGTGAGATTGACACCTGTGTTACTCCTGTCAGGCGGAAGTCCAACCCACCTACTGCCTACGAAGTGTCCTTAGCCACATTGGCAATAGTATTGACAAAGGTAAAATACACACACACACACACACACACACACACACACACACACACTCACACACTACAGTAATTTGTATTAGTGTACACATCTTAGAAACATCCAATGTGTCAAGTAAACACACACACACAGACACGGATGACTAGTGTGTGAGGGAACGTGTTGTTTGTAGCGTGTGTGTTGGCTAGTGATGGTTAGAGAACCTGTTCCCGAAGGCCACGTTGCCAGTCTGTGATGCTTTTGACTAAAGTATCTGCTAAACACCAGTCAACTTTACTTTACTTTGACTGACAGTCCTGTTTCCATGGTAACCTCCCCCTCCAGGTCACTACATCAGTGAGAGTAAGGAGGATGGTGGCTCTGGCTCACATATAACGATGAAAAGGTCTCCACCCACCCAGGAGGCCGTACTGAAAGCCAGAGCCACCAGTGCTTACATTTTATTTTATGAGAGAAAGGTATATACACACACACACACACACACACACACACACACAGACACGAACACACACACACACCACACACACACACACACACACCACACCACACACACACACACACACACATACAGGCACGTAAGTGAGAAAGGTACACACATGAACAAACCACACACACTCACTCTGCTCTCCTGCTCCTGTAGTGAGCCTGCAGGCCCTCCCTGCTTGTTTAGGGAGGGGCGGGGTCAAAGGTCAACCAGTATGGCTCTCCCTCTCAGCAGGACAAACACACAACCAGAGATGTCACACATGAAGTAAGTTGACACAATTTCCTGCAACCTTCCTATCTGTGTGTGTGAGTGTGTGTGTGTGTGTAGGTATGTGTGTATGTAGGCTCTAATAGTGTCTCTCTCTCCCTCTTAGACACTGCTGAAGAAACACACACTCCAAGCTGGTCTCCTAAGTGACATCTCCCCAGGGCCAGAACACAACAGATCAGCACATTAATTTGACTGAATAAACTAACAACCCAGTGTTTCACACACTCCTGATTACTGTGGATGTGTGTGTGTGTATGTGTGTGTGTGTATATATGTGTGTGTGTGGGTGTGTGTGTGTGTGTGGATGTGTGTGTGTGTGTGTGTGTGTGTGTGTTGTGTGTGTGTGTGTGTGTGTGTGTGTATGTGTGTGCATATATGTGTGTGTGTGTGTATGTGTGTGTGGTGTGTGTGTGTGTGTGTGTGTGTGTGTGTGTGTGTGTGTGTGTGTGGTGTGTGTGAGTTTGATTCTACCCAGTAGTATATAAGAATGAGAGAACAGTAACAGCAGCAGTGAAAAGGAATGAATAGCATTAACCTCAACTAATGAATCTAATGAAACTTTCCAGAGTCAGTGAACCCATGGCAGAATGTGGCCCAGTGTCCCAGTGAAAGCCCAACAGTGAGCACAGCTGCCTGAGAGCAGTTAGTGCCTGTAGGTGGAACCCAGGAAACAGATCAGTCTGTGGGGGAAACTTGGATTTGCATTGCCAGCCTGAGTGGGTCTGCTAGTCCCAGAATAGAGCAGCACTATCGCCAGATGTTCAGGGGTTTCTCAAGGGGTTTACATGAGGCCAGATTACACACAGTCTCTCCAAGAGTGACTACAGAGTTTATCAGTGTGGAAAGATGATTTGAATCAGCATTTCTGACTTGTAATTATTATTATCATGGTGCAGAATTGGTCACCTTGGTTGACTACATGTGAGGGTGATTATAGAGCGTCACACTGATTTCATCATCATTGTTCTCATGGTGCAGAATCCATCACTTTGGTGATTTAATGTAATCTTCTAATTAATGGTCTTTTTCATCTGACACAGACTTTTATTTTGATAGCTCATCACACTTTGATTTTGTCATACTAGCAGATTCTCAGCTTTCTCAGTGAGTTCTTCAACTCAGTTTCTCTAATTCATTTATATCTAAAATAATAAAAATGCAAAATAGCCTCACATAAACTTCACAAAATTATTTTATTTATAAACACACGAAAGATCAAAAAGCAACAAACATGAACTGGAGCGGGAGGGAAAGGCAGAGTGAGTGTGTGATTGACTGAGTGTGTGTGTGAATGAGTGTGTGTGTGAGAGAGTGAGTGAGTGAGAGAGAAGAGAGAACAGTTCCTATTACAGATGAAAAGTCCCTATCAGACCCACTGGAAATCAGCTAATGACAGACATTAGAGAGGAGACTCTAGGAGCAGTCGGATTTGTTCAGGATCTCAGTGATGGTCTGGGAGCCCTGCTTTGCCTCGCAGCTCACTGGGAGCCCCTGGTTCCACTCCTGGAGAGGGAGGGTCAGGGTGCTGCTCCAGCTGTACAGGCCGTCCTTCTGTGGGCCAAAGACACTGGTGGTCTCCCCGCTCCTGCTGCTCCCCGCTACCTTCCAGCTCAGCGCCCAGTTGGACGGGAAGCCTCCGTTAGCCAGGCACATCACCGTGGCTGAAGACCCGCTGGGGTGCAGGGGGGGCAGGACTGTCAGCTTGGGACTCGTGGCACCTGAGAAGTTAAGAAAGAGAAATAAATAAAGAGGTTGTGTGTCAAAAAGTCATCCATACTGTTTTACACAGAATATCACAGTTTCAACATGACAGCACATGGTGCTACTGATGCCACTGTATGTGCTACACTTGGAGTGTAAAACGGTCAACATGTTTTTATTCAGCGTTTGTAGCCACTATGGCTGAAAACCCAAGGAGGTGCAGACTGATTAAATAGGCTACTTGTGACATGAGTGCACTGGTTCACAAGACACGACTAAGACAGCAAACACAAACAGTGAAAATATTGTGTCTCAATGTCAAAATTCTAATGTGCAAAAACAATCTGATTTTCAGTGGGGATGTTAGAAAAACACCATTACAGCTGCAAAACACATTTAGGGCTAAAATACAAATTCTGTTTCAGAAAGACAGAGCAGTTTAATGTGCAAATTAGTAACATACTAGCCATCTGTCAGTCATTACAAGTCATCTTACACCTCATTCTGCATGAGCTGATTCTACCAACAGTAAACCATTAACAAAGAATTTCTCCAACATAAACTCCTAATTACTGCTTATTTGTAGTAAGTTAGTTGTTGTGTATGAATTATGATCTTAATGTGCTTTAGTAGGAACATTTATTCTCCTTCAGTAATATTCAGAAATGATGGTCCATTCATAGGAACCAAACCCAAAACTACAAGTGCCTAATAGTGTCACAATAAGTCCTAATTACGTCTTTTTGATTGAGAATTACTGCTCCTCTTGTACGACCACCTTATAAGCCCCTTACTGAGCAAAGCATATTTCAGATAATTCATAATTATAACATAAATATAATATTAATATAATGTAAATATATTCATAATTATAATAACATAATTCACTCTAATCTAAAGTGTTACCCTCTGTTCATTTACCCCACCCTATTTTTATACATCAACTGAGCTTCCTTTAGTTTCAGAAAAAATACAATTTAATGTTCATTTCAGATCTTTAAAATACAGCAAACTGTTCCTCTGAGTAAACCCATAGGACTATATAGAGAGCACATATTGATAGAATAATCCAAATATAGGACTGTTTACTTACTTCCAATGTCAAGTTTAGTGCCGCCTCCAAACGTGTACCACAGTGATACAAACACTATCAGTGGCCGTACAAAAACCCTCCACAAGCAACACAAGCAACAAACCTTTCATTTCTCAAAGCCCAGGGGATAAAATATCATTCAGCAAAGATTTGCCACCAATCACTTCACTGAGGGCTAAGATTTACAGAAATGAACTCACTATTTCATATGATTTGCCAAACTCAGAGGCAGGTTCATGACTAATCTACACATCAGGTCACATAAAGCAGCTCAATTAGAATAATGGCATTCTTTTACCTATTTTAAATCTAAGATGGACACCTAGATTTGATTTTATTCTAGTTTATAGTATAGATCTGTATTTTACATTGAAAGATGAAAGCAGCACTTACTTCCAACATCAAGTCTTGTGCCTCCACCAAAAGTCCACCACAGTGATACAGACTCATAGAGACGCTGTACAAAAACCTCTTCGCAGCTCAGTGACTGTGACTGGCAGTGCACCGTACTGTTATAGTGAGGGCAACATGACTTTTAGCACATCTGAAATACAGAATATGAGGATTAAAATGACTTTCTCTCTAAATAGTGAAGTGTAATTCTAGAAAATAAAAACAATATTATTACATCTTTGGAATATAAATGCAGACCAGTATTTTATTGTAGCGTAAAGGAATATCAGAGTTATGTGGAGTAATGCTGTCTGTGGTCTCCAGTGGGAGTGGACATGTTTGAATGTGGTCATTGGTCATGTTTGAATGTGGTCATTTCTGACAGAAGAATCAGATGCTCAGAGAAAAACTGCTTGTAGTTTTCTTGTGAATCTGAAAGCAGACCAGTATTTATAAGTTTGCACAAACACTATCCAACCTTATGAAAAAGACAGTGCCAAAACAAAGACATTTTCCTGTAACTTAGGGAAATAAGTCTGTCTGTAGTCTCTAACGGAGGACATGTTTGAATTTCTGACAGTAGAATCAAATGCTCAAAGTAAACCGGCTGTAGTTTTCACCAGTCCAGGGGTGTTTGTCATGTGACCAGTCTTACTGTCAGCAGATCCCACACTAATCTGTAGGTTAATATTTATTCATATTTTAAATTCATGGTCTACTGTAGACTTGTTTCATTTTTGTTCAATGGTGAGGAACTAAAGGCACCAGTCTGAATGAGGGAACATTTGCATAACCACACAGAACATGTTGCTCTTGAGAGCTTTATATCTCAGAGAGAGGAGGACTGGAACACTGTTACTTTAGACCACAACACTCTGACAAGAATGACAATTCTCATTAAACTCCTCTGGGCACTCCTGTTCTGGGTTACAGGTAAAAAAATAAGCCAATACTTTTTGCTTCATGAAATGTATTATTTTAACATATCAAAAATAAGTTTATGTCATTGATTAATTAAATATTTGAAATATTTCAGAGTGCAGGGGCCAGATCAGTGTGACTCAGACTCCAGCAATGGAAGCTGTTGCTGTGGGACAAACCATCAAACTCAACTGCAGAACCAGCAGCCCCATCTCAGGCTGTAGCAACTGTGTCTCCTGGTATCTCCAGAAGACTGGAGAAGCTCCTAAACTTTTAATATATGGCATCAGCTCACGCTTTGGTTCAACTCCAAGTCGATTTGTAGGTGGAGGATCTAATTATGGGAGTGACTTCAGTCTGACCATCAGTAATGTCCAGGCTGAGGATGCAGGAGTTTACTACTGTCTGAGTTTACATCTCAGCAGTAACTGGGTGTTCACACAGTGCTAAAGCGCTGTACAAAAACCTCCTCCCTCAGTCAGGCTCCACATGACTGCACTGCTGCTGCTGGAGCTCACTGCAGGTGCTACAGAGGGAGGTACTGCTTCAGATTATTGTTTTACATCAGTACTGCATCTGTTACACATTATTCAGATCCCTGTGTGTGTGTTAGATGCTACATCACTGTTTTGTTGACCACTCTGGCAAACCTGTAAATGCTGCTGGTTGATATATGATCCTGCTACATGTAAGATAGTGGTGGTGATGCAAATACAATCCCATCTGAGAGGGTTGCCAGATCTGCCCAAACTTTTCCCAGTCAGGCATCACTAATCACTGCATGAGTGTAACAGGTACTCAGGGGGGAGGACCTGCTGAGGGGAGGCCTGTAGCAGCCTCTCTAAGGTGTGGCAGCTGATGCCCAAATGCACTGATCATCTCTAATCACTGCCTCACTGTAACAGGCACACAGGGGGGAGGTGTTAAGGTGTGGCAGCTGATGCCCAAATGCACTGATCCTATGGGTTTGATCATGGAATCAGTCATGATTGCAGACAAATATGAAGCCAATCAGCAGCTCCCATAACAGGAGTCTCCTGCTGCTTGCTGCCCAGTAGGGGCACTGAGGGAAGATGGAGGAGCTTCAGCACCACGGACAGCAGCAGTGGACTGAGTGCAGCTGGGGGAGAGGGGGGCACTGGGGGTCACTGTAGGTCACAGAGACACTCCAATCACACGAGTGTTAATATGAGAGCAGCCATCAGTCCTCCACAGCAGCCTCTGGTCTGTGCCTTCAGTTGCACCTCTTTAGGGCCAGGGGTTCCACTCTAGAAAATGTCATTGGCCGGCTTCCATTATTATCTTTGTAAACACACACACACACAGGCACACACACGCACACACACACACACACACACACACACACACACACACACAAACCCCATATCCACCTGCAGTGAGCTCCAGCAGCAGCAGTGCAGTCATGTGGAGCCTGACTGAGGGAGGAGGTTTTAGTACGGCGCTTTAGCACTGTGTGAACACATCCTTACTGCTGATATAGTGGTAACTCTGACAGTAGTAAACTCCTGCATCCTCAGCCTGGACATTACTGATGGTCAGAGTGAAGTCACTGCCAGATCCACTGCCACTGAATCTGGATGGAGTCCCAGACTGAAGTGTCTTGGCATAATAGATCAGGAGTTTAGGAGCTGCTCCAGGTCTCTGTTGGTACCAGCTGAGATGTTGATTTGAACTGTAAATGTACACATCACTGCTGGTTTTACAGCTGATGGATACAGTTTGTCCTGGAGGAACAGCTTTGACTGTTGGAGTCTGAGTCACACTGATCTGTCCTTCACATTCTGGAACACAAATAAACAACATCAACATTAAAGCAACAGTAATCCTCCATCAATCCCCCCTCTCTTTGTCCTCACGTGTCTTTCAAACAGTCTTCCTAATGTGCTGATCCTGGCCTGCTGTAGTCTGTCCATCAGCCCTACCTTGGCAGTAAAGAGTGAGTGTCCAGATGAGGATGAGAGCTAAAGGCATCTTGTTGTCCATTCAGATGTGACAGGCTGAACTCACACATGTGCACTACTGAGGCTGCAGTATAAGCAGTCTGTACTGACTTATGCAAATCAACATCTGTGAGCCAATGCACTACTATCTGGAAGTGCACACAGAATGGACCAACTGTCATGGAACTAAAACACCTGTATCATCTAGCAGATGCAGCATGTTTGAGAGGAATTAGCACTCAATGGCACTTTCAGATTTACTCAGTTTTAAAAGTCAATGTCTCTGACAGAGGTTATAACAATGATGCTCTTTGTTCTACAGGGTCATGTTCCTCTGTAGAACAGTGGAAGCGGTTCCACAGGGAGGATCAGTCACTCTGAGCTGTAAAACCAGCAGGGATGTGTATGATTCAGGAAAATCAAACCTTGATTTATACTGGTACCAACAGAAACCTGGAGCAGTTGCTAAACTCGTAATCCCTCAGTGGACCTCACAGAGACTTCACTCTGACCATCAGTGAAGTCCAGGTTACTACTGTCAGAGTGCACACTATCTCAACAGTAAAGCTAAAGTGCTGTACAAACACCTCCTCCCTCAGTCAGGCTCCACATGACTGCACTGCTGCTGCTATAGCTGACTGCAGGTGATCTGAGATGAGAGGCATTTGAACTTGTTCAGTCTTGTTCGTTCATAAACAATGGACAGACAGTTTCACTGGGATAAATATGAACACATTTTTTGGGAAAAATTTAACAGTCATGCAAATGAATTTGAGAAATGCTTGACCCTTTTGCTTTCCTGAATATTCATTCAAATTTGCTCAACAGTTAATGCATTCCTCAAAATAATGCATGCAAACTGAAAAAATCTAGTAGATTACGTGCAAAAGCATGTAACTCGCTTTGTGTGTCAAAAGCAAATATTTAAAGCAGACTATCACTGCAACCAGAGTGAATTTGTGTCGGGAATTTTGTAGAAAGAAGTAATATATGATGTGTGTATACAGAAAGAGGATAGAGCATGCAGCAGAGTGTTGTGCTTTAAAAAGAAAGTGTAAATGCCAGCAAGAGAGCTGTATGCAGACTGGTAGGCTCCTTTCTGAAAACTGTGTTGAAACCATGTTTAGAGCCTCATCGTAAAAGGACAGAGACTGAGGCCGTGTGTAGGATTGGCTCTGTGCCAGCTACATCATCTACTAGCCAACTCTATAGAGTACAAATACAGACACATTGTCTTTACACATTAAGGCAGTGGCTCAAGTGTCTCTGATAGTTCTGCTGACTTCAATATGCTGAATTGTTGGATGCAACATGACCTCTGCGCAACGTTCCAGGAAGGTTCCCACATGGTTTCATATCAGGAATACCAAAAAATAACCAAGTGGGAACATTATGTGTACTATTCAACCATGATACAGGTTAACTTTAATGTTTTTGGTACCTAAAATGTTAAGAAAATGTTTGAGTGTGACAACCTACATCAAACATTCTTTGAAGTTAGACACAAGTTTTACAGGAAATCTTAAAATAACTATAGGAGATGACGACGATGATGAGAATAATGACTTCAGGCTCATATATGAACGTTTACTACTGGGTTACCTTACCCAGGTTTATTGATCCAGGGCAAGTTACCTTACCCAGGTTTACCACCTAGCCACCTTCTTGCAGCATCCCCCAGGCCTGAGACCTATCAGGTCTCACAGTCTTCCCACAAGATAGCATTTGGTCTAGTCGTCATTTACGGCAGTTCACAGAGTGGATACGTCAACAGGAACATTTGTCTACAGGAAAACAAGCAGTAAGTACAGAATCAATTTATTTGCAATATTTTTAATAACATCATTCCTCAGATAAAAATGCAATGTTACAGGAATATACATCATAGATTAAGATTAAAACTTGCTTTCAAGAACCATACAGCCTAAATAGAGATTTTTCCTTTTTTGTTTATTGATAGCGTGCGTAACAAGCAAGGCAGACTCCGACTCTGCCACCACAGACAGACTTACGTGTACAGACGCAGACTGTACAGAATGTATTTACAAATTCAACTTTTTCTTTACATATTTTTTTTTTTCATTTCACTTTTTTTTGAAAATAGGAAAGTCAAACGCACATCATGCAGAGGTGCCCACGAGAGGTGTGTGCGACCGGGTGTAGGGTGAGGGGTCAAAGTTAAGAGGTCACTGCTCTGAAGTGACCTTCAGGGGATGGGGTCAGTGACTGAGCTGGTCATCAGCATTAATCTCACAGGGTTCTGTTTCCATAGCTACAGCCTAAGTCAACATCAGTGTGTGTCTTGCCCTATACTGCCCCCTGTCTATGGGCAAAGAGTACAACACACACCAAGTTACACAAACTAATTTGTGAAGTGCTGTATGAGTCCGTAATGTGTGTGTGTGTGTTTGTGTGGACACTGGATACGTGAAAATGGAAAAATCCATTTGACTCTTTCTATGAGTGACCACTTATGATGTGATATTTATTGAAATCACTAGAGATGGTGCAAGACCTCTTCGTGTGAAAAAAAAATCTGTATTTACCAGTAAGGTAAATTTACCAGTCAGGGAAAAAGAGTCTTTTTTCACAACATAAAGAAATTATATCATTAAATCGCTTTTTTTTTTTCCACTGCTGCTGTCCGTGGTGCTGAAGCTCCTCCATCTTCCCTTCCTTCTTACAAACACTTTGTCTGTCTTTCTGAAACAAATCCAATCTTAAACTGAGCTCTCATATTTCTTTTTCAGTGTCCTGGACAATTACGCTGTGATAAAAAATGTCCACTTCACCATGTGAATTACTTACAGCTTTCAGCACCTGCAGTGAGCCCCAGCAGCAGCAGTGCAGTCATGTGGAGCCTGACTGAGGGTGGGGAGTTTTGTACAGCGCTTTAGCACTGTGTGAACATCCAGTTACTATTGGCATAGTGTACACTCTGACAGTAGTAAACTCCTGCATCCTCAGCCTGGACATTACTGATGGTCAGAGTGAAGTCACTGTGAGTTCCACCGCCACTGAATCTGGATGGAGTCCCAGACTGAAGTGTTTTAGCATTATAGATCAGGAGTTTAGGAGCTGCTCCAGGTTTCTGTTGGTGCCAGGCTAATCGAGGGGTTGATGACCCAGCATCATACACATCATTGCTGGTTTTACAGCTCAGAGTGACTGATCCTCCCTGTTGAACAACTTCCACTGCAGGAGTCTGAGTCACACTGACCTGTCCATAGGACTCTGTAGAGAAGGCAGAATTCAGAGAAATATTACACACACACACACACACACAATCACAAACACACACACACACACATACACAATCACAAACACACACACAGACAAACACACTCTGTACTGATATTAAATGTAATGAATAAAAGAATCTCACTTTGAGAGCAGAGGCCAAGTGTCCAGAGGAGCATGTAGATGAAAGTCATTGTTGAGTTCTCCACTGTGAGAATCAGCTCTTAATCATGAAGTGGGGAACTCACAGGGCTCTAAATAAAACCAGCACTGGGCCACTCATGCAAACTGAACTGAGACGTTTATGTAAATGACGTGAGGAACAGACTCATTACACACTGCTGAGTTTTACAGGTGAATATAAAACACAAATGAATCTACATCACAAACAACAAAACATCTGGACCTCTCACCGTATGATGTGGAGGATGCTACTCTCACTGTTCTAGATCACATCTGGACCTCTTACAGTTTGCCAAACCTAGCCAGCCCAGATGTGGAGGATGCTACTCTCACTGCTCTAGATCACATCTGGACCTCTTACAGTTTGCCAAACCTAGCCAGCCCAGATGTGGAGGATACTACTCTCACTGCTCTGGATCAAACACATCTGGGCATCTAGAGAGGTTCTTCTTTGTCATTATTCCATAACCTCTCAGCACTTGATGTTTGCTTAAAGGAACACAACTATATTTTGGGAAATCAGGTGATTTGCCATCTCACCTAGAGTTTGACAACTGAGTTGACCTTTCTTGTGTCCATGCAGACCTTGTCTCACTCTGACTCTACTGCTTTAGCTTAGCATAGCTAATTCCATTAGACATGTTTTATCTACACAAGTGTCAACTTTTAAATAGGAAAAATATCGGACTTCTGTGGTCACATTTGGGAGTTATATGAATGGATCCCAAATGGGACTTGAATGGTGAATGAACGAAAGAAGGAAGGTAATAATTGTCTAACATTAGGGAAGATGGCAAGTGAGTTAATTTGCCAAAACACTGGTGTGTTCCTTTAAGAGCCATCAGCACTTTAGTCTACATGCTGTTCTGGAGGGATATTTGCATACGGATGTTGATTTGATTTGCATGACTGGATGGCAGCTGTAGTTGGGGATGAGTATATCAGTGTGTGTTTAACATGCTTTAGAGGGACTGAGAGACTGTCATCATTTTAATCTAGAGAAATCACCACAACACAACAATGACTCCCATCTTCATGTTCTTCTGGATGTGTGTCCTCTGCTTTAAAGGTGAGAAAATGACTAAATTCTCTCTAGGTTGGGATGTTTTTTTGTTTGTTTGTTTGCGTGTGTGTGTGTGTTTGAACGAGGTTTTAAAGAAGATGCTCTTTGTTCTACAGAGTCCTATGGACAGGTCAGTGTGACTCAGACTCCTGCAGTGGAAGTTGTTCAACAGGGAGGATCAGTCACTCTGAACTGTAAAACCAGCAGTGATGTGTATGATGCTGGGTCGTCAACCCCTCGATTAGCCTGGTATCAACAGAAACCTGGAGCAGCTCCTAAACTCCTGATCTATTATGCTAAAACTCTTCAGTCTGGGACTCCATCCAGATTCAGTGGCAGTGGAACTCACAGTGACTTCACTCTGACCATCAGTAATGTCCAGGCTGAGGATGCAGGAGTTTACTACTGTCAGAGTTACCACTATATCAGCAGTAAGGATGTGTTCACACAGTGCTAAAGTGCCGTACAAAAACCTCCTCCCTCAGTCAGGCTCCACATGACTGCACTGCTGCTGCTGGAGCTCACTGCAGGTGCTACAGAGGGAGGTACTGCTTCAGATTATTGTTTTACATCAGTACTGCATCTGTGTTACACATTATTCAGATCCCTGTGTGTGTGTTAGATGCTACATCACTGTTTTGTTGACCACTCTGGCAAGCCTGTAAATGCTGCTGGTTGATATATGATCCTGCTACATGTAAGAGAGTGGTGGTGATGCAAATACAATCCCATCTGAGAAGGTTGCCAGATCTGCCCAACCTTTTCCCAGTCAGGCATCACTAATCACTGCATGAGTGTAACAGGTACTCAGGGGGGAGGACCTGCTGAGGGGAGGCCTGTAGCAGCCTCTCTAAGGTGTGGCAGCTGATGCCCAAATGCACTGATCATCTCTAATCACTGCCTCACTGTAACAGGTACACAGGGGGGAGGTGTTAAGGTGTGGCAGCTGATGCCCAAATGCACTGATCCTATGGGTTTGATCATGGAATCAGTCATGATTACAGACAAATATGAAGCCAATCAGCAGCTCCCATAACAGGAGTCTCCTGCTGCTTGCTGCCCAGTAGGGGCACTGAGGGAAGATGGAGGAGCTTCAGCACCACGAACAGCAGCAGTGGACTGAGGGCAGCTGGGGGAGAGGGGGGCACTGGGGGTCACTGTAGGTCACAGAGACACTCCAATCACACGAGTGTTAATATGAGAGCAGCCATCAGTCCTCCACAACAGCCTCTGGTCTGTGCCTTCAGTTGCACCTCTTTAGGGCCAGGGGTTCCTCTCTAGAAAATGTCATTGGCCGGCTTCCATTATGATCTTTGTAAACACACACACACACAGGCACACACACACACACACACACACACACACACACACACACACACACACACACACAAACTTTTCTCTCCCCCTATGTCCACCTGCAGTGAGCTCCAGCAGCAGCAGTGCAGTCATGTGGAGCCTGACTGAGGGAGGAGGTTTTTGTACGGCGCTTTAGCACTGTGTGAACACCCAGTTACTATTGGGATAGTGTAAACTCTGACAGTAGTAAACTCCTGCATCCTCAGCCTGGACATTACTGATGGTCAGAGTGAAGTCACTGCCAGATCCACTGCCACTGAATCTGGATGGAGTCCCAGACTGAAGTGTCTTGGCATAATAGATCAGGAGTTTAGGAGCTGCTCCAGGTCTCTGTTGGTACCAGCTGAGATATTGATTTGAACTGTAAATGTACACATCACTGCTGGTTTTACAGCTGATGGATACAGTTTGTCCTGGAGGAACAGCTTTGACTGTTGGAGTCTGAGTCACACTGATCTGTCCTTCACATTCTGGAACACAAATAAACAACATCAACATTAAAGCAACAGTAATCCTCCATCAATCCCCCCTCTCTTTGTCCTCACGTGTCTTTCAAACAGTCTTCCTAATGTGCTGATCCTGGCCTGCTGTAGTCTGTCCATCAGCCCTACCTTGGCAGTAAAGAGTGAGTGTCCAGATGAGGATGAGAGCTAAAGGCATCTTGTTGTCCATTCAGATGTGACAGGCTGAACTCACACATGTGCACTACTGAGGCTGCAGTATAAGCAGTCTGTACTGACTTATGCAAATCAACATCTGTGAGCCAATGCACTACTATCTGGAAGTGCACACAGAATGGACCAACTGTCATGGAACTAAAGCACCTGTATCATCTAGCAGATGCAGCATGTTTGAGAGGAATTAGCACTCAATGGCACTTTCAGATTTACTCAGTTTTAAAAGTCAATGTCTCTGACAGAGGTTATAACAATGATGCTCTTTGTTCTACAGGGTCATGTTCCTCTGTAGAACAGTGGAAGCGGTTCCACAGGGAGGATCAGTCACTCTGAGCTGTAAAACCAGCAGGGATGTGTATGATTCAGGGAAATCAAACCTTGATTTATACTGGTACCAACAGAAACCTGGAGCAGTTGCTAAACTCGTAATCCCTCAGTGGACCTCACAGAGACTTCACTCTGACCATCAGTGAAGTCCAGGTTACTACTGTCAGAGTGCACACTATCTCAACAGTAAAGCTAAAGTGCTGTACAAACACCTCCTCCCTCAGTCAGGCTCCACATGACTGCACTGCTGCTGCTATAGCTGACTGCAGGTGATCTGAGATGAGAGGCATTTGAACTTGTTCAGTCTTGTTCGTTCATAAACAATGGACAGACAGTTTCACTGGGATAAATATGAACACATTTTTTGAGAAAAATTTAACAGTCATGCAAGTGAATTTGAGAAATGTTTGACCCTTTTGCTTTCCTGAATATTGATTCAAATTTGCTCAACAGTTAATGCATTCCTCAAAATAATGCATGCAAACTGAAAAAATCTAGTAGATTACGTGCAAAAGCATGTAACTCGCTTTGTGTGTCAAAAGCAAATATTTAAAGCAGACTATCACTGCTACCAGAGTGAATTTGTGTCGGGAATTTTGTAGAAACAAGTAATATATGATGTGTGTATACAGAAAGAGGATAGAGCATGCAGCAGAGTGTTGTGCTATAAAAAGAAAGTGTAAATGCCAGCAAGAGAGCTGTATGCAGACTGGTAGGCTCCTTTCTGAAAACTGTGTTGAAACCATGTTTAGAGCCTCATCGTAAAAGGACAGAGACTGAGGCCGTGTGTAGGATTGGCTCTGTGCCAGCTACATCATCTACTAGCCAACTCTATAGAGTACAAATACAGACACATTGTCTTTACACATTAAGGCAGTGGCTCAAGTGTCTCTGATAGTTCTGCTGACTTCAATATGCTGAATTGTTGGATGCAACATGACCTCTGCGCAACGTTCCAGGAAGGTTCCCACATGGTTTCATATCAGGAATACCAAAAAATAACCAAGTGGGAACATTATGTGTACTATTCAACCATGATACAGGTTAACTTTAATGTTTTTGGTACCTAAAATGTTAAGAAAATGTTTGAGTGTGACAACCTACATCAAACATTCTTTGAAGTTAGACACAAGTTTTACAGGAAATCTTAAAACAACTATAGGAGATGACAACGATGATGAGAATGAAGACTTCAGGCTCATATATGAACGTTTACTACTGGGTTACCTTACCCAGGTTTATTGATCCAGGGCAAGTTAGCTTACCCAGGTTTGCCACCTAGCCACCTTCTTGCAGCATCCCCCAGGCCTGAGACCTATCAGGTCTCACAGTCTTCCCACAAGATAGCATTTGGTCTAGTCGTCATTTATGGCAGTTCACAGAGTGGATAAGTCAACAAGAACATTTGTCTACAGGAAAACAAGCAGTAAGTACAGAATCAATTTATTTGCAGTATTTTTAATAACATCATTGGTCAGATAAAATTGCAATGTTACAGGAATATACATCATAGATTAAGATTAAAACTTGCTTTCAAGAACCATACAGCCTAAATAGAGATTTTTCCTTTTTTGTTTATTAATAGCGTGCGTAATAAGCAAGGCAGACTCCGACTCTGCCACCACGGACAGACTTACGTGTACAGACCCAGACTGTACAGAATGTATTTACAAATTCAACTTTTTCTTTAGATATTTTTTTTTTTCATTTCACTTTTTTTTGAAAATAGAAAATTGAAAATAGAAAAGTGATTGAATACTTTGATTCCTTCATTATATCTCTTTCCCTTTTTAAAATCTTTAATGAAAGAATGAAAATAAACAGACCCCCCCCCCTTTAACTCCCCAGACTGTTTGGGAAAGTCCAGCACACATCATGCAGAGGTGCCTATGAGAGGTGTGTGCGACTGGGTGTGGGGTGAGGGGTCAAAGTTAAGAGGTCACTGCTCTGAAGTGACCTTCAGGGGATTGGGTCAGTGATTGAGCTGGTCATTAGCATTAATCTCACAGGGTTCTGTTTCCATAGCTACAGCCTAAGTCAACATCAGTGTGTGTCTTGCCCTATACTGCCCCCTGTCTATGGGCAAAGAGTACAACACACACCAAGTTACACAAACTAATTTGTGAAGTGCTGTATGTGTCTGTAATGTGTGTGTGTGTGTGTTTGTGTGGACACTGGATATGTGAAAATTGAAAAATCCATTTGACTTTTTCTATGAGTGACCACTTATGATGTGATATTTATTGAAATCACTAGAGATGGTGCAAGACCACTTCTTGTGAAAAAAAAATTTGTATTTACCAGTAAGGTAAATTTACCAGTCAGGGAAATAGAGTCTTTTTTTCACAATGTAAAGCAATTAAATCATCAGTCAGTTTTTTTTTTTTCACTGCTGCTGTCCGTGGTGCTGAAGCTCCTCCATCTTCCCTTCCTTCTTACAAACACTTTGTCTGTCTTTCTGAAACAAATCCAGTCTTAAACTGAGCTCTCATATTTCTTTTTCAGTGTCCTGTACAATTACGCTGTGATAAAAAATGTCCACTTCACCATGTGAATTACTTGCAGCTTTCAGCACCTGCAGTGAGCTCCAGCAGCAGCAGTGCAGTCATGTGGAGCCTGACTGAGGGAGGAGGTTTTTGTACGGCGCTTTAGCACTGTGTGAACACCCAGTTACTATTGGGATAGTGTACACTCTGACAGTAGTAAACTCCTGCATCCTCAGCCTGGACATTACTGATGGTCAGAGTGAAGTCACTGTGAGTTCCACTGCCACTGAATCTGGATGGAATCCCAGACTGAAGAGTTTTAGCATAATAGATCAGGAGTTTAGGAGCTGCTCCAGGTTTCTGTTGGTACCAGGCTACTCGAGGAGATGATGTCCCTGCATCATACACATCACTGCTGGTTTTACAGCTCAGAGTGACTGATCCTCCCTGTTGAACAGCTTCCACTGCAGGAGTCTAAGTCACACTGACCTGTCCATAGGACTCTGTGGAGAAGATAGGCAGAATTCAGAGAAATATTACACACACACACACACACAATCACAAACACACACCACACACACACACACACACACACACACACACACACATACACAATCACAAATACACAAACACACAAACACACTGTGTATTGATATTAAATGTAATGAATAAAGAATCTCACTTTGAGAGCAGAGGCCAAGTGTCCAGAGGAGCATGTAGATGAAAGTCATTGTTGAGTTCTCCACTGTGAGAATCAGCTCTTAATCATGAAGTGGGGAACTCACAGGGCTCTAAATAAAACCAGCACTGGGCTACTCATGCAAACTGAAATAAAGACGTCACACATGTATGGAAATTATGTTCTTCTCCTGACAGAAACAGACTCATTACACACTGCTGAGTTTTACAGGTGAATATAAAACACAAATTAATCTACATCACAAACAACAAAACATCTGGACCTCTCACCGTTTGATGTGGAGGATGCTACTCTCACTGTTCTAGATCACATCTGGACCTCTTACAGTTTGCCAAACCTAGCCAGCCCAGATGTGGAGGATGCTACTCTCACTGTTCTGGATCAAACACATCTGGGCATCTAGAGAGGTTCTTCTTTGTCATTATTCCATAACCTCTCAGCACTTGATGTTTGCTTAAAGGAACACAACTATATTTTGGGAAATCAGGTGATTTGCCATCTCACCTGGAGTTTGACAACTGAGTTGACCTTTCTGTGTCCATGCAGACCTTGTCTCACTCTGACTCTACTGCTTTAGCTTAGCATAGCTAATTCCATTGAATCCTTGGGATCTATCTGTATAACTAATTTCTATTTCTCTTAGTACATGTTTTATCTACACAAGTGTCAACTTTTAAATAGGAAAAATATCGGACTTCTGTGGTCACATTTGGGAGTTATATGAATGGATCCCAAATGGGACTTGAATGGTGAATGAATGAAAGAAGGAAGGTAATAATTGTCTAACATTAGGGAAGATGGCAACTGACTTGCCAAAACACTGGTGTGTTCCTTAAGAGCCATCAGCACTTTAGTCTACATGCTGTTCTGGAGGAATATTTGCATACGGATGTTGATTTGATTTGCATGACTGGATGGCAGCTGTAGTTGGGGATGAGTATATCAGTGTGTGTTTAACATGCTTTAGAGGGACTGAGACCCTGTCATCATTCTAATCTAGAGAAATCACCACAACACAACAATGACTCCCATCTTCATGTTCTTCTGGATGTGTGTCCTCTGCTTTAAAGGTGAGAAATGACTAAATTCTCTCTAGGTTGGGATGTTTTTTTGTTTGTTTGTTTGCGTGTGTGTGTGTGTTTGAATGAGGTTTTAAAGAAGATGCTCTTTGTTCTACAGAGTCTATGGACAGGTCAGTGTGACTCAGACTCCTGCAGTGGAAGTTGTTCAACAGGGAGGATCAGTCACTCTGAGCTGTAAAACCAGCAGTGATGTGTATGATGCTGGGTCGTCAACCCCTCGATTAGCCTGGTACCAACAGAAACCTGGAGCAGCTCCTAAACTCCTGATCTATAATGCTAAACACTTCAGTCTGGACTCCATCCAGATTCAGTGGCAGTGGAACTCACAGTGACTTCACTCTGACCATCAGTAATGTCCAGGCTGAGGATGCAGGAGTTTACTACTGTCAGAGTTTCCACTATCCAATAGTAAATATGTGTTCACACAGTGCTAAAGCGCCGTACAAAAACCTCCTCCCTCAGTCAGGCTCCACATGACTGCACTGCTGCTGCTGGAGCTCACTGCAGGTGCTACAGAGGGAGGTACTGCATCAGATTATTGTTTTCATCAGTACTGCATCTGTGTTACACATTATTCAGATCCCTGTGTGTGTGTTAGATGCTACATCACTGTTTTGTTGACCACTCTGGCCAACCTTCAGATCAGAGGTGTTTAACTCATTTTTACCACGGGCCACATGAGCATCATGCTTTTCCTCAGAGGGCGCCATATCTTGTCTACATGCGTGACCACAAACTGTTGGGTAAAGATTGCATATTTCCTTGTGTTTCTGACCATCAGCAGGACAGTCCTAATGTGTGTGTGTCCTGTGTTCTGACTTCCTCACCTCATGATGTCGTCTTCCTGTCCTGTCGTGGGCAGTTCCATGATGCACCTCATAGTTGAGTCCAATAGAGACATGCTGTGCATGTGGAGCTGCCAGTATTGTGATGTGGAAACACAAGAACTATTTTGTGCATCGTTAAAACTGTTTTAAAGGAGGCCATGTAGCTCCAATTCTTGTCAAGCTTTTTGAATTGGGCTGCATGCAATGATGTGAAGGGCCTGATCCGCCCCCAGGCCTTATGATTGACACCCCTGCTTGAGATGCTGCTGGCTGAGATATAATCCTGTTTCATATGAAATAGTGTGGTGATGCAAATACAGTCCTTCTGTCCAATCTGAGAGGGTTGCCAGATCTGCCCAACCTTTTCCCAGTCAGGCATCACTAATCACTGCATGAGTGTAACAGGTACTCAGGGGGGAGGTGTTAAGGTGTGGCAGCTGATGCCCAAAGGCACTGATCCTATGGGTTTGATCATGGAATCAGTCATGATTACAGACACATATGAAGACTCAGAGCCTAATCAGCAGCTCCCATAACCAGGAGTCTCCTGCTGCTTGCTGCCCAGTAGGGCCACTGAGGGAAGATGGAGGAGCTTCAGCACCACGGACAGCAGTCATCACTCCTCCATCGCAGCCTCTGGTCTGTGTCCCAAACCTTGTTCTGCTGATAAAGCTGAACCACACAACAGCCCTTCAGCTGCACCTCTTTATGGCCAGGGGCTCCTCAGTGTCATTGGCTGACTTCCATTATAATCTTTGTGAACACACACACACACACACAAACCTTTCTCACCGCCCATCTCCACCTGCAGTGAGCTCCAGCAGCAGCAGACTGAGGGAGGAGGTTTTTGTATTGTCTATTAGCACTGTGTGAACACAACACCACTGTCATGGTGACTCTGAGTAAACTACTAAATCCTCAGCCTGGACATTAGTAATGGTAAGAGTGAAGTTACTGCCAGATCACTACCTCCTTTAATCAGAAGCAGCTTCTCCAGACTGCTGCTTGTGCCAGAACATGCACTGATCACCTGAGTAGGAACAACTAGTAGTCACATCATTGCAGCTTTTACAGTTAATGGACACAGCCCCATCTTGGCAGTAAAGACTGACTGTCAAGTCAAGTCAAGTCAAGTCAAGTGGGTTTTACTCTATTTCAGCCATGTTCACTGTATACAGTGAGAAAAAACAACGTTTCACCATGGAGTCAATGGTGCCACATTAACATACAGGCTACATTTAGTGCACTTAGGCCACATTTAGTGCAATTAGGCTACATTTAGTGCACTTAGGCCACATTTAGTGCAATTAGGCTACATTTAGTGCACTTAGGCCACATTTAGTGCAATTAGGCTACATTTAGTGCAGTTAGGCCACATTTAGTGCACTTAGGCTACATTTAGTGCACTTAGGCTACATTTGGTGCACACACATTATAAATATACACAAAGTGCATCAGACATCAAACACTTGGACAGGGCATAAGTAGACCTGTAACAGAGCACTGATTGTCTGTAGATAGATTCACAGTGGAGTGGAGGTAGAATATAGTGTTTAGCAGCATAGAAAGTCTAGGTGTGCATTCATTTAGTGTAAATAAACATGTCATGTTTTGTTGCTCAACAGTCTGACTGCTTGAGGGAAGAAGCTCTTCTTCAGTTATACTGTGGTACCAATTCCCTGATGGCATTGAGTTTTTAAGAATGTTCATGGCTTAGCGCAGACAGTGGGTGTTGTACATGTCAGTGAGCGAGGGAAGAGAGGTCCCTGTGATCTTTTCAGCCGTCCTCATAGTCCTCTGCAGGGCCTTTCTTTCTGCAGCAGCAGAGTTACCAAACCACGCTGTGATGCACTGCTGAGGATGTTCTCAATAGTCCCCCTGTAGAAGGTTGTCAGGATGAGGGGGGGGGGGGGTGAGCCTTCCACAGCTTCCATACGAAATAGAGGCGTTGCTGGGCTTTCTTTGTAATGTGTGTGGTGTTCTTGGTCCAGTGAGGATGTTTGTGATGTGTACGCTCAGAAACTTTGTGTCCTGAATAGTCTCAACTGGAAGGTTGTTAATGGACAGTGGAGTGTGTTTCTCTGAAGGTCTTCTGAAATCAATGATCAGTTCTTTTGTTTTGTCCACAGTGAGGACAGGTTGTTGTGAGTGCACCAGTTCTGTACATCTGTACAGGTCCTCATTGTCTCTGCTTATCAACCCACCACAGTTGTGTCATCAGCAAATTTGATGATGTGGTTTGTGCTGTGTGTTGCTGCACAGTCATGGGTTCAAGTGTGAACAGCAGGGAGCTGAGCACGCAGCCTTGGGGGCTCCTGTGTTCAGCAAG